>CM019702.1:39795876-40148376 GCA_009760885.1 Achatina immaculata | reverse complement strand
AAACATCAAACATTTTCATCTCAAAGAATCAGTTGTTGTTCATTCATACATAAGAAGTAGTGCGGACATATATTTAGTCTAGCTTCTCCATTTTCTACTATCTTCAGTATATTTTTACTAGATGAGTTACCTTTCTTCTTCCTGTAGGATCCAGCGAACTTGTTCAGATATTTTCCCTCCATTCTTCTGTTGTGTCCACCTGGGAATAGATTATGGCGGCTTGTTTTCAGTTCCCGAGCGCATATAAAAAGCAGGCGGTGTGCAATACTTCTTTAGCAGACTCCACCACCATGGAGACTGTGGCGATCACTGCCCTGTTAGCCAGGCTTGGCCTTTTACTGGAGGTACCAACGGAGAGGTGGGGCAGGGTCTTGATCAGCTATGGTTCGTTAACCCTGACGCCAGGATGTTAACTGCGGGTCGATGATTGCCAAAGCGGACAGGGTCTTATCCCCCAGTGAAATCCAAAGGCACAAATGTAATATGTAGTGTGATTTCTTTCATGTATAAATATAAGGCACACATGTAATGTTAGTTTATATGCCTTATATATTTATATATATACATATAAAGCACAAATGTAATGTATATATATATATATATATATATATATATAAGGTGCAAATGTAATGTGTGGTTTCTCTCATATATATATATATAGTAGTCTTCTTCAGTGATTTCAGTCTACAGAACGGTGCGTTGATCCTGACGTCAAGATTAGTTTCTTCTGCACATTTTCCCGGAGTTGACCCCCCCCCTCGCGTATCTTTCTTTCCACAGCTGAATGCCCCCACAGCAATGCACTCAACATACCAACTGTAGTATTCTTTTTTTTGTCATAAAATATTCAACTTATCCAGCAAGTAACACATAAATAACAATTGTAACATAAACAAATACCAGTTGTAACATGATAAATATCAGAGTTCATCCCGTCTTTTTTTACGCAATGAATAATCATCTATCAGGCATACATCAGGCATACATCAGTGAACATCGGCTTAAATTTTATCATCGGCCAGATAAAAGACTTCAAAGACCAGGTATAAACTACCACGAAATGTCACATATTAAACTTATAGGAGTTCCAGGAGATTGTAATTTTTTTTTTAATTCTTCAGCAAAATAATCCAAGACATCTAAACAACAGACCATACAAAAATTAATCTTGCTCGTAGTTGGCTTCAGTTAACCAGTTAATCAAAGTAGAAAAACAGAACACAAAGAAAAGGTCATATGATTAGATAGGAAGACTTCTAGACAGCCTTAGACTTGGGGAAGACATAAACATAATAGGAAGACTTCTAGACAGCCTTAGACTTGGGGAAGACATAAACATAATAGGAAGACTTCTAGACAATCTTAGGCTTAGAGAAGACAAACATAATAGGAAGACTTCTAGACAATCTTAGGCTTAGAGAAGACACAAACATACTAGGAAGACTTCTAGACAATCTTAGGCTTAGAGAAGACACACATAATAGGAAGATTTCTAGACAATCTTAGGCTAAGAGAAGACAAACATAATAGGAAGACTTCTAGACAATCTTTGGCTTAGAGAAGATAAACATAATAGGAAGACGTCTAGACAATCTTAGGCTTGGAGAAGACATAAACATAATAGGAAGACGTCTAGACAATCTTAGGCTTGGAGAAGACATAAACATAATAGGAAGACTTCTAGACAATCTTAGGCTTGGAGAAGACATGAATATAATCTTTTGCGCTTTCTTTTACAACAACTCTCGAAGGCCCATATAATTAAAGCAAACGTCGTGTTATATCCATATTCATTAATAATGATTTGTGTTATAGTACATACTGATTAAATTACTGCCCAGTTATTAGCACTTTCGTGGTTACAATGACGGAGATTAGTTCCTATATAGAACACTGGTTGTGCGGCATTTTAGTTATTTCACACAGCTCCTTGTAAGTTCTGGATCTTTCAATGATCTTCAGTTCTGGATCTATTCTTTCACTAAATGTAAAGCTGCAAAGGACACCAGTTCGCAGTTGCAGTGAGATCGGAGAAAGAAAGAAAAAAGAAAGAAAGAAAGAAAAAGAAAGAAAGAAAGAACGGTATTATACAATTTTATCAAATTTCCTGAATCTCATGCATACCTGAACGACCACATATTACATTTTTCTAGATATCCTGAATTTGATACGAACCTGAACATTTTATACTCGCAGTTTGATTTAGAATTGAAGCACACACGGATTCATGATCAGCCATTTGCATGTCCCTTGTGGAACTTTGATTCCCTAACAGCTCTCCTGTAGGCCTCTCGGTTGTAAGCAAGATGGTCTGCTGGTGATGCATCTATTCACAGAACATCGACGATTTCTTGCAGCCATCTTCGCCTTAGTCCTCTTCACTTTCTTTTTCTCATTATATATCCTTCCAAAACTGTCTGCTCTAAGCCCTCACGACTATATTCTTTAATATGTCCAAAATATTTCAGTTTTCTCTATTTAATCTTCCTTACTAGCCAACCTTCTTCAATATTAAGTTCTTATAGTATGGATGTATATCGGATTCACGATTTCATACATTAAATATTTCAGAGTAATGTAGTAAAATATACAAATATTTGGAGGCAATTTAGTACCGCATACATACTGTGCACGTGAAATTAATGTATGTAAACACATACAACTTAATGTTGTAACATACAAATTAATGTTGTAACACATACAAATATGTGAAAGCAGTGTACAAAAACTAAATAGACTGTGCTGCCATGTTTTTTTTTTTTGTGTTCTTTAATCCACAAAATCTAACAACAAAGTCAACATAAATTTCAATAAATCTATAAAAACAAATTACACTATGGAAGTACCTAAAAAAATGTATTCAAATAAAATTATTTTCAAAAGTATAATTTGTTTCCCAGTGTACCGCTGACTTTTAAATATGTATGACCTAATCCACGGCCGTCAGATATAAACCAGTATAGGAAACCCTGTATTTCTGTCACCGTTGCCAAGACAACCAACCAGTGCATCTGATTTATTAAATTACAGACTAACAGCTTTCGGGGCTCTTGGTTGATACGCCTTTTGTTTTTTCAGCATTACACAAGAAAGCTAGTCCCCTGTACAGAAAAAACAGCCCGTAATGTACACCAACATAAAGCACTGAAAATTGCGTCTTACATTTTCTACAAGAGTCGGTCAGCGATAGCGGCGGATATTGTGCGAGTCCAAAATGAATTATTCAAACTCTTGGAGAAAATCGCTTCCACCGATGTAATGATGATTTATACCAGACTTACTGCTCTCTCGGACAAGCAGATTGCTTCTTACTTATCATGAATTTCTTCAGCAACAAGTTACACAATTTTCTCATGGATTCCTGTGACTTCTCATAAGGACCTGTTTGTTTCTTTATATTTTTTAACACCCCCCCCCCCTCTCAAACTCCGTCAATTTTTTTAACTTCCCTAGTATCCTGTTACATTAGATTAGTTTATTTTGTTTTACAGTGAGTTGAATGTCTTTTATTTCAATTATGTTTGTTTTTTTTTAGTTTATGGGCGTGAGTTTTTTTATGAAGGAAGTGTGTGTGTTTGTGTTTCTAGCTTACTTTTCATGTATGCGAGTTTTGTTTCCAAGTCTTATTTTTTTCTATGTGCTGCTTTATAAGATTCTCTCTCTGTCTTTCTCTTTGTCTCTCTCTCTCTCTGTCTGTCTCTCTCGCTGTCTCTGTCTCTCTGTCTCTCTCACCCTCTCTCTGTCTCTCTCTCCATCTCTTTCTCTCTCTCTCTGTCCCTCCCCCCCCCCCTCTCTCTCTCTCTCTTGCATTAAGAGTACAAACCCAGGTGGTGTCAAGCAGGGGTTATGGAACACCAAATGATGTTTTTTCTTTAAAAACTGTTTAAATGCACTTTTAGCCCTGTAAATACACACATTAGCTAACACAGGCTGTTGTACAGCTCCTTCGTGAATTCCGTGATTAGGTACACGGTGCTGCTGAATTCAGGGTTGAGAAGCTAATCCAGGGACACCGTGGGTCTTCAGATTTGTTGTTATGCATTGCACACAGCGGGTCAGTGACTAAAGGAAGCAAAAGTGGACGTGGCTTTTCAATGGGAGGGTTGTAGCAAGGAAATCTGCGCATGTGCAGTCACTACATCCAACACGTGCCTGGAGATTGAGGCGGTACAGGCGGCAGTCGGGTGATTGGTAGATTAGGAAGTTTCTCATGGTGCTGTTGTGACGAGAATCTCATGGTGATGTTGTGATAAGAGTCTCATTGTGCTGTTGTGACGAGAGTCTCATGGTGCTGTTGTGGCCAGAGTCTCATGGTGCTGTTGTGGCGAGAGTCTCATGGTGATGCTGTGACGAGTGTCTCATAGTGCTGTTGTGACGAGAGTCTCATAGTGCTGTTGTGACGAGAGTCTCATAGTGCTGTTGTGACGAGAGTCTCATGGTGTTGTTGTGATGAATGTGTCATGCTGCTGTTGTAATGAGAGTATCATGGTGCTGTTGTGACGAGAATCTCATGGTGCTATTGTGACGAGAGTCTCATAGTGCTGTTGTGACGAGAGTCTCATGGTGATGTTGTGGCGAAAGTCTCATGGTACTGTTGTAACGATTATCTCATGGTGCTGTTGTGACGAGTTTCCTGCTGCTGTTGTGACAAGAGTCTCATGGTGATGTTGTGGCGAGAGTCTCATGGAGCTGTTGTGGCGAGAGTCTCATGGTCCTGTTGTGACGAGAGTCTCATGGTGATGTTGTGGCGAGAGTCTCATGGTGCTGTTGTGGCGAATATCTCATGGTGCTGTTGTGACAACTGTCTCATTGTGATGATGTTGTGGCGAAAGTCTCATGGTGCTGTTGTGACGAGAGTCTCATTGTGTTGTTGTGACGAGAGTTTCATGATGCTGTTGTGACGAGTGTCTCATGGCGGTGTTGTGGCGAGTGTCTCGTGGTGCTGTTGTGACGAGAGTCTCATGGTGGTGTTGTGACGAGTGTCTCGTGGTGGTATTATGACGAGAGTCTCATGGTGCTGTTGTGGCGGACTCACTCAACAAGCTAGGGAAGACTGATAAGAGTTCTCTTCAGAGAGAGTGTGGATCAACCTGTTGGCTCAGTCACATGTGAAGTGGCTAACGTGGATCTTCTGTCCGGGACATGCCGGTGTGCATGGAAATGGGTTGTCTGACAGACTGGCTGGACAAGCTGAGAATGGACAAGGAGGACACTGCGAGGACTGTATTAGACAGACTGCCGGAGGATGAGGACAGGGAGTGGGTGGACAATGTCCATATACAGAGATTGATAACGCTGGGACAAAGCAGGAGTGCTGGAAGAAAATCGGAACTAATTGGGAGAATACGTATAATAAACCACCGACATTTGGCAGGAGCCATCAATAGACAGACTCCGCCGTGGATAACGGTGGAGCAAGTACAGGAAAGTCCTGGGTGTGATGATGCTGGATTCTGAACTCTGAACTACACGGCCTGTGATAGTTGTTAGCACCCCCCCCCCCCGGCTTTCTCGTGGATAAGGGACTGGGATGAGGAGAGTCGGCTCTTAGACGAATCCGACGCCTTACAATCTGATCCTCTTCCTTCCTGTACCCGGTTAATCTTGGGTTATGTAAGATCAGGCCACTTTCATTTAAATCTGCGCGGTCTTCTGTAACCACTCGTTCACGAGGAAGGTCTTAGAAGTAAATCCTTAGGGAAACATCAGAAAATGGAATCACTTAGACGGTGTACAGCACTGCATCTAGCAACTCTTCCAACGCTGCATGCCTCAGGCCGCATCCGATTATCCGTTTCTTTGAGACAATCACCAGCGTGGAGAAACGAAGCATCCTTCGTGGGCCGAAGAACAGATTGTCCTCCATATAATCTTCTCTAGGCTTGTAGTTCTTCCAACCTAAAATGCAACAGATTGTCCTCCATATAATCTTCTACAGGCTTGTAGTCTTTCCAATCCAAAATGGAACAGATTACCCTCTAAATAATCTTATCTAGGACTGAAGTTCTTCCACTCTAAAATAGAACAGATTATCCTTCATATAATCTTCTATAGGCGTGTAGTCCTTCCAGTCTAAAGTAGAACATATTACCTTCCATATAATCTACTCTAGCCTTGCAGTCGTTCCAGCCTAAAATAGAACATATTACCATTCATATAATCTACTCTATGCGAGTAGTTCTTCCAACCTAAAATAGAACAGACTACACTCTATATAATCTTCTCTAGACTTGTAGCCCTTCCAACCTAAAATAGAACAGACTACACTCTATATAATCTTCTCTAGACTTGTAGCTCTTCCAACCTAAAATAGAACAGACTACACTCTATATAATCTTCTCTAGACCTGTAGCTCTTCCAACCTAAAATAGAACAGACTACACTCTATATAATCTTCTCTAGACTTGTAGCTCTTCCAACCTAAAATAGAACAGATTACACTCTATATAATCTTCTCTAGACTTGTAGTCCTTCCAGCCTAAAACAGAACAGATTACACTCTATATAATCTTCTCTATGCTTGTAGTCCTTCCAGCCTAAAACAGAACAGATTACACTCTATATAATCTTCTCTATGCTTGTAGTCCTTCCCTTCTAAACTACATCCGAAGTTATCATTTGTGAAAGATCAAGATCACCTGCATTAGGCAGAGAAAACAAAACCTTGATTGAAAAAAAAATAGCCAGCCTAAAGGTACATTATATACGGGACTTATTATAGGCTGAAAATGAAGACACTGAAAGTTTGAAAGATCTCAAGAAGCTGACCCATAAAGGACGAGATTTAATGTCATTTTTTCCTTTCTTTCTTTTGTAATCTCTAGCTTAACTCTTTTTGTTAAAGTTTCATTCCATTTTTTTAAAATCTATCTCACTGATTTTTTTTTCATGTCGTTGATTTCCTTTCTCAAGTTTCAAAATATTAATAAACATCATAAGTTTTTTTTAATCAATTTCTGATCTTTGAAAAAGATTTCTTATAAAAGTTTTTCTCTTTCAATTCAGCCTCGTTTTCATTTTGTTTCTTTCAGAAATGAAGTTCATTTAATTTTTTTAAAAAACCACGGCTTAAAAATGACAAACCGGAAATAAAACTTCCTTCTTTTTGACAGAAAGTTCATGTGTCATATTCTCTTTTATTGTTATCATACAGCCATCGCAATGACAGAAACATCTTGGAAATGAAACATAATGAACAAAGACAACGGAAATAAACTGAGTTCTACAGTGGATCTTCAGATATGAAAAAATTAAGCCAGTGTCATTTTTTTTGACACTTCAACAGATGTCATGTCAGATTGTGCTTGTCGCAGAATTATGTAGAAAAAAAAAAGAGGTTGTTGAACGAAATTAGCTTTGTCACTTTAAACTGTGTCTGGGATCTGCTTACTGCAAGCTCTTCATAATGATATTAAACTGCCAACACTTACATGAGCCGGTATAATCCCGCGGTATAATGATGCTAAACCACCAATACTTACATGAGTGGCTATATTCCCGTGCTATTTCAACTTAGCAAGAAGTTTTTCCTCCTGTCTTTTTCTCTGAATATATAATATTTTATTATATTAATATTTTATCATAATACTACAAACACGTGGGAATGTTCCTCTCTCAACGGTTCTCAAATTGTTCATCATTTCTTATCTACACTCTATTTATCAATAATAATCATAACTATAAGAAAAACGTTAATGATAATAATAACAGCATTAATAATAATAATAATTATTATTATTATTATTATACTATCCTAATATATAAGACACTATGTCACAAATACTTGGTTTTTATCTCTCATATTTTTCTTCAAAACGTTGGTGTGATATCAATGCAATTTCAGTCACAGTAAGGGGCTCATTATGTTTTAAATGTGACATCAAGACAATATAGTCAAAGTATAGGGACTGAGTATGTTTTAAATGTGATATCAAGACAATATAGTCAATGTATAGGGATTGAGTGTGTTTTAAATATGATATCAAGACAATATAGTCAATTTATAGGGATTCAGTATGTTCTAAATGTGATATCAAGACAATATAGTCAGGGTATAGGGATTCAGTATGTTTTAAATGTGATATCAAGACAATATAGTCAGGGTATAGGGATTCAGTATGTTTTAAACGTGATATCAAGACAATTTAATATTGAAGAAGGCTGGCTAGTGAAGAGGATTAAAGAGAGAAAACTGAAATATTTTGGACACATTAAACGTCATGATAATTTAGAGAAGACCGTATTGGAAGGATACATAATGGGAAAAAGAAAAAGAGGAAGACTAAGACGAAGATGGCTGCAAGACATCGTTGACGATCTGGAAATGGATGCAACAGCAGCAGGCCATCTTGCTCACAACCGAGAGGCCTACAGGAGTGCTGTTTGGGAGGCAAAGTTCCGCAAGGGACATGCAAATGAATGAATCAATCAATCAATCAAGACAATATAGTCAGGGTATAGGGATTCAGTATGTTTTAAACGTGATATCAAGAAAATATACTCAAAGTATAGGGATTCAGTATGTTTTAAATGTGATATCAAGACAATATAGTCAAGGTATAGGGACTGAGTATGTTTTAAATGTGATATCAAGACAATATAGTCAAGGTATAGGGACTGAGTATGTTTTAAATGTGATATCAAGACAATATAGTCAAGGTATAGGGACTGAGTATGTTTTAAATGTGATATCAAGACAACGTCATCTGATGCACGACAGTCAGTCCATATATAAGCCATGTCGGTCACTTCTTTTCATATTCCATGGAACTGGTGTTTATTTGTAGCTTCTTAAACCATGAATTAACGTGGCATTAAACAATCAGTTCCTTCCTAATATAAACAGTTATGTGCAATTAGGTCTGTGAGCAGAGGTAAAAAAACAGAGAAACAAACCTTGAACATCCCTGAATCATAAATATAATCGTGAACTGGGTCTTTCTAAGACTGTACCGTAGGAGAGATTACTTAATCTTGATAACGCTCACGCAGTGGCATAATTCTGGCCGGTTTGTCTTGTCGGCTAGGGTACAGTTTTATATAATCACAAACCAGGTCAGGTCTCTCACTGAACCAAAAGATGCTTTCTTGTTAATTCTGCATGAACTGCTCCTACCTTTCGATGTTTAGCCATTGTTCAAACAGATGCCCAGTAAGTGTATATATTGAATATTTAGCCAATGTTCAAACTGATGCCCAGGAAGTGTGTATATCGAATGTTTAGCCAATGTTCAAACTGATGCCCAGGAAGTGTGTATATCGAATGTTTAGCCAATGTTCAAACTGATGACCAGGAAGTGTGTATATCGAATGTTTAGCCAATGTTCAAACTGTTGCCCAGTAAGTGCTTATATTGAATATTTAGCCAATGTTCAAACTGATGCCCAGGAAGTGTGTATATCGAATGTTTAGCCAATGTTCAAACTGATGCCCAGTAAGTGTTTATGTTGAATGTTTAGCCACTGTTCAGACTGATGCCCAGGAAGTGTTTATGTTGAATGTTTAGCCATATTCAGTATGGATATTCAGCCAATATTTTATCTAGATATTTATCCGTGTTCAGATTGGATATTTTACCAGTTTTCATAACGTATCGTATGTTCTACTTATATCAAATAACATAACAACATAACAACAAACTGAAGAGCATACTAGAAGGAAAGGTGGAATGAAAAAAATGCAAGAGGTGGGCAGAAATGCAGATGGGAAGATAACATACGAGAATGGACAGACACAGCCTGGCTCAGTGCACCATCACGGCGAGGGAGAGGGGGAAGTGGAGGTGCATTACCGCCAACCTTCGTTCTATAATGATGATGATGATGACGATGATGACAATCACATTTGAATGTGTTACCAGTGTTTATACTGAATAACTGACTTTTATTTTTTGTTTGTTTGTGCTGAAGAATCTCTGTACATCCTTGAGCAAGTTTCTGTCACGGTGGAGAGTACCTAAGGGAGGTATGTGTCAGGTTATAAATGTGTTACCGCCTCTATCTTTACTCCAAGGAACGAACCAGAGACACGTTCCTTCAAGAGGCTGCACTACCACTGAGAAGTCTCTCTGACAGACACTTTTGTGGTGTCACAACAGCCTGCTTCAAGAAACAGCGATGCAAACATGACATGCCATAATCATCTTGGTTTCATGGTCTTGACCACACTACCATCTTAGACACGTATCTATCTATCTATCTATCTATCTATCTATCTATCTATCTATCTATCTATCTATCTATCTATCTATCTATCTATCTATCTATCTATCTGTCTGTCGTCTGTCTCTCTGTCTTACCACAGAAAACACATATTACGTACAGAGCGCTGTATATGTCAGAAAATGCACTCAGAAACCTATATCGGACTGCAGTGTTCGAATATTCACCTATCCGATCTTGAGACACATTCACCTATCCGATCTTGAGACACATTCACCTATCCGATCTTGAGACACATTCACCTATCCGATCTTGAGACACATTCACCTATCTGATCTTGAGACATATGAGCTCGTTTTCTATTATTGGAAATGCACTACACCCTACAAGAGTTTGAATCTGTCAGCAGCGCTTCAGTTACCAATCGTCATTCACAGCCAAATGAGCAGGCAGTCCTTACAGCCCCATAACAGCTGCCCTCAAGTCAAGTGGATGAATATAAGCCCCACTGGGACATGATTTAAAACGGTGCTTTTCTACAAAAATTGCCATATCCTATAAATCTTTTTAAAAACACATTTTTTTTCATGATTTATTCTTGTCTCAACTTGTAAGAACATTATTTTCTCATCAGCAAAGAAACTACAAAATAATACGAAAGAAACAAAAGAAAAGTTAGATCACGGCTGGAAATGTAATGTTTCCATCAAAAGATATTAGCAAAGATTTTCTTTTTAAACTGGGCTTTGTAAAATAAACAATGCTTATAACTGTCACGACTGGAATAGGAATAAAGTGCGCAGCATAAACTGTTCATTGCTCATAAGCAATCTATGAAGGATTTGCTTATTTTTTTTCCCGAACGCCTTGAAGTTTTTGAGCTGTTTAACAGAACACGTACATCCCTGTGCTAATATCAAAGAAATGACATTTGTAATCTCAGTGCTACTGAAAACTCTGTGAGCATGGGACAAACATTTATGGACAACCCTGAGACAAGACACACTTTCAAATACTTGGGCACACAAATCAGATACATCTTGAATAATGTTTTGCTAACAATGAACGTTGATGCTGGAAATCATGCTGGAAATCAACTAAAGAAATAGACAAGAAATTAGACTCTTGAAAACAAATGCCTAAGGAAAATACTCGGCATCACGTGGAACGAATTCAAAAACAATGTAGAGATAAGACAGATGACTGAACAACAACCAGTCTCATGGGTGATCAGGAAAAGGAGATGGACATATGTTGGTCACGTGATGAGAAGAAACGATCAGAGAATCCCAAAACAAGCTATAAAATGGAACACAACAGGCCAGAGAAAAAGAGATAGACCGCGTGAAACTCTGAAGAGGACATTGTTAAGAGAGGCCAAATTAACAGGCATAAAATCCCTTGATGAGGTTGAAAGACTCGCCGAAGACAGGAAAAATTGGCAAACTACCTTGTGAGCCCTATGCGACGATTAACGGCAGGAGAAGTATATAAGGTATGAGATATAAGATAAGATCAATGAACATCAAAAGAAAAGTTAGTTCTAAAATGCTACATCGATCCCGTACTATTATATGGAAATAAATCACGAACAAAGATTGCTAAAAGCAGCAGAAATGTGGTGTTTTAGAAGAATGCAAAAAGAGTACCTAAGACGGCTAAGACGAGATCAAGGAATGTACGTCTACAACAGAAATCAAAATTAGAATCTGGTTAATCTATAAGAAGACGAAAATCAACATTGACGGAGATTATAATGAGAACGGGAAGACTTAAAAACTGTAACTGGTAATCAGAGTCTAGCAATCCACCCCCCCCCCCTTCCCAATCCGGGCATTCCCATACGTGCTCCGCCTTCCATTCCAACAGCCACTGGGTTGTTCGCCTGCTGGTGGAGCTAGCCACACGCTGGCTGTGGGTAACACGCGTTAAACAACTTCTTTCTTAAAAACGTCCACTTCCCCTCTTCTCCCCCAATTCGATAATCCTCCTGATTGTCATTCCATCCGATGTCGTCCTCCATACGCGGCCTATCTAAGGTAGCTCTGGCAATCTTCTCCTTGTCTATTCTTAGGGTTCCCTTAGGAAAAAAAAGGATAATGATAAAATAATAAAAAATAATAAAATAAAAAACAGCTAAAACGGGTGGGGGAGGAAAGAGAGAGAGAAGAGAGAGAGAGAAAGAGAGAGAGAAGATATAGTTTCATACTACCTCACAAAATTCCCCTCCCCGGCAGTAGATTTGTCTAATATTCTACCATCCATGACTCATCTGTCACTCTCGGGCAGTCACTCAACATCGCTGTAGCAGGGACGCAAGAGAAGACCAGGAGATGAGAAAAAGGGGCAGCCTAACTAACTGACTTGATCAAGACAGAAAAAACTAACCTAGCAATTAGCATTATCAAGGGTCTAGATCTGTGGATGATGATGATGATGGTGGTGGTGGTGGTGGTGGCTGTTGTTGTTGTGGTGGTGGTAATGGCTGTTGTTGTTGTGGTGGCGGCTGTTGTTGTTGTGGTAGTGGTGGTGGTGGCGGCTGTTGTTGTTGTGGTTGTGGTGGCTGTTGTTGTGGTGGAGGTGGTGGCTGTTGTTGCTGTTGTGTTGGTGGTTTTGGCTGTTGTTGTGGTGGTGGTTATTGTTGTTGTGATGGTGGTAGTGGCTGTTGTTGTTGTGGTGGTGGTGTGGTGGTGGCTGTTGTTGTTGCTGTGGTGGTGATGTTGGCCGTTGTGTTGGTGGTGGTGGCTGTTGTTGTTATTGTTGAGATGGTGGTGGTGATGGTGGCTGTTGTCGTGGTGGAGGTGGGGGTGATGGCTGTTGTTGTGATGCTGGTGGTGGTGATGGTTGTTGTGGTGGTGGTGGTGGTGGTGGTGGTTGTGGTGGCTGAGCTAAACATAGCAAGGATACTGAGGCTATTACTGGTTCATAGCAAGCATATTACAGCAACCATCACTTGAATCATATTACAGCAACCATCACTTGAAGCATATTACAGCAACCATCACTTGAATCATATTACAGCAACCATCACTTGAAGCGTATTACACCAACCATTACTTGAATCATATTACATGAACCATCACTTGAAGCAGATTGTAGCAACCATCACTTGAAGCATATTACAGCAACCATCACTTGAATCATATTACAGCAACCATCACTTGAAGCACATTACAGCAACCATCACTTGAAGCACATTCACTTGAAGCACATTACAGCAACCATCACTTGAAGCACATTACAACAACCATCACTTGAAGCAATATTACAGCAACCATCACTTGAAGCAATATTACAGCAACCATCACTTGAAGCAATATTACAGCAACCATCACTTGAAGCAATATTACAGCAACCATCACTTGAAGCAATATTACAGCAACCATCACTTGAAGCAATATTACAGCAACCATCACTTGAAGCAATATTGCAGCAACCATCACCTGAAGCACGTAATCACTGTAGATGAAGCAGATTGAGCTCATCGTCATTACTTTAACTCACCTGAGCTCATCGTCATTACTTTAACTCACCTGAGCTCATCGTCATTACTTTAACTCACCTGAGCTCGTCGTCATTACTTTAACTCACCTGAGCTCATCGTCATTACTTTAACTCACCTGAGCTCATTAGTTGGACAGATAGATAACTGTAGAATATGTCCTTCCCAAGACATGTTCTGTGTTATGTATCTATTTATATGTCGTTTGTCTGCAGAGCTGAGTCCAGTATAGTGCAGTAATATGTTGTATGTGACAGTACGGGAACTCATGCATTTTCTGTGCTCTTTTCTGTTAATCTCCCTGTTTTCTTTCGTTATTTCCATGTTTCTTTCTTCAGTCTTTACTTTCTGTTTCTCTTCTACACTGTATTTTTCCTCTTTGTCCTTACCTTTATTCTCATTCGATTTCTGTGTATGTGTGTGTGCGTATGTGCGCGCGCGCTTTTTCTCCTTCCTGTTCTCTCCGTCTAACTCCTTTGCCCGTATCTTTTTTCTCATATTCGTTCTCTCTCTCTCTCTCTGTGTCTTTCTCTCTCTCTATCTCTCTTTATGTGTCTTTCTCTCTCTCTCTATCTCTCTCTGTGTCTTTCTCTCTCTCTGTGTGTCTTTCTCTCTCTCTGTGTCTTTCTCTCTCTCTCTGTGTCTTTCTCTCTCTGTGTCTTTCTCTCTCTCTATCTCTCTCTGTGTCTTTCTGTCTTTCTCTCTATATATATATATATATCTCTGTGTCTTACTCTCTCTCTCTCTCTGTGTCTTTCTCTATCTCTCTCTGTGTCTTTCTCTCTCTCTTTCTCTCTGTGTCTTTCTCTCTCTCTCTCTCTGTCTTTCTCTCTCTCTCTCTCTCATGTCTGCAGATAGAAAGCACAAGTGCTGGTTCACATACTGCCACCATTCTTGCATTTATTCCTTCATATGATACAAGTTACGTTAAAATATACCAAATTTTCAATCATTACAATGTAAAATCATCAATTCTATACTTTTTGTATTCAGTAACGTGAATGATCACAGTGTTGTGTGGTTAGCATTCGAAAAATAGTGGGCAAAGTGCTCTAGGCGTGAGAGAGAGAGAGAGAGAGAGAGAGAGAGAGAGAGAGAGATAACAAGAGAATTATCTGGGTCTTGAACCACGACTCCGACAGGGCAAATAGCCGCCTAGCCTCGAGAATACCGCGCTATCCACTCGGCCATCTTATACCTCCTTAAAAAGTTGCTTGAATTGCCGGACTTAAATAAGAAATTGGATGCATCAGCAGCAAGCCATTTTGCTCACAACCGAAAGGCCTACAGGAGTGCTATTATGGAGGCAATGTTCCGCAAGGGACGTGCAAATGAATGAAATAAGAAATTTAGATTTATGCCCAGCAATATGGGATGTTTGCTTAGTGTCAAATAAGAGCAGCTTTACTCACTTCAGAAGCGAACAGTAAAGCTTGTCAGTGACAAAGATCAAGCATGGACCATAGATCACCACAAACATCAAAATACTGTCATCATCAAGATCAAGTTTCCATAGAACAAGGCCAAGTTAGTTCATCAAATTCTGTCACAGGAATTTTCCCAAAGTGTAGCCAACGCTTAAACAATATTCTTCTTCCAAAACATAGACTTAATCTGTTTAAGAAAACCCGTGCTTATTCTGCTGCCCATCTTTAGAACACCCTCCCATCCTGTATAAAAATTGTAAGCTATGCTCCTGCTTACAACTGCAAAGTTTTTATTAATCTACTTGAAGCTGACTATATGTTTCCATGATTCAAAAAATTTACATATTATTTTAGGCTCTTTTTTTACAGGCACTAAAAATAACTATTTTTTCTGGATAGTAGCTTGATCTTGAAGAAGTCAATCAATTTGCATACCTTGGCAGTTACATAGACCAGGATGGTAACACCAGAAAGGAAGTTAGAATTGCAAAAGCACCATCGATTTTCAAGAATCTTGAGAACATATGGAATTCAAAAGTTATAAGCACAAAAACCAAGTTAAGACTATTCAAATCAAATGTAATATCCACCCTCATTTATGCATGCGAAAGCTGGAAAACAACTACAGAAATAAAAAAGAAATTAGACTCTTTTGAAAACAAATGCCTAAGGAAAATACTCGGCATCAAATGGGACGAATTCACGAACAATGAACAAGAGACAGATGAATGAATAATAATCAGTCTCATGGGTTATCAGGAAAAGGAGATGGACATATGTTGGTCACGTGATGAGAAGAAACGATCAGAGAATCCCAAAACAAGTTATCAAGTGGAACACAACAGGCCAGAGAAAAAGAGGCAGACCGCGTGAAACTCTGAAGAGGACATTGTTAAGAGAGGCCAAATTAACAGGCATAAAATCCCTTGATGAGGTTGAAAGACTCGCCGGAGACAGGAAAAATTGGCGAACTATCTTGCGAGCCCTATGTGACGTTTAACGGCACGGGAAGGATACAAGATATAAGATAAGATAAGAAGCTTGATAGAGAAAATTCTAGTAAACAGAAGACTGGTGTGTGTAGAAAGCTAACAGACACAAGACAAAAGTGGAAATCTCTTACTACAAGCAGCCCTTTGGCACTGAAAGGGCAGAAGAGAAGAGACTCATTCATTTCATTCATTTGCATGTCCCTTGTGGAACTTTGCCTCACAAACAGCACTCCTGTAGGCCTCTCGGTTGTGAGCAAGATGACCTGCTGCTGCTGCATCCATTTGCAGATCGTCAACGATGTCTTGCAGCCATTTTCGTCTTGGTCTTCCTCTTTTTCTTTTTCCCATTATGTATCCTTCCAATATGGTCTTCTCTAAATTATCCTTCCAAGACGGTCTTCTCTAAATTATCATGACGTTTAATGTGTCCAAAATATTTAAGTTTTCTCTCTTTAATCCTCTTTACTAGCCAGCCTTCTTAAATATTAAGCTCTTGTAGTATACATTAGCATAGTATAGCAGGATTTCGAAAAGGGAGAAGCTGTCTCGACCAGATCTTTACTCTCAGAATAATACTTGAAGAATATATTGAAAAGCAGAAACCATTAATCCACTGAACTTCATATATTTTAAAAAGGCATTTGATAGCATACACAGAGATTCATTACGGAGAATTTTATGTCTATATGGAATACCATCTAAAACTGTCAACATCATTAAGGACTTATACAATGGATATGTTTGTGCAGTCAAGACAGAAGAAGGGATGAGTGAATGGTTCCAGATTGAAACAGGCGTGAAACAAGGATGTATACTGTCTCCTTTACTTTTTGGGATTACAATAGACTTCATAATGAAAAAATGCTGCACAGGTAACACAGGTATTGACTGGGTACATGGGACCCAACTAGAAGATCTTGATTTTGCTGATGACATAACTCTTATCATTAATAATGTGAATTTCATGCAAGAAAAAACAGATAGCCTGTCTTCACTGGCTAGCAAAATAGGACTTGAAATTAACAAGGACAAAACAAAAATAATGAAAATTCCCATCAATCAAAATGGAAAAATACACATAGAAGGGACAGATATTGAAGAAGTCAATCAATTTGCATACCTTGGCAGCTACATAGACCAGGATGGTGACACTAGAAAGGAAGTTAGGATCAGAATTGCAAAAGCAGCATCAATCTTCAAGAATCTTGAGAACATATGGATTTCAAAAGTTATAAGCACAAAAACCAAGTTAAGACTATTCAATTCAAATGTAATATCCACCCTCATTTATGCATGCGAAAGCTGGAAAACAACTAAAGAAATAGAAAAGAAATTAGACTCTTTTGAAAACAAATGCCTAAGGAAAATACTCGGCATCAAGTGGAATGAATTCAAGAACAATGCAGAGATAAGACAGATGACTGAACAACAACCAGTCTCATGGGTTATCAGGAAAAGGAGATGGACATATGTTGGTCACTTGATGAGAAGAAATGATCAGAGAATCTCAAAACAAGCTATCAAGTGGAACACAACAGACCGAAGAAAAAGAGGCAGACCGCCTGAAACTCTGAAGATGACATTATTAAGAGAGGCCAAATTAACAGGCATAAAATCCTTTGATGAGGTTGAAAGACTCGCCGAAGACAGGAAAAATTGGCGAACTACTTTGCGAGCCCTATGTGACGTTTAACGGCACGGGAAGGATACAAGATATAAGTAGTATAGATATATTTGTTCTTTTTTGTGTCCATGATATTTAGAGAACTCTTGTTTAGCATTTACATTCAAAGGCATTTATGTGTTTCTCAGCTGTTTTGTTAAGTGTCCAGGTCCCACAGGCATATGTTGCGATGGGAAAGATACATGCAATTAAAAATCTTATTTTTGTGGTTCTGTCTGTTCCTCTCCACGGATTCCTTAGAGAAGAGACTACAAATATTAAATAGGTGAATATTCCTACCTGCATACTCGTCTCTTCTGTTTACTCTTCACTCATTCACACGCTCATTCACTCACTCACTGCATCATTCACTGCCTCAACCACGTGCTCACTAACTCGTTCTTTCACTTGCTAACGCACTAACTCAATCGCTCGCTCACTCATACACCAACTCACTCACTCACGCATTCACTCATCCACTTACTCAGGCTTCACGTCCCAGCCACCCAGTCGCTATTGGCAGAGGAGGAACGAGGTCATTCAATTTGCCATATTGGGGTACTCCTGGGTTATTTATAATTTTAACCTCGTCTCTGTGTGGGGCAGGAAATAATTGTTCTATGGCCCGGCTCCAAGCCAACTCCCAGTCCGGCCTCGCTGATTGTGTACACTCAAGTTCCCAGTTTGAAATTACTCACTCCCCCTGTCTGTTTCTGTCTGTCTTTCTGGCTGTTGTTTATTTATATAACAAAGAAAGTAACTTCTGTGTTTCTGGTTGTTGATTATTTATATAACAAAGAAAGTAACTAATGGTACATTTGTTTCTCTGTGTTTCTGGTTCTTGATTATTTATATAACAAAGAAAGTAACTAATGGTACATTTGTTTCTCTGTGTTTCTGGTTGTTGTTTATTTATTTAGCAAAGAAAGTAACTAATGGTACATTTGTTTCTCTGTGTTTCTGGCTATTGATGGTTTTTATAACAAAGAAAGTAACTAATGATACATTTCTTTCTCTGTGTTTCTGGCTCTTGATGGTTTTTATAACAAAGAAAGTAAATAATGGTACATTTGTTTCTCTGCGTTTCTGGCTGTTGACGGTTTATATAACAAAAAAGTAAATAATGTTATTGTTTATGGCTGTTCGTCAACAGTTAGATATGAAAAAAAATAAGCAATGATTTTTTAAATCTTTCTGTGGCATGTTTTTTTTCTAACAATATGAAACAAATTCTAGAATCTTGATTTCCATGCTGACATAATTATTATTGTGTTTCTAATTTAACATTTTTTTCTTGTTTTATGAAAAGAAAACAAACAATTCTCACATTTTTAAAGATAAATTTCTTTAATAATGATATGTATTATCTTACTAGATACTTCAACCTATCTATCTATCTATCTATCTATCTATCTATCTATCTATCTATCTATCTATCTATCTATCTATCTATCTATCTATCTATCTATCTATCTATCTATCTGTCTGTCTGTCTGTCTGTCTACTAGTCAAGCTTAAACAATATTCTTCTTCCAAAACCTATACTTCATCAGATTAAGAAAACCCTTGCTTACTCATCTGTGAAATACCCTCCCTTCTTACTTAGAAAATAGAAGCTATATTCCTTCAGCTACAAACTTTGTCCATATCTAATCGATATTTATTGCATACCTCTATGATTCACAAACTTCCCACACTATTTTTCACTCTTATTGCAAGCATTGAATGTAAATGAATTCTCTGTCAGTGTAGTACTTTTGTAGATATTCACTGATATACGAGATTGTGAATGTAACTTGGCTTCAGGAGTATAGTTATTTTCTGTGTTTAGCGCGTGGGTAAGAGAGAAGAGTACTAGTTTTGTATTTTAGTTTTGTCATTTAAAGGTTTGTTATTTCAATTATGTTTGTTATAGGTATAATACTTTACTAACGAATGCAGAATCTCTAGAGTAGAAAGAAAGTTATGTAATAAAGAGCAAGCCATCAGACGGACCTGCGTGCCTAATTCTTCAGTTTTTGCAAAGAAAGTTTCTCTCTCTCTCTGTCTCTCTCTATCTCTGTCTCTCTCTCTCTATCTCTATCTCTGTCTCTCGCTCTCTGTTTTCACGTTTATGTGTGCGCATGCGTGTAAACACTGTTTTTCTTAAGTCTCTGAGAGATTTCCCGTGTGTCCTACTTTGAAGTAGAAATTTTGAAAACTTGAATCAAAGGATCGATACAAAAGAACATAAAAATTAATATAACTGGATTCGAGTTCTTCCACGATTAGAAATAATTGAGGACGATTACGGTAGTTATGAAGTTAGAGAACCTGACAATCACTGGAAGCTCCAGGGGAAAAAGAAAGAGAGAAAGGCAGGCAGAAAAATGTTGATCGGGAACGCCCAGTGTCATGGGAAAAAAGACAACTTATTTGATTAGAACAAACAAAAAAAAACCAAATAAAATGGAGACGAGTACGAGAAGGCCACAGCTCGGAAAACTGATAATAAATTACTGACATCTTCACATACACTCAGTCTACAAATTAGTATAAACAATATGACATATGTAAAAACCTCGGATGATCAGAGGAAGTTCACTTTCTCAAACAAGTATCTTCAGCCTTCAATCTATGGCTACATCTTACATCACTTTTTCAAACAAGTATCTCCAACCTTCAAACTCTGGTCATATCTTATATCATTAGAGGAGGTTCACTTCCTCAGGCGAGTATCTGGAACCTTCAAATTTTGGACACATCTTACATCACTAGAGGAGGTTCATTTCCTCAGGCGAGTATCTGGAACCTTCAAATTTTGGACACATCTTACATCACTAGAGGAGGTTCATTTCTTCAGACGAGTATCTGGAACCTTCAAACTCTGTGCCACATCTCACATCACTAGAGGAGGTTCACTTCCTCAAACAAGTATCTTGTCTTCAAACTCTGGACAGTCTAATACTAGTTGGCCTCGGAGTCACGACTTCCAGCAGAGGTTACTGCGTCGCTGGCTTTCTCCTATTCTTTTCTCGGATCATCTTCCTTTGTCAGAACAGAAGTACGTTATCGTTACAATCGTCTACACTTTCATACCTTCTTTGTCGTCTCGAAACATCACCGATCTCTCTGATGATATTTAACTGTTAGGGGGGAAAAAAAGTAAATATCCATTTTTAGGTAAGGCAAAACCAGTGATTCATTTTAGCACTTAACAACATGGCCGGATAAGATCTTCAGCTGTTATAGGAAAACGCGCACGTCTTTTGAAACTGCGTAATCCAACATTTATAGAAACTAACCAGCTTCACTTTTCGACACAGATAAAGATAATAATAGAGAATTAACCAGTATTCACCCGCTGTGTTTTGGGCGCGAGAATAAAGAACATAAATCACTTGTTTTAAGCTCAGAATTTAAAACGTGCTGTTAAGTATCAATATTTTGTTATTGCTGGCTGCTTACAGCGCGGTCAAAGGCAAATAAATTTGGGTGGTGTAGGAGTTAAAGACAGTTCAGAGGGAGAATAGTTCATGAAGTACTTGGCAACAACCCATTGGAAGACAATTCTCATAGAGGGTTCTGATAACTTCTGCTGACGCTGCCTTGAGTACCCAGTAGAAGTACCCGGGCCGACTATAGGATGTGGCTTTCACAATATCTTTCACACTCACATCACATCAACAGAGAAGGTTCTTATACAAGTATGGCCGCTCTACAAGTTCCTGACGTATGTCAAACCGTATGTTTCTGTCTGTTTATTGGTCAGCTTTAGACTTGCTTCTCTCTGTGTAATGATTAAACTTGTTTCTGATTGTTTTCTGATTAAACTTATTTCTGTTTATTTATTGGTTAAACTTATTTCTGTTTATTTATTGATTAAACTTGTTTCTGGCTGTTTATTGATTAACTTTAGACTTACTTCTCTCGGTTTATTGGTTAAACTTGTTTCTGGCTGTTTATTGATCAACTTTAGACTTGCTTCTCTGTTTACTAATTAAACTTGCTTCTGTCTGTTTACTGATTACGTTTGTTTCTGTCTGCCAATTGATCAACTTTAGACTTGCTTCTTTCTGGGTTTTTTATTATTAAACATGCTTCTAACTGTTTCCTGATTAAACTTGTTTGTGGCTGCTTATTGATTAAACCTATTTCTATCTGTTTATTGATTAAACTTATTTCTGGTTGTTTGTTGATCAACTTTAGACTTGCTTCTCTCTGTTTATTGACGAACTTTAGATTTCTTCTCGTATGTTTATTAATCAGCATGAGGTTTATTTCTTTACACACGAATAATATATGGGTATTTTATATTAAAGATAGGGATAAAGATTATGCAGCAGATAATCTGGTTCTACAGAAAACTAGGTCATATAACACGGAGAATGAAAAGAACAAATGCACGAGTTTTAGAACAGCTCCAGGGGCAATGTGGACTTCCCAAAGAAATAAAGATGAAGACAACCAAAATACTTCGGGCATATTAAGAGACATAACAACATGATGAAAACCATATTAGAAGGGGGGAAAACGGAAGAGAAAAGACCAAGAGGAAGACAGATATATATATGGGAAGATAACATACGAGAATGGACAGGACACAGCCTAGCTGAGGGCATCATCAAGTTCAGGGAGGGAGGGAGCTGGAGATGCATTACCACCAACCTTCGTTCTAAGATGATGATGATGATGATGATTGATGATGATGGGTTTATATAAAACTAAATTTACAAATACGTAAAAAGGCTTATATCTGTCTATTTACTGGTCAACTCTGGATTTATTTCTGATTGGTTTATTGATGAATTCTGAATTTGTTTCTGTCTCTTTACTGATCACCTTAAGAAGCTTTTCTGTTTATTTATTAATCAACAGTGGACTGAAGGTCATACTAAAAGGAACGGTTGAAAGAAAAGGAGTGAGGGGTGGACAGAGGTGAAGATGGGAGAGAGTGGACAGAGATGAAGATGGGAATATAACATACGAGAGAGTGGACATAGATGAAGATGGGGATATAACATACGAGAGAGTGGACATAGATGAAGATGGCAATATAACATACGAGAGAGTGGACAGAGATGAAGATGGCAATATAACATACGAGAGAGTGGACAGAGGTGAAGATGGGAATATAACATACGAGAGAGTGGACAGAAGTGAAGATGGGAATATAACATACGAGAGAGTGGACATAGATGAAGATGGGGATATAACATACGAGAGAGTGGACATAGATGAAGATGGCAATATAACATACGAGAGAGTGGACAGAGATGAAGATGGCAATATAACATACGAGAGAGTGGACAGAGGTGAAGATGGGAATATAACATACGAGAGAGTGGACAGAAGTGAAGATGGGAATATAACATACGAGAGAGTGGACAGAGATGAAGATGGGAATATAACATACGAGAGAGTGGACATAGATGAAGATGGCAATATAACATACGAGAGAGTGGACAGAGATGAAGATGGCAATATAACATACGAGAGAGTGGACATAGATGAAGATGGGAATATAACATACGAGAGAGTGGACAGAGGTGAAGATGGGAATATAACATACGAGAGAGTGGACAGAAGTGAAGATGGGAATATAACATACGAGAGAGTGGACATAGATGAAGATGGGAATATAACATACGAGAGAGTGGACATAGATGAAGATGGGAATATAACATACGAGAGAGTGGACAGAGGTGAAGATGGGAATATAACATACGAGAGAGTGGACAGAAGTGAAGATGGGAATATAACATACGAGAGAGTGGACATAGATGAAGATGGGAATATAACATACGAGAGAGTGGACATAGATGAAGATGGGAATATAACATACGAGAGAGTGGACAGAGGTGAAGATGGGAATATAACATACGAGAGAGTGGACAGAAGTGAAGATGGGAATATAACATACGAGAGAGTGGACATAGATGAAGATGGGAATATAACATACGAGAGAGTGGACAGAACACCGACGGCCTGAGAGAAAATTGAAGGCGAAAGAGTGAAGAATCTGGAAATTTATTAATGTCATCTTTCGTTCTGAAGATCACACATAATTATGATGATGATGATGATTATGATGATGATGATTTATTAATCAGATTTTGTTAGTCGATTGATTTACTGTTAAGCAAGACAACCAAAAACTCTACATATGTAGATTTTCTCCTATTTTTTTTCCTGTTGTTATACTGAGACTAAAAAAAAAAAAAAGGTAAATGTCGATTATCCTGGCGAGAAACGGCTCGTGAACTCATGATCTTTCTACGAGCGCCTTGTTTTAGGTCTTCCTGCTGACAGGTTGTGACTAACAACTTCCCTTTTCCTTTCATCTAACAAACGAAAATGAAGATGATAATATTAAAAAAACAATGAAGTAGATGATTACTTATTCTAAAAATGAGGAAAAAGTGAGGTAATATTTGGGGAAGAGGGGGGAGGGGGAGTAAGAAAGGAGCGTTAAAGTATAGGTGTCTTGTTCATAATCTCACGGAGGAAAAAGCATTGCTTTCCGGTGGTTAATGTGATGATGATGAGGAGGAGGAGGAGGAAGAGGGCCTCTCAGAGGATTTTCTTCTAAGATGATGTTTCTTGGCCTCTCACCGTATTCTGCGTTTCCCTTGTCTGGGCTCCAGGCTTCTCTTTAAGTGCTCCACAGCCCCCAACCCCCCCCCCCCCAATTAATGATGATGATGATGATGATGATGATGATGATGATGCAAATTTCTTTGCATCTATGGGCGTTTATGAAACAAATGATTGGACGATGCAGAACAACGAAATTCAGAGCTTCTCTTCTCAACAAGTTTTTTTTTTCTCTGGCTGACAACAAGCCGAT
Organism: Achatina immaculata; assembly: GCA_009760885.1. Lineage (NCBI taxonomy): Eukaryota > Metazoa > Mollusca > Gastropoda > Stylommatophora > Achatinidae > Lissachatina > Lissachatina immaculata. The sequence goes on along the minus strand of CM019702.1, from coordinate 40,123,803 downwards.
TCTGGTCTTGTTTTCTTCCGGGCTCTTGTGACACTGCCAACTTCCAGGCTTTTGTGACTTGAGATTCTTCGACATGAAGAATACCTTGAGAAGAAAGATACTGACATGAAGAATACCTTGAGAAGAAAGATACTGACATGAAGAATAAAGATATTGACATGAAGAATACCTAAAGAAAAAAGATACTGACATGAAGAATACTTAAAGAAAAAAGATATTGACATGAAGAATACCTTGAGAAGAAAGATACTGACATAAAGAATACCTTGAGAAAAAAGATACTGACATAAAGAATACTTAAAGAAAAAAGATACTGACATGAAGAATACCTAAAGAAAAAAGATACTGACATAAAAAATACCTTGAGAAAGGAGAACCAGCATCTCTTAACTTGCATTCCCCTGTTACGTGATTATGACTTTCTTTGATATCCTCCGCCCATCTCTAATAAACCGCCAGTTTGTGCTTGTATGTTTTCCAGCCCGTCTAGACACTAATTTCTGTGTCTGCTCGTCAGTCTGTCGATAAAACAATTTTAATGTCCTGTTTGTTGGTCTCGATTTAGATATTATAATATGGCCCCAATTGCAATCCAGTGGTTTTCATACCGTTCTGTTTGAGGGTACCGCTGAAACTAGCCTTACTGCAATGACCGCTCCAAGCATCGTTTACGATGAGCACTGAAATGCTGCCATGGCTACGTTGAAAAGACGTTTGTTGATTGGTCGGTAATGACTGCACAAATCTTACCTCGTCAGCGAATACCCGGGGACAACCAGACGGAATATTAAGCCCAGAAAGATGTAGTTAGCATATACAAACTTCCACATCGATTCCATTATAGAATATTCGTTTTATTAACGTAGTCGATCTCTCAACATTGGACTGAGGCCGGTGAAAGTATATTATCTGTTCTCGATTACGTCCTGTTTACCTGACCACACATTCTGGAGAGGATTGAGTTAGAAACAGGCAAAGCAAGGTCGTTAATGGCACGATGATGAGGTCAATTACCTGGAGAAAAAAAAAACATGATAAGCGATTTAATTTCTTTCTTGCTGAAAATGAAGTATTAAAAACGCATGACATTTTAATACTCGGTGAATGTAATCATGATAGAAGCAAGTTAGATGTAAGAGGAATATGGAACACACTTTACCCTCCCCACACACACATATTTACACACACGCTCATCCTTGTCAGATGTTTTGTTCATGCTCTTAACACGGGGGTGATTGATAAGTTCTCGGCATAAGGTACAAATACTTGAAATACACAGTTGATATTAGGTGTATTTGTAGATCAGGTTAATGTAAGATTAAACACTAAGTTTCAAGAAATTAACTGCAATCAATTTTTTTACAGGCTACTGAAGTGATAAAGGGTGGCATAAATTGAGAAAATGGATAACATTTCTCATCGAGCAGTCATTCGTTACCTCTGCATCAAGGGCTTATCATCGAAGGAGATCCATGAGGATATGGTGGAGGATGTGCCCCTTCTTACAGCACAGTGAAGAAATGGGCAGTTCAATTAAAACATAGAAGGGAGAGTCTGGAAGATGATCCCCGGCGAGGAAGACAAAGAACGGTAACCACCGATGAAACCACCGGCAGAATCCATGACATAATAATGGAGGATGGACGACTAACTGAGCGGTACATTGCTTCTGAGATGGGCATCTCCCAGGAACGTGTTCATGCCATTATTCACAATGATCTCCAAAGACAAAGGTCTCTGCTGGATGGGTCCCGAAACTTCTTGGAGCTGATCACAAACGACAGCGTCTCAACATGTCAAGAGATAATCTTGGTCATTTTTCTGCAGATCATGAAAATGTGTGACTATGAATGAGACTTGGGTTCATCATTTTCAACCAGAAACTAAAGAACAGTCAAAGAAGTCGAAACATCATGGATCCCCACCTCCAAAGAAAGCAAGGGTGATTATGTCTGCAGGCAAAGTAATCCTTTGTACCTTATGCCGAGAACTTATCAATCACCCCTCGTATCTAAGACATATCAAAAGACGTGCTATAACGAAAGCCAGGCCACAGTGAAACTTAGAAGGTAAAGACAAAGTAACATTAAAGAACTGACTGGGTACACCATTTAAAAAAAAAAGAATAAAATCAAATTGAAGGACCCACTGTAGCCAACCTTCGCAGGAGAGACATGGCACATGATGATTACGATATCAACCGATATGAAGCTGTGCCACTTCCAATGTCTGCCCTAAATTTTTTGAAATTTGCATGAGATTATTGTCTGTGAAAACAGTTTCAAAGTTCATCTCCTCACATTTAGAGAGTCATTCCCTTCTTCCATTTTGTGAATTAGACTCAATTCCTTTTCAAAACTGCATTTCTTAGAAGTTGTTGTTGTTGTTGTTGTTGTTGTTGTTGTTGTTGTTGTTGTTGTTGTTGTTGTTTTAGTGCCTAGAGCACTCGTCTAGCAACCGAATGGTCGAGGGTTCGAATCCCCAGCTGAGCAGGATTTTTTACGACCAATACGGCCCCGAGGTCGACCCAGTCTCGTAAAATGGGCACCAGAGAAAATCTGGGAAGGAAAGGCAGCGAAGAAAGGAACTGGCCCACCCTACCTCATACGCTGATGGTCCAGGATAATGAGGTCTCTAACGCTTCATCCCCTACGGCATTTGCTATGGGACTAGCTACCGTGAAAATATATCACATTTATCAGACAGTTAAAACTCTGAAGCAACCCGCTGGACCGTGTAAAGATGTCTTGTCCGCCCACCCACCCACCTTCAACCCCTCCAACACAGAAGTGTATATGAGGAAGGCAGCAAGATCATACAAGTCTTTGAGTCTCATCTTCAGCCTGGGTTCTTCGTGTGTGTCCCTCAGTTTTCACATCAGAGCTGATTAAGTAGTTAACTACGGCAGAAGACTCGAGTCACGAGAAGGAATCTAGGTTACCTTCATCTTCAGCTCTTACCTTCATCTTCAGCTCTTACCTTCATCTTCAGCTCTTACCTTCATCTTCAGCTCTTACCTTCATCTTCAGCTCTTACCTTCATCTTCAGCTCTCTGTTGGAACCAGCCATTAAGTCAGACATAAAAATGGCGGTGTTCATGATTCCAGACACACCCTTGCTGTTCTTAGAACACTTATCAGGACTTTAGATTGACTAACTGACTGATCGGTTGATTTGTTGTCTGAATTAATAGCTGAATGACTGAATGAATGACTGACTGCTTTACTAACTGACTAAGTGGCTGAATGACTGACTAACATACTGGTTGACTTCTGACTGATTGACTTACTGACTGGTTGACTGATTAACTAACTTACTTACTGACTCACTCACTCACTAAATGAAAGATTGACTTACTGATTGACTGACTTACTTGTTGACTGACTGATTGGTTGTCTCACTGACTTACTGACTAATTGAGCAGATAGACTCATGACTGCGGCTTCCTGCTTCTTGAACATCCTCCTTATTCCCCAGATTTGACTTTCGTCCCACTAGTCAATGACTAGTTGATTGACTGACTATTTGACTGACCAAATGACTGACTGAGTAACTAGCTGATTGACAGACTGACTGACTGATGAACTGACTGACTGGTTGAATGACTTACTGACTGACTTACTGTCTGGTTGAGTGATTGTCTGGCTATCTGACTGACTTACTGATCTGCTGTCTACCATCATGGTTGGCTGTTATCCTACAGGATGACAAAAAATAACTTGTTTATTCTTTCAAGGGGACTGTTATTTTTTAAAACAGTGACAAGATACTGTTCTTGTTTCATCTTCCATGTTGTGAATGTCGTCTTCGTATCATTATGGAAGATATGGCTTTCCTTTGTCACAGTTTTTTTGTTGCTCGATTTTCAGTTTTCGGCGATCGTCTCTGGACTAATATCCTATTCATTAGCGTGAACAATCTGGTATCCTATTTTCTCTTGTGCCAATCACAGTCTGTGTGCGTAGTGTAATCTAGTACGCATGGCGTTGGGGGGGGCGGACATTTTCCATTGTCAGGGACAGTTTCCCCCATTAATAATGTACCGTGTACTCATTTTCACAGCTCGGTCAAGTGAATAAGGCCGGCCCAGCCACAATCTTCTTGAGTAAGTGGATGAAGAAGACAGTTCACTATAAGCTGTGCAGCTACATCGGTTGTTTCAGTTTTAAAAGTGGCGTTTATTCCGCAGTGCTGGTTGCTCAGTTTGTGTTTGTTATTCGCTCGACTTGTTCTTGCATGAACTCCCTGTAACTGTGAGCTGGTGTTCTTTGCAGTCGATGCTGTGAAGGTGTTGAGGTACAGCATCGTATCGGCGTGGGAGCAGGTTATGGCGGAGAACAGCTAAAAAGCAGGGGGCGTGTAATACTTCTTCAGCAGACTCCACCACCATGGGGTCTATGGCGATCCCTGCCCCGTTAGCCAGGCTAGGCCTGTTACTGGGGGTACCACTGAGAGGTGGGGCAGGGTCTTGATCAGCTATGGGCTGATCGTCTCGTCCAGCAGGGTCTTCACCCCCGTTAATCCGTGTTCGTTTAACGACATTATCTAAATATGTTTCTTTTCTCTTTCCTTGTTATTTCTGTCTGGGCACTGTACTCTTATTATCGTTCCATATGTTCATCAACAAAATCTACAGATTTGTCACAAAACCTGTCTATGTCTTTTAGTGATAATAAAGAAACCAAAGTCAGACATAGAGTCAAGTATAAGATATTTTATTGTCTGGTATCACTCCATGTTAATTTCTTCCATTTCAGATCAAATGGCCATATCATTGCAGATATACTTCATCGTGGACAGTCATCATCAAAGTGAGAAAAGACTGGAAGAAATGATGTGACATTCTGTATAAACGGTGCAAGTTTAACGCGAGTTTCGTCATCACCATGTCATCTACGATGCTCTCGTCGCCGCTACCTTCATCGACGTCACTACAGTCTGTGCCTGCACTGGCTCCACCACCGCAACAGCAGCCTGTACATATGCTTTCCACAGCAGCACGTGAACGGAAAATACAGGCGGATATTGTGGAATTCTGGTCCTCTTTTCCGTGTCCACCACCCTGGAAGCCACACCTGTTAGTTGAGGTGAATGCCTCGCGCCTAGAGCCACATATCAGCAGGACACTTCAGTCATTCCTGGCCGGGAAGTGTGACATAAGACACGTCCTTTCAGACTCCGATAAAGACTTCAACTTCGACTCAAGTGACTTTGGACATGACTTTGACTTTCCTGCCACGCCCGCTCCTGATCCGGGATCATCCTTCGGTGATCCGTCGACGTCACATCAGCAGTGGTGTGACACCACCTGCCTGCTGTCCTTCGGTTGTGCTGTATTTTTTGTCGTGGTTGTGATGGCCGTGGCTGTGATGGTCTGTGTCAGCAAGTAAGTTGCACAAGAAATTACAGGCGGGACTTTTTTTCAGTCACGTGGTCTATTGGGCGTTTTCAGTCGATCAGCGAGACTTTCGTTCAAGATACTGCTGTCTTCTTCTTCTTCTTCTTCGATCTCTCTGGAACTGCGAGATAGCGGAGATAGTGTTCTTTGCAGCCGATATGGTGAGGCTATTGAGGCACAGCATCGTATCTACTTGGGAGCGAGTTACAGCGGCTGTTTGTGTCCAGTCCCTGAGTGGAACTTGTATGCAGAGGCTGTGCCACGCTCCTTTAGCAGATTCCACCGCGGTGACGGCCCTTGTCCCGTTGGCCAGGCTAGGTCTTTTGCTTGAAGTACCAACGGAGAGGTTGATAGGGTCTTTGTCGGCTATGGTTGGCCAACTCTGACACCAGCATGTCAGATATGGATCGTTGATTGCCAAACCGAACAACCTCTTCTTCCCCCTCCCCCCGCTTACACACACACACACAGCGCTGTGATTGATTACCTTGGATGGAATGTTCCTAGAGCGGAGGTTCTCAAAGTCGTAAGGGCCCCCCACCCCTACACACACAGCGCTGTGATAGGTGCCATTACCTTGGATGGAATGTTTCTAGACCGAAGGTTGTCAAAGTCGTAAGGCCCCCCCCCACCCCACCCCCAGGATAGATAGGAAGATCCAGTTAGGAGGTGTGGGGAAGGCGGTGATGGGAAGTCGGAAGGACTGAAGGCACCAGAAAGAACTGAAGGAAAAGGTTGCTTTTTAGGGGAAGGCGGGGAGTGAAGAGGGGAGGAGGGAGTATGGATTTTACCTATGATGTGGGGGGGGGGGGGGTGGACAGCTCAAAACGTTTGAAAACAGCTGATCTAGAGAAAGAGCATCTCATAACATTCACCTGAAATTGGCCTTCTTTATCTTCACTTCATGAAATTACGTGACAAAAATGTTACGGTTCGCTTCCGATATGCAACATTTTATGTGTCTGTACAACTGTCATAAGCTGTGCCTGATTTTTCAACACAAAGGAGACATGGATACCTCCAGTTAAGTTTGCAAATGTTTACAAAGGAGACATGGATACCTCCAGTTAAGTTTGCAAATGTTTACAAAGGAGACATGGATACCTCCTGTTAAGTTTGTAAATGTTTACATAGGAGACATGGATGCCTCCAGTTAAGTTTGTAAGTATTTACAAAAGAGACATGGATGCCCTCAGATAAGTTTGTAAATATTTACAAAAGAGACGTGGATACCTCCATTTAACTTTGTAAATATTTCGAAATCTAACAACTCTAGAGACAACAGCAAAGCCCATACCTAACACATTTGTGAAACACACTGAAAGAAAGAATCCATCAGTAAAGCAAAATATTCGTGTCTTATCTCATATTATCGCTGTGGTATCCATTGATTTTCTCATCTGCCCAGCATCGATGATGATGGCATTAACGGCACCTTTCGTCGCTCTATTCATTTTCCTCTTGGTACATGGTAATTCAACATCAAAAAGACAGAGACTATGGTTATATCTAAGAAACAGAATCCACCAGCATGCAGTATTAAATTAAACGGAACCATTCTAAAGCAGGTGCAGAAATTCAAATACCTTGGAGCAGTAATAACTTCAGATGGGAAATGCAAAACAGAAATTAGGAACAGAATAGGCCAAGCAAAGACTGCATTTCAGAGAATGAGAAACATACTAGCTAACACATCTTTATCAATGAATGTTAGAAAACGAGTCCTAAAATGCTATATTGAACCTATCTTGTTATATGGAAGTGAATCATGGACAATAGGCAAGTCTGCACAAAAATCATTGGAAGCAGCAGAAATGTGGTTTATTAGAAGAATGTTGCGAATCCCCTGGACAGCAAAAATAACTAATGAAGAATGTATGAGAAGAGCTGGAGAGACAAAAAACCTTGTCAGAAAGATAAGAGAGAGACAATGTACTTTCATAGGACATGCAATGCGAAGAGGGGGCATTGAAAATATTATAACAACAGGAAAAATAGAAGGAAGAAGATCAAGAGGAAGACCAAGAGAAATGATACTGGACAGTCTGACGGGATGGTGTGAGAGGAGATCACCAACTGAACTGATGGCCTGCATGAAGGATCGGGTACTCTGGAGAAGCATAATAGCCAACGCCAGTCGGCACGGCACCTGATGATGACGATGACATGGTAATTGCAAAAACAGCATCGATCTTCTAGATTCTTGAGAACATGGAGTTCAAAAGTTATAAGCACAAAAACCAAGTTAAGACTATTCAATTCAAATGTAATATCCACCCTCATTTATGCATGTGAAAGCTGGAAAACAACTAAAGAAATAAAAAAGAAATTAGACTGTTTTGAAAGCAAATTCCTAAGGAAAATACTCAGCATCAAGTGCAACGAATTCAAGAACAATGCAGAGATAAGACAGATGACTGAACAACAACCAGTCTCATGGGTGACCAGGAAAAGGAGATGGACATATGTTGGTCACTTGATGAGAAGAAATGATCAGAGAATCCCAAAACAAGCTATCAAGTGGAACACAACAGGCCGAAGAAAAAGAGGCAGACCGCGTGAAACTCTGAAGAGGACATTGTTAAGAGAGGCCAAATTAACAGGCATAAAATCCTTTGATGAGGTTGAAAGACTCGCCGAAGACAGCAAAAATTGGCGAACTACTTTGCGAGCCCTATGTGACGTTTAACGGCACGGGAAGGATATAAGATAAAAGATATCAAGCACATCAAGCCAGGCTGCAGTAAGAATTGTATGAAACTGATCATACACTTCATCTTAGAAATGAAATGTTTGGTTTGTTTAATGTAACATAGCGCCTTGTATATTAGGATAATATTATAATTATCATTCTTATTATTAAAGTTATTATTGTTATTACTATTAGAACTTTACTATAGTTATGATTGTTATAGCTAAGTAGAAAGTAGGTAAGAAAAGATGAAAAACTTAAGAACAGGTGGGAGAAGAACACTCCCGTGGTATTGGTATTGCTACGACAGAATTAAGTAGACAAACACAAATACTAGACATAATGAAGCTGACGGAAAGGTAGATTAAAGAGATACAACCAGATTATAATAGTCCTAACGCGACAAAACTGAATGGTTAAATAAACAATATGGAGACAGACATACATTGTGTAAACAGACATTCGCTACAGGTATCGCAAACAAGAAGAGGAATTTATACACGCCAGAAAATTTAACACAATAATTAGTGTATAAGTATACAACTATACACGAAGCACTGCAGTAAAGTTGTGATACCAGAATGTATAAAATAGGAAAAAAGTAGGAGCAGCTTTATTACTTAACGATTACAAAGTTGTGACGTTTCAGCATGAGCCTTAATCATACAAAAACATACAGGACGAAGAAATAGAGAGAGGAGATAAAGTATAGATTCACATGAATACTATTTTTTTTTAAATTTTTTAAAAAAGTACTTAGCTGTAAATTGCAAGGTGTGGCTTGTCTGGCGGTGTGTTTTTAATAATATTCATGTGAATCTATACTTTATCTCCTCTCTCTATTTCTTCGTCCTGTATGTTTTTGTATGATTAAGGCTCACGCCGAAACGTCACAACTTTGTAATCGTTAAGTAATAAAGCTGCTCCTACTTTTTTCCTATTTTATACATTCCAGAAAATTTAACAGGCGGCTATGACACAACAGACTTACCGACAGGTGAGGCGTATTTGATAATCTTATGATGCATTTTCCACACATAAATAGCCCAGCGGATCAATAGGATGACCAAGGGCAGTAGACCGACTCATCCTGAATTCCACTCAGACCCCAATCAATATTCAGTTAGTCACATGACCAGTTGAAAGATCTAGAGGTGTGTCCGACTGATGATGTATAAGCCAGGCATGCAGTTTTGAAAAAAAAAAAAGACAGAAAAGGCAGGGAAAAGGAAGAATAGAAAGATAGATAGGAGAGCAACGACGAGATAGAACAGATGGACAAGTAGAGCAAACAGATATTCAGAAGACAGAGAAGCAGTTTAGAAACAGAAGTAGTTTAGGACAGACAGAATATGTTTCAAATTAGAAAGTGATTATTACTACTTCGTGAGAAATGCAGAAGATTTGATATTTTTCAAACTCTGTGTAAAATGCTTTCCGGGATCCCCCAAACTGATACTTGTGAGTTTCGTTTGGTGAAAATTAAAGGTGAACTATAATGTAATTCTGGATCGAACCATCAGAATTGTTTAGTGACTGCATATAGGTAGCTCAAACATAATATATCAATGAGGAAAAATTGGAAGAAGTGGAGAGTTTTGAATATCTTGAATCACTACTAACTAATTGTGGAGATAAAATGAGGGAAATTAGAAGGAGTACATCTATCGCTCTTCAGAAAGTAAAACAACTAAAGAAGCTCGTGGAGAAGAATAGACAGAACTACAAAAATAAGATTTTTAAAGCCATGCATCTTTCTCATTGCAACATATGCCTATGAGACCTGGACACTTAACAAAACAACTGAGAAACACATAAATGCCTTTGAATGTAAATGCTACAGAAGAGTTCTTCAAATATCATGGACACAAAAAAGAACAAATATATCCATACTACAAGAACTTAATATTGAAGAAGGCCGGCTAGTAAAGAGGATTAAACAAAGAAAACTTAAATATTTTTGACACATTAAACGTTGTGATAATCTAGAGAAGACCGTCTTGGAGGATACATACTGAGAAAAAGAAAGAGAAGAAGGCCAAGGCGAGGATGGTTGTAAGACATCGTTGATGATCTGCAAATGGATGCATCAGCAGCAGGGCATCTTTCTTACAACCGAGAGGCATATATGAAAGCTGTTATGGAGGCAAAATTACGCAAAGAACATGGAAATGACTGATTGACGTGTGTTAAGATTTCAGTCTTGTGGTGAGTCATATAGTATCACATTCTGAACTTGTGAAGTCAACAAAAAGAAAGCCTAGTAATGCATTCATAAATAAAAATGTGACAATGGAGAAAGATAATATCGTCGCAGTCACAACGTGTTTACAATGCTGTATTAAAGTGCATTAGATTGGTAAACTTTAAACGGCAAAAGTATGCTGCTAAATGTGACAACCGCCATCTCTCAAAGTCCAGTGATATCATCAGAAAACGAAAGACAGCATGTACAATCAGAGCTAAATTATTCTATTAAGATTCATTCATACACACACACACACTCACACATGGACATTATGATACCTAAACAATAAATTAAAATAGAGCTCGTGACATCTAGACAGCAAGTTAAAATAGTATTCTTGACATCTAGACATCTAGTTAAAATAGTGCTTTTGACATATAGACAGGAAGTTAAAATAGTGTTCTTGACATCTAGACAGCAAATTAAACGTGTACTTCTGATAGGCGAGTTGAAATTTTATTTTTAACATACAAACAACGATTTGAAATTGTTCTTTTAACATCCAGGCAGCAATTTAACAGGTTATTTTGAATATGAAAACTTAGACGGGGAAAGCTTGCCACTAGAAAGAAAAAAAAACAGCAAGACTTAATCTCAGTTTAAGCAACTCGAATTTTTTTTATACGCGACATTTTTGGCCGCTATTTTACAGGAACCGTATTCGGCACAAGATGGCGGCTACACGACCTTCCCGACAGCCTTTGCAGCTAAGTACATCAACAAGCGATGCTGCCAACTGTGCCGACTTCTCCAATCTTGAAGTACGTTGTGTAATTTTTTTTTTCCCTTTCCATTCTTGCCTTGTTGCACACGTACGCACGCACGCACGCACGCACGCACGCACGCACGCACGCACGCACACACAAAAGTCTCAGTTAATGTTTGCCACAGCAAAGCTGTTTTCATGTCAGTATATTTCTGTACGGGATTATTTTCATCCTCTGTTTCTGCAAACATGTTTCTGAGTTTCTGGTCTTGATGTAGGGAAACATTTCAGGGAACCGGTAGTTAATCTGTTTTCTTACGCTGTTAACAGTATGCTGGTGTAGAGAAACTGGTTTATTATTTCTGTCATATTTTGCTAACGTTGTTTTTTTCCTGCTTTCTTGTGATAAAACTATTTTCTTATTTCTGTCTCCTTGTGATAAAACTATTTTCTTATTTCTGTCTCTTTGTGATAAAACTATTTTCTTATTTCTGTCTTCTTGTGATAAAACTATTTTCTTATTTCTGTCTTCTTGTGATAAAACTATTTTCTTATTTCTGTCTTCTTGTATTAAAACTATTTTCTTATTTCTGTCTTCTTGTGATAAAACTATTTTCTTATTTCTGTCTTCTTGTATTAAAACTATTTTCTTATTTTTGTCTTCTTGTATTAAAACTATTTTCTTATTTCTGTCTTCTTGTGATAAAACTAATTTCTTACTTCTGTCTTCTTGTGATAAAACTATTTTCTTACTTCTGTCTTCTTGTGATAAAACTATTTTCTTATTTCTGTCTTCTTGTGATAAAACTATTTTCTTATTTCTGTTTTCTTGTATTAAAACTATTTTCTTATTTCTGTCTTCTTGTATTAAAACTATTTTCTGATTTCTGTCTTCTTCTGAAAAAAAAAACTAGTTTCTTATTTCTGTCTTCTTCTGAAAAAAAAACTAGTTTCTTATTTCTGTCTTCTTCTGAAAAAAAAAACTAGTTTCTTATTTCTGTAATCTTCTAACAAAATAATTGTCTTATATCCGTCATCGTGTAGTAAAACTGCAGGAAACTGAAGGCGGTCGAACAATGGGACTGATCGAAATGTGGAATCTGTCACTTTTTTAGCTGCATTTGCATCTTAGCCGAAAAAAAAATTGTAAATAATACTTATGTGTGTGTACCACTTTTCGTGAGAAACTTAAAAATAAGTAAATAAACACATTTTAAGGCTAAACAAGCAAAATTAAACATAAGTTTATATTTAAATGTTTTGATTCTTGTGTAGGTGGGCGATGAATATATAGTATCTGAATGATGGGGATCTTGAAGAAAGTCCTCAACAGAAAGTTAGAGCGTATCTAAGCGAGGTTTGCCTGTATAAGCAAGGGACATGACTTAGTAACTAAATATTATTAGGTAAAGGTAATCCTGTCATGTCTTAGAGACACATAGGGACATGAAGTTAGTGCCCATATTTTCCTTGACCTGTCAGCACACTAGAGGGTGATATGGTCAGTATCACGCCTGGCCACCTTTCCTTCCCCAACTCCAGAAGAAGTCGGGTATCCATTTCTACAGCTGGGTGACCAGGGTGCCTCCGGCCGGATTCGAACCCCCAACCTTCGCCATGAGAGACAATTGCACTAACCACTTCGCCACTCAGACACCCCTAAATCTTATTAGCTCTAGCTTTTCTTGAAAGTTGAGAACTTTATAAGTTATTTTTAGCTTTATCGCTACATAAAGGATGTATTATGGCTTCTATAAAGGGAAATATAAAAATATTACAAGCACAAATATAAGAATAGTATAAGCAGGAGCACAAGAGAACCACTCCGAACAACTTCATAAAACAAACTGATGGTACTGAGTCTAGTTTGATACGAAGAATCTGACTGATCAAACAACCACGTGGAAGGTGGGCGAAATCTGTCGAAAGAATGAACCACGTGGAAGGTGGGCGAAATCTGTCGAAAGAATGAACCACGCGATCGAATACGTGGGTTCTTATTATAACTGAATACGATCAAAGAGCGGAATGAACGAACAAACTTTATTTTCAGAAGGGTTAAGAATTGGCCACGCAGGCCCGTCTAACATTCTGCCCTTCATCATACAGCTTTCACTCAGTCACAATCCTTCAGCATTTGTTAATGAGCATAATAATCACGAAGACACCATTAAATGATTACATAAATACATAATACACTTATCTCATGTCCTTACACTCAGCACTCTGTTCAGCAACATAAACTTGCAATTCTTACATTCATTCAAAGCTAACACATTTATAGAAAAGCAGCTTTTAAAAAATTACAACAATCAAACCATACCCTAAACTACTTTAGACTATGCTTAGGAAGGCATATAGTTCACACAGATGTTGACAAAGTTTGAAGTTATAAGAACGAATATTACTTATAAGTTTTATATGAGTTTGTAGGGCATTCCAAAGGTGGGCAGATGAGTAAGAGAAGCTTTTTTTAAACATGTCAAGCTTTGGTTTTGGGAGAATACAATTGTTTAAGCGTTGACTGTGTTTTGGGTTGGATTCCTTCTAATAAAATAATGGGCGGACGGCGGTGGACAAGCAGTGCCTGTATAAAATAAACAATTTTTTTTAAAATCTTGCTACATTAAAACTTTTTTTTCCCTGTCTCTGCTTACTGTAACAAAACAAATTATTTTGTCGTGTCTTCGTGTAATCAACTTCTTTTCTGGTTCCAGTTTTTTCTTGTAGCAAACTTTTCTTCCTGGTTATCGTTTTTATTGCAGCAAACCTGTCTTTCTTGTTCCCGTTTTCTTGCAGCAAACCTTTCTTTCTGGTTCCCGTTTTTCTTGCAGCAAACCTTTCTTTCTGGTTCCCGTTTTCTTGACGCAAACCTTTCTTTCTGGTTCCCTTTTCTCTTGCAGCAAACCTTTCTTTCTGGTTCCCGTTTTCTTGCAGTAAACCTTTCTTTCTGGTTCCCCTTTTCTTGCAGTAAACCTTTCTTTCTGGTTCCCGTTTTCTTGCAGTAAACCTTTCTTTCTGGTTCCCCTTTTCTTGCAGTAAACCTTTCTTTCTGGTTCCCGTTTTCTTGCAGCAAACCTTTCTTTCTGGTTCCCGTTTTCTTGCAGTAAACCTTTCTTTCTGGTTCCCCTTTTCTTGCAGTAAACCTTTCTTTCTGGTTCCCGTTTTCTTGCAGCAAACCTTTCTTTCTTGTTCCCGTTTTCTTGCAGTAAACCTTTCTTTCTGGTTCCCGTTTTCTTGAAGCAAACCTTTCTTTCTGGTTCCCTTTTCTCTTGCAGTAAACCTTTCTTTCTTGCTCCCGTTTTCTTGAAGCAAACCTTTCTTTCTGGTTCCCGTTTGTTCTAGATCAATTGCTTCCGTGTTCGTTGCTGATTGTAGTCAAAAGTTTCTTGTTTCAGTCCTGGCTGGTCAGAGAGACCTCAGGTTACTGTCCCAGGTGATGACGTGGGGACGTAACGATAAAGGTCGATTGGCTGGCTAGCCAGTGACAGAAGAATGCGATAGTGATGGGGTGGCAAATGTGATTTAAATTCAGTATGAATGATGAGTGATAAAGTAAGAGTTGTTTGCACTGAGAAATGTGTGGATTTGAATGGTCTTGCCGTGAAAAAAATGTTCTATTTTAAGAACTGAACATCGTACATTTGTAAATAAAGACAACCAATAAAATATTCCACTTTCTAGAACTGTACTTTCTATGTTTCAGATCTCAGGAGAGGATGACATAATCTGTCCACCTTTTCGACACCGCGGCCTTCCAAATCCACCTGGATCCTGTTACCCCTCTTGTGATCCTAAGTGGAACTGTCCTAATTGCTCATCCTGCCACCCCTTGATGCCGGTAAACCCTCCCGAGCAGTATTACTCACGAGCATACTCAGCCGTCTACGAAACAATAGACGACGTTGACGAAGATGAATTTCAGTTAACGGACAATGAGAACCAACAGCAGCAGTCAAGAGAGATAACTACAGTTATGTCTGAGCTAGATGAAGCACACGCCAGTTGTTCCGCTTGTCAGATATCCCCCGAAGCACAACCTCTGCGACCAAGTCTTGTCGATGACAAGAAAGAGAGCCACAAAGTAGCAGAGACGCGGTTCAACGGAGATGAACATTACGAAAACGTTCCGAGGTCAAGTTTAGACAAATATTTCAAGCTTGAGCAAAGCTGTGCCTTGCGAATTCCCATCGAATCAAACACCAGCCATCATCAACTTATGAATTTCTCTAATCATGGCGACACACCAAGTCAGTTACACAACATCGTTTTCCCAGGGCGCGGACAGAGTGAGTCTACTTCTGTGGCCCATGAGCGTCAGATCCTTGCCGGCACTCCATTACACTCCTTCGTCATTAGCCAAGCCCAGCATTGTGCCCTGCCTAGTGCTAGCGACCTCTATAAGGTACGGTCCTCTGCCGAGCCATCTGCCCCCTCCATTAGCAAGGATTTTAACAAGGACCTATCTCAGAATCCGGACATTGAGCCTCACGTCTACAGAAGTGGATATTCAGAAAGGTTTAACATTCCAGTTCTAAATGGGCACACCCGCTGCTCCAGTTCCGATCAGGTCTGTCACAGCAGACAGCAGAAAGAATGTCCCTTTGGAAAATATGACCCGAACCATGTTCCCTACAATGTTAGTGCATGTAGTAAGGCGTCCAGTTTCGTTTCAGATGGCCCTTGCCATTGTTTTTGCTCAACCTTTCAGCACAGTGATACGGCCTATTTTTCGAAGCTACCTGCTGCTAATGCAACGTCACCGCAGCAGCAGCAGCAGCAGCAGCTGTCACAGCGTCAAGGATCTAAGTTCCTGCCAGGTAATGCTGATCCTGACCTGATCAACGAAGCTGCCAACTATTCCAGGAATATGGAAGGCGACACGTGCAGTCCAGGTGACACAGACAGTAAGAACAGTGAAGCGCAGTCGTCACAGAAAACTGCCCTTGCCTTACATTCACATTATTTTCCTAAACCTTAGTGACCTGCCCGTAGCGCCCCCTGTAGGCTGCTGTTATCCGCTGAGCTCTGTTTTTCCCGGTTTCTGAATTAAAACCCTCTAGGCTGCGCTTAACAACATACAATGATTACGAGAAAACCAAAGCCTTACTTGAGTCTGGAAAGAAGGTAGACGGTCAGCAGTATGGCCTCATTATTCGGTATAAAGTATTCTAGGAAATACCTGAACTCTATATTCAGTGCTAGAAGTTTTATATAATGGCCAGTCTCTGAATAACACACATTTGTATTATGTATGAATGCACACGTATCTTTCCTGTTGTTAGTACAAGGCGTGCACATTTCTTGTTGTTTAGCGTAGGTGTTGTTCGCATATTTCACTTTTTATTTTGAACGGCAACGTTAAGTTAGCTAAAACTGATATTGTTTTACATTTACTTACTCATTTAACCATGTAAAAGATCTTAGGATTTATAGCAATTTCTTTAAACTGATTTCTGAATAGATCTGATGAATTAAAGGTTATCTATGTGCTTGCCACACTAAAGATGGAAGTTGAGGACTACTACAAAGCTGGCTCTAATGGAGCAGAGAGAAAGACAGAAAAAGCAAATGTGAGAAGAAGTGGCAATGAGATTAGCATATAAAACACACAGCAACAAGTCAATATTTCGGTAATGTCAAGGGCGATGAGAATAACGAAAGAACAAACAAACACAAATGGAACCTTTTTTTTTTTTTTGCAGAGTCCATCTTGGCTAGAACTTCAAACAAATAATGGCGTAGACTTGAATCTATTCTGTCTGAACCTGGCAGAAGGTTGTCTATTATCTATATAATGTTGACAGACTATTGTTTGTTTAATTAATGAAAAGGGGGGAATGTAAAGCCAACTATTTGTATATTGCTGACAGAATCCATAGCTAACCATTTGTATACTGTTAACAGATTGTGTAACTAACCATCTATATACTGCTAATAGCATCTAAAGCTAACCATCTGTATACTGTTAACAGCATCTACAGCTAACCATCTGTATACTGTTACCAACATCTATAGCTAACCATTTGTATACTGTTAACAGCATCTATAACTAACCATTTGTATACTGTTAACAGCATCTATAGCTAATAATTTGTATTCTGTTAACAGCATCTACAGCTAACCATTTGTATACTGCTAACAACATCTATCGCTAAACATTTGTATACTGTTAACAGCATCTATAGCTAACCATTTGTATACTATTAAGAGCATCTATAGCTAACTATCTGCATACTGTTAACAGAATCTGTAACTAACCTTCTATATAACGGTGCATGAAGGTGATGCCAAGCTATGCTCAAGCCCCCTTCCTTATTCTGATCTATGCTATGGGGTTCAGCCCCAGCGGTGGGATTTTTTCTGGTATACACCGACAAAAAGCCCCTGGAGTTCATCCGTCCCCTAAAAGTGGGTACCAGAGAAATCTGGGAAGGTAAGTGTGGCCAGGCGTGATACTGACCACATCCCACTTTCATGTGCCCAATATCTTGGAAAATACGGGCCTAACACCGTTTTTCCCAATATGCCTTAATGGCATGGAAAGGGGAATTTTACCTTTACCTGCCCTGTCCTATGTTTGCTTCTACAACTGGTCGTCCTGGTCCCACAGTGCTACACCTGCTGCACATCTTTCTCACTGGGCCTAGCTAACAGAACGTATAGTTTGGTTAACAGAATGTGTAGTTTGGCTAACAGAATGTATAGTTTGGCTAACAAAATGTATAGTTTGGCTAACAGAATATTTAGTCTAGCTAGCAGAACGTATAGTCTGGCTAACATAATGTATAACTTGGCTAACAGAATGTATATTTTGGCTAACAGAATGTATAATTTGGCTAACAGAATGTTTAGTCTGGCTAGCAGAACGTATAGCCTGGCTAACAGGATGTATACCCTGGCTGTTTGGCACATGTGTGCGACATCAGATTGTAACTGGTTGTTCAAGATATCTTGTCCCCATGTTTCAAGAAAATTTCAGCAGTTGGATTTACAATCCTCTTTCATTTCCCATGAGGATTACACATTGTTGCCCCCCCCCCTTTTTTTTAAAATCTCTTCATGATTTGTTCAGACTGAACGCTCTAGGTCCTATACTTTATACCTTTTGACTGTCCTCATAATTCACAAGGTTGTCAGACAGCCACAGTTAGCATTGCTTGCTGTCAGCCAGTAGAAGACAGCTTCTCAGCGAGAGTTGCACAGCCCCACTACGATAACAAAGAGAAAAGGTCAGGAATCAGACAGTAACAAATGTATTCACTTAACACGCGAACACACACCGGGCAACTCACATCTCACATAAAATCTCTCAGATATCAGTCTCTTTCAACTTCCCCTCGTAAGTTGTCGACTTATCTAAGTCAGTCGCTCTGCGGCCATTGGCGTTGTTCGATTTTGATGTAAAACTCCAAGCCACATTTTGTTGTTGACCAACTGGTGGTGTTTTATCTTGCCATTTTGTTCCGTAAAATTCAATACATTTTTGGGGTCACGTGGGAAATTTTTGTACGTGAGTTTGAATTCTCATATTTTGGAGCCATATAAGTAGAGGTCTTGTCTGTAGCTCTGCCTCCTGGTAGCTCAATTCCTGGGACTCAGTCACGCTTCACTACTCATGCATCGTCTCAGATCATATACATGAACCCTAACAGAAAAATGTCCGGAGAGGAAAAAGTAAGGGAGAGAAGCGAGAAAATCATATCAGCGAAAGGCTTTCATGTAGAGTTGCTTTATTAGACGAGACAAGCGCCACATTGATCATTGTTTGAAAACCATCCTGATTTATTCCATGACAACATAACTGTTATGACTCGTTGTTTATATACCTACTACCGGCAGCTTTCTGTGCTCACTGATAATTTTTTTTTCTTTTAAATGCAGTCTTAAGTTTAAAACTAACGCATATTGTCTTACTGGTACAAATGAAATACAGTATGTCGAAAACAAAACAAAATCAAAATCAAAAAAAAAAAACACACAACAAAATAAAACACGACAGACCAAGACAAAACAAGACGAAACAAAACAAACAAGACAAAATTAAAACAGAACAAAACAAAAAAAGAAACAGGACAAAATAAAAAACAAAGCAAAAAAAAAAACAAACAGAACAAAACAAAAACAAACAAAATAAAATAAAATAAAAACAACACAAAATAAAAACAAAATAAACAAACAAACAAACCAGAAATAAAATAAAACAAAACAAAAAAAACAAAACAAATCACACAACAAACAAAATAAAACAAAAACAAAACAAAATAAAAGCAAAGCAAAACAAAAAACAAACCACAACAAAACAAACAAAATAAATTAAAAACAAAACAAAATAAAACAAAAAACAAACACAACAAAATAAAAACACAACAAAATAAAATAACAACAAAACAACACAAAAAACAAAAAACAAGACAAAACAAAACAAAATTATTCTCTTTGCAATGTTCTTATTTCCTAAGCACCTGTTAGAACATTGTGTTTTGTGGACAGAACAAAAAGCAAAAAAAAAAGTTTTCTAAAAAATCTGAAATTGAGAATATGAAGTAAAAGCACAGAAAAGACGTATTCTTGCATCTTTGTTTCTTTCTTTTTCTTTCTTTCTTTTTTTCTTACTGTCTTTCTTTCTTCAATCTCCTTGCAGCTGTGAGCCTGTGTTCTTTTGCAGCCGACGCTGTGGAGATGTTGAGGCACAGCATCGTGTCAGCGTGGGAGCGGGTTACGGCGGCTACTTTTTTCAGTCCCGGAGTACAGCTAAAAAGCAGAGGGTGAGCAGTGCTTCTTTAGCAGACTCCACCACCATGGGGACTATGACCATCTCTGCCCCGTTAGCCAGGCTAGGCCTGTTATTAGGGACACCACGGAGAGGTGGGACAAGGTCTTGGTCAGCTATGGTTCGCTAACCCCTAAAACTAGCATATCAGCTAGGGGTCGCTGACTGACTAATCTGACAGCGCCTTTGCCCGCGTATTCTGGCGTATCGATAGATTAAACAACATAAAGAGCGCTTGAACAGAGAAGTCGCTTACTTCTCTCTTGTCGTGGAGGTCGAAGGTCAGATTCCTACCACAGGTGTCTTAGTCAATCCAGCTGGAAAAAAAATCTGTGCCTGACTAATCCTGTTTCTTGGGAAGGAGAGGCAACCTGCAAGGATTTTGGTCGTATAATCCTCTTTAATCCGCACAGAGAGTAACATGATTACAAAAATACAAAGAGGCAGACAGTGGTGCAGGATTTAAGACAAGAAACAGCCTCAGT
Source organism: Achatina immaculata (assembly GCA_009760885.1). Lineage (NCBI taxonomy): Eukaryota > Metazoa > Mollusca > Gastropoda > Stylommatophora > Achatinidae > Lissachatina > Lissachatina immaculata. The sequence continues at coordinate 40,103,501 of CM019702.1, read as the reverse complement.
GAGCACAGAGTACAAGTATCAAGTGTGTGACAAAACAAATCCAAGGATTCGCTTCAGCAGTCCTACCGCGGGTATATTACAGATGATGATGATGATGATGATGATGATGATGATGATGATGATGATATGAGTATAACAGACAGGAAAACGCCAGACACTGATCAATCATGAATGGATGATTCTTGAATCAAGCCACACAAATGAACATAGTTTCAGAGACAACACTTCAAGACTGTAAGAATCTCATGTATCATGCAGGCCAGATATGAATATGGGAAATGATCGAGATAACGAAACACACTCTCAGGTAAAAGAAATATTTTTCTTATCTCGTGGATATGTAATCTTCTAGTTAGAAAATGCTCCAACATTGAAGAGCTATAGGCAGGAACAGGTAACTCTGACTTCTCCTCGTGGTTTGTATAATAACTTATATTGTTAAAACTGACTTCAGATTAGGAGACCGCATATCTGTACGATATCACCCAGCATGCTTCAAAACCAGTCCCGAATCATTTCAGTGACCCCAACCACAGAGGCAAATCTGACTTTCTGGTAACAGCCATCAAACAATGTCACGCAGATGACACAAGTCCCCTAGCACTTGAGAACCGCTACATTCAGGAATATTAGGCGCTGGAACCACATGGTTTGAACTCGTTATTCAGCTACACCTAACATTCTCCTCTTCCACAATCCCTCCCAAATAAGTTCCACTCCCTTCTCACTTATTACACATAGTTCAAAACCTCCTTACAGCATCACATTACAACCCCTCTACCCTAACTATAATCACATATTTCACCTTCTCCCGGCTAGATTACCAATGTATCACTCTCTCTCTCCCCTCCCTGGAATCCCCAACCACCATCCTCAATTACGACCCACCTATCAAACATCACAAGTCTCCATTTAAATACTCTCTACACTCAACCATGCGCAGTTCTGACACACAGCGTGGGACAAGCCACAGCTTCTTACAAGTTACAGCTAAGTGCTCTATTAATTTTATTTGATTTTTTTTTTAAACACGGCATTCATGTGAATTTATATGTTATCTCCTCTCTCTATTTCTTTGTCCTGTGTGTTTTTGTATGATTAAAGCTCACACCAAAACGTCAGAACTGTGTACTCGTTAAGTAATAAAGCTGTTCCTACTTTTGTCCTACCTTATACGTCGTGGTTTGTATATACTTTAGCAACGGACAAGGGTTTATTTAATTCCTCTATGAATTTTTTTTCTGCAAACTGTTCTTTTCGACAACAAATTTATAACTTCCCGCCTCCTCGGAATTCATTTACTTCGAAAGATTTTCCTGTATTTATTTACGTATTTACTTACTTACTTATTTATATCATCATGTCTGTAACTGACAAAGCTTTCTATTACAGATAATGTTCTTCATGTTTATAAACGAAGTTTTATAACGAATAATACGTTATAATAGTTCTAGCATTGCCTGTCCTGATATCTTGTTATTTATTACTGAATGATCCCTGAGTAGCATAGTGGTTAGTGTGGTCGTCTCTCATAGCGGGGTCGGTGGTTTAAGCCCGATTTGAAGGGGCCCCAGTCATTCATTTAAGAACTGGCCAGGGAAATGAAGGAAAGGTGGCCAGAAGTGGTGATGATCACCCTATAATTTACCTAAGAGATTATGGCATGGTTCTGATCACCCTATAGTTTACCTAAGAGATTATGACATGGTTCTGATCACCCTATAGTTTACCTAAGAGATTATGACATGGTTCTGATCACCCTATAGTTTACCTAAGAGATTATGGCATGGTTATGATCACCCTATAGCTTACCTAAGAGATTATGACATGGTTCTGATCACCCTATAGTTTACCTAAGAGATTATGACATGGTTCTGATCACCCTATAGCTTACATAAGAGATTATGGCATGGTTCTGATCACCCTATAGTTTACCTAAGAGATTATGGCATGGTTCTGATCACCCTATAGTTTACCTAAGAGATTATGGCATGGTTATGATCACCCTATAGCTTACCTAAGAGATTATGACATGGTTCTGATCACCCTATAGCTTACCTAAGAGATTATGACATGGTTCTGATCACCCTATGGTTTACCAAAGGGTTAAGGAAAATATTAACACTATACCATTTCCCTAAGTGCCTCGGTGGCATAACAGGCTTACACACTTTTTAAAAAATTACTGCAACATCTTATGATATCACTGTTCACGTTTGTTTCCAATATCCATGTCACATTATTTCTTTTCAATATCTCTGTCAGATTATTTGATGTCTTTTTTGTTTGTTTGTTTTGTTTTGTTTTGTTTTTCCAGTGAACGTATAAAATGAAACTTTGGATTTTGTGATGTATGTTTATTTTTAAAAAACACATATAAATGCCTATGTTTAAATAAAATTTGTATGTACGAACTACTGAACTACTTCTTGGAATCGTATGGTGTTTTTGTTCTTATATATTTATGTTCGTATGCGACAGCAGAGAAAATAGTACTCTAGAACATACATTAAGTCAGTCAACATAGACTTTTGTTATCGTACTGACAGAAAGCAGTACACACCAGTCGCACTGACCTGTGGGTAAGTTCAAGAGAGTGAAAGGTTATGGGGGTAAACTCCAAAATTTAAAAAAATGTAAAAATCTGAATAGGACTGTAAAGCTGTTGGTGGCGATGTTCTTTAGCTTGTCCATCTTCCAAGAAGGAGATGTTCGCTTCGGATGTTAAAGGTTACGAGCTCTGATCCATCCAGAAGTGCCAGGAAATCCTTTCTCGTGAATCCCCCTGAAATAAATTACCCGGATCTCTAGGTAATGGGACCAACATCTGTCTATTGTCGTGCATGTTAAAAAAAAAACTTCTGGCAGTTGGAAATCGCAAAAAAATAGATGCCAGACAGGCAGTGCCCAGGCAAAATTCTAGGACATTTATCACGGAGATTGGTGCAAGAGCCTGTAATATCTGCGCGATTGTTTGATGGCTGTTACTTGACTCTGTGGTTGGGGCTGTTGAAATGACTAGCGACTGGCTTAGATGCATGCTGGGAGATGTCCTAAAGATGTTTCTGCATTCGGTCAGAAGACCAGTCTCTCCAATGTTAAATTCAACAATGTTCACCTGGCAATCCAGGACCTCGATCAGCGTGAGGTTATTATGACAATATTTTCTCGCCTAATTGTCCATGTGTCTTTTCTTAATGGCATTTTGGCACATAATCGAAGAGTGACCCTCGGTGTGAACTTCCTCACAAAAAAGCACGCTGCTGAAGAGAGTCCACTACTTTATCCAGTTTTAAATCGGATTCTCATCTGCAGAAAAAAATCTGCGTTATTTTTGTTGTTATTTTTGGTGTACCTGCAACAAACGAGAAAGGTTTGTTCCAGTTTCTTTATCCAATATCTTTATCCCGTCTCTTTATCTAGTATCTTTATCCAGTGTCTTTATCCAGTCTCTTTGTCAAGTATCTTTATCCAGTCACTTTATCCAGTCTCTATCTAGTATCTTTTCCAGTCTCTTTATCAAGTATCTTTATCCAGTCTCTTTATCTAGTATCTTTATCCAGTCTCTTTATCCAGTCTCTGATGTGATTCTTGTTTCCTTGTTCTAAATATCATGTATTGAAACAAACAGTGAACACAGTCTCTGATGTGATTCTTGTTTCCTTGTTCTAAATATCATGTATTTAAACAAACAGTGAACACAGTCTCTGATGTGATTCTTGTTTCCTTGTTCTAAATATCATGTACTGAATCAGTGAACACAGTCTCTGATGTGATTCTTGTTTCCTTGCTCTTCTTCTTCTTCTTCTTCGTTCGCTTCTACCACCAAGACCACACTGTGATCCTACTGAATTTACGCCTGTGGTCCTCGTTAAGTCCCGTGGTTTCCTGTGTGGTCCCCGAAAGGACCACACGAGATCCCCGAGAGGACCACAAGAGGTTCAGAGTATCGCAGGGCTTTAGCTTGTATTCTTGGTGGGTCTCTGAAGCGGGATTGCGTGACACCGTGGTTTTCGTTGCACCAGTTTAGTCTAGAGTTGGACTTTCTCACCGGAAGACCTCGACGTGTTTAGGATATCAGTGCATCCCCGCTGGGTGAGAGGTAGTTGCCCGTCCAGTCCAGAGTTGGACCTTCTCACTGAAAAACCTGAGCGTGATTAGGATACGCAAACATCCCCGCCGGGTGAGAGGTCTTTGCCTATCTAGACTGCCCTGGTCCAGTGTCTCCGACTTCAGCATTTTTTTTTTTTTGGTCGTGGCCGCTACCCTTCCTAGATGTGACCAGGATGGAGCTTTTGTCCAGGAGGACGAATCCTCGCCACTAGCGACTTCCACCCCTGGGTTGAGCCGGTTTAGGCATATTATCCCAGTATGTGCGTGTTTGGGATGTGACCGACCTCTAGAGCAGAGGTACTGTGACATGGCTTCCTTGTTCTAAATACCATGTATTTAAACAAACAGTGAACACAGTCTCTGATGTGATTCTTGCTTCCTTGTTCTAAATACCATGTATTTAAACAAACAGTGAACACAGTGTCTGATGTGATTCTTGCTTCCTTGTTCTAAATAACCTGAGGTTAAAAAAAAAAAAAAAACACAGCGAACACGAGCTCTTTGTACTGAATATAACAACCAACTTCTGTCTATTATTTCTATCATATTCTTCCATGTTCTTCTATAGGAAGGACTTAAAATTTTTCTTGAATATTCGCTGACTAGGAACTCACACGTCCTTATCTGTACAGGACCTTCTTCAAATCATTTAACGTCCTGTTTTCTTCTAGTCAGCTGTCGGGTATCACAGCGCCGACCGCCTCTAACTTGGTTACCGTTCTTGAGTTTGAGTTTTCGGTGGTCCGCTAGACTTTGGACTCCCTGTCCTACTCGCAAGGCATTAGGAGCTAGAGATTCTAAGGCGCCTCTTGCCCGTTTGGTATTCCCTTCACTGAGCACATGAGGCACTTTATAGGAGTAGTAGCACAGTACATCACTTTTACCAAAATGCTGCCCCACTACAATGCCTAACTGGTCTAATGCCTAAGGGTGGGCCTGTTAATATTCAAATCCAACAATGACAGAATCAGGCATGAGGGTACCTGTGCGGTAAATCGATGCTGTTATCTACCTTCTTCAATACTACCTTCTAAAACAAAATGTCAGTGCGTATAAAGATACTGTGATCTATAGCTGCAGTTTTTATGTAGGATTTCGCAGGGGCCTGAAAACTATTTTCTAGTTATCTCCCAAGGTCAAAAGATCGAGACAAGGCCGACTTAGATCTAGAATGCTCAAGGGACAGAAGTCAAATATCTAATGCAGAACAATTTATACCAGTTGCTTCCCGTAATATTTGTGACTTCATCGTAAACATTAGACGTTTTCCTCCAGTCCTATATCATAGGTTAATTTGTTATTGTCGTCGTCGTCGTCGTCGTTGTTGTTGTTGTTTAAAATTAAATTCGTTTATCTTCTACTTTTCACATATTAGATCAAGGGAGTGGACGCGTCCGGTTCGATGCTACAAACAGCGTAACCTTACCTCACTTGTTCGCACTCTTCTCGCTAGCAGAGATGGATGTACGTGGCCCTAGTTGAAGGGGAGATTACCTAGAAAAGCCACCATTGAAACTTGTGTGTGTGTGTGTGTGTGTGTTCCAGGACTGGTGAAAATATTTCAGCGAACATAATCTACAGTCGACACTATCATCATCAACATGACAGAAGAGTAATGATCTCAGGCTCCTTGTATTAGCAAGTATTTGATTGTTTAAAACAAAAAGCAGGAACAGCTTTATTTGTTTACAAGCACACAGTTGTAACACTTCGGCTTACTCCTTTATCTTGCAAAAACACACAGGACAAAGAAATAGAAAAAGAAAAGAAAACCTAAATTCACTTCACTGATGTATAAAGGGTAGTCCTGTCATGCCATAGAGCCACACAGGGATATGGTGTTAGTGCTCATATTTTCATTGACCTGTCAGCACACTAGAGGGTGATACGGTCAGCATCACGCCTGGCTGCCTTTCCTTCCCCAACTCCAGAAGAAGTCGAGTACCCATTTCTCCAGCCTGGGTGACTAGGGTGCCTCTGGCCAGATTCGAACCTCCTACCTTCGCCATGAGAGACCAGAAATAAGAAAAGAACCCAGCAACGGGCAAGCGTATCAAGGGGGAGAGAGCGCGGAGGCAGAAGAGACAGTGTCAGACTCTCCGACCCAGACAGAAGAGACAGTGTCAGACTCTCCGACCCAGACAGAAGAGACAGTGTCAGACTCTCCGACCCAGGCAGAAGAGACAGTGTCAGACTCTGCGACCCAGGCAGAAGAGACAGTGTCAGACTCTCCGACCCAGACAGAAGAGACAGTGTCAGACTCTCCGACCCAGGCAGAAGAGACAGTGTCAGACTCTGAGACCCAGACAGAAGAGACAGTGTCAGACTCTCCGACCCAGACAGAAGAGACAGTGTCAGACTCTCCGACCCAGACAGAAGAGACAGTGTCAGACTCTCCGACCCAGGCAGAAGAGACAGTGTCAGACTCTCCGACCCAGGCAGAAGAGACAGTGTCAGACTCTCCGACCCAGACAAAAGAGACACTGTCAGACTCTGCGACCCAGGCAGAAGAGACAGTGTCAGACTCTGAGACCCAGACAGAAGAGACAGTGTCAGACTCTCCGACCCAGACAGAAGAGACAGTGTCAGACTCTGAGACCCAGGCAGAAGAGACAGTGTCAGACTCTGCGACCCAGACAGAAGAGACAGTGTCAGACTCTGCGACCCAGGCAGAAGAGACAGTGTCAGACTCTGCGACCCAGGCAGAAGAGACAGTGTCAGACTCTCCGACCCAGACAGAAGAGACACTGTCAGACTCTGCGACCCAGACAGAAGAGACACTGTCAGAGTCTGCGACCCAGACAGAAGAGACAGTGTCAGACTCTGAGACCCAGACAGAAGAGACAGTGTCAGACTCTCCGACCCAGACAGAAGAGACAGTGTCAGACTCTGAGACCCAGGCAGAAGAGACAGTGTCAGACTCTGAGACCCAGACAGAAGAGACAGTGTCAGACTCTGCGACCCAGACAGAAGAGACAGTGTCAGACTCTCCGACCCAGACAGAAGAGACAGTGTCAGACTCTGCGACCCAGGCAGAAGAGACAGTGTCAGACTCTGAGACCCAGGCAGAAGAGACAGTGTCAGACTCTGCGACCCAGACAGAAGAGACAGTGTCAGACTCTGCGACCCAGGCAGAAGAGACAGTGTCAGAGTCTGCGACCCAGGCAGAAGAGACACTGTCAGAGTCTGCGACCCAGACAGAAGAGACACTGTCAGCAATCTGCGACCCAGACAGAAGAGACACTGTCAGACTCTGCGACCTGGACAGAAAAGACACTGTCAGCAATCTGCGACCCAGACAGAAGAGACATTGTCAGCAATCTGCGACCCAGACAGAAGCGACAGTGTCAGAGTCTGTGACCCAGACAGAAGAGACACTGTCAGCAATCTGCGACCCAGACAGAAGAGACACTGTCAGCAATCTGCGACCCAGATCGGAATGGACTAAAGTACCAAATATGCAGAATTTAATGAAGGTCGTGGTCCAGCTTGGCTGTGAATGCAGAGACTGGGCTCAAGGTAAAACAGAAGCCCGGGTGCCGGAACAGACTTAGCATTGCTCCAAACCACGTGGTCTTCATAGACGGGCACGAGACTTGAAAAGTGTACGGGCCTATATTGTTTACAGTAACGACATCCGGAGACGAGTAAATATGAGCCCATGCAACTACTATTTCGAGCACGAGAATGGAGGTGCAGGCAGCATCAGAAGCAGTTTCCTGGTTGGTGGAGCAGGGTGACTCCCATGGGGTCATTGTAACAGGCCCCCAGAGCATGCTACGGAGACTCGAGAGACATTTCTTCCGCAGTGAGTGGGTCCAGCTTCTAGAGGGTTCTCAGTTATCCAGTTTGACGTGGATATACTGCCAGGGTAAAGCAGGAGTTAAAGGCAATGAGAAACGGGACAAACTGGCAGACACTGCATCAATTCAGGGAGCCCTAATAATAGACGAGGAGGAGACTGAAAGAGCCATCTTAGATGGGCTGCGTATGGAGGACGACAATCGGTTGAATGACGACAATCACATCAGGAGGATGATCGAACTAGGGGAGAAGAAGGAAGTGGATATTTTCCCAAAAAGAAGTTGTTTAGTGCGCATTATCCACAACCAGTGTGTGTCTAGCTCCATCAGCAGGCGAACAATTCAGTGGATGTTGGAAAGGAAGGCGGAGCATATATGGGAATGGCCGGAGTGCGGGAATGCCAATCTTTGATTGCAGTTACAAATAAGAAAAGAAAAAAAATATCACGGCTTTGTATATGTTTATATTTAGTTTGACATAATTATACCAACAAAAAAAAAAAGCTAACAAAAAACGAACATACAAGGGCGGAAACTGTCTGATTTGGCAGTCAGCCACCCATAAGTGGCACCTGCTAGCGTCAGGGATGACGAACCATGGCTGACCAAGACCCTGACCCAACTCTTCGTTGGTACCCTCGGTAAAAGGCCTAGCCTGCCTAACGGGGCAGAAATCACTATAGTCTCCGTGGCGGTGGAGTCTGCGAAAGAAGCATTACACACACCCCTGCTTTTTTAAAGTTCTACGCTGAAACTGAAAAAAATCAGCTGTAGTTGCCTGATCCCAAGCCGACTTGATGCTGTGCTGCAACATCCTCACCGCATCGCCTGCACAGAACACCAGGAGGCAGCTCCAAGGAAACTGACGAAGAAGACCTCAAAAACTATTTGTGTTAGGAAGGAGTTTAACATATTTTAAAAGGCTACCAATGCCACAAAACGAAACTATTTTAAATAAAGAAACAATTCGCACTTTCTTGAATAGTGTAGGCTTTAAAAATTTGTCTAGTAGGAATGCGAAGAGAAGTATTTTTTTTCCCTCTTAGGGATTTTGCTATGATTATACTTAAAATGTCAACTTTACACTTTAGTTTGGTAGACTCAGCTTCAGTATGGGGGGAGAGGGGTGTGGGTGGTCCAGCCGGTGAGTTGTTCCTGGACACGTAAGACTTAATCTGCTTAAAGGAAAAGCCCGGAAGACTTCAAGGAGTTAATGTAAACAGAATGGACTTCAAGGAGTTAATGTAAACAGAATGGTTAATCACTAGCGTAGCTGGGGAAATAGTTTTGCACAGCCTTACAGAATTCCTTTGGTGTGGCCTGATTAGACTTTCAACTCTTTTCTCCTGAATCCTTTTCCGTACTCTGTCAGAATAAATTTTGTTGGGGAATTTCGGTAGAAAGAAACTGGAAGGAAGTTATTCTATAATTTGAGAACATGGATTTGGTTAGAAATGTGCTACTTTTCATTTTATTTCACCTTGGTCTAAATATCGATGTGAGGAGAGATTTGCATAGACATGAAAAATCTATCAGCATTGCCTGTGGTGTTTTTGGAGCAAAAGAGTTAAAGTAGGCGTCTGCTAGAATATGTTTGTTACATCTTACATACTTGCCAGTATACATCGAATGCATAATAAAGGGACGTGAACGTTTTTTTTATGTAAGTTCTAATTAGGGTTATTACATATTAGTACACCCCCACCCCTAGTGTAGAACAGCATGGGCCGGAGTGAAAGTTAAATGCTAAAAGGCAGAATATCAGGGGGCTTGTGAGAGCAATTCTTCAGTCTTTTAAAAATAAAGTTCATTCGTTCTTGTTCTTTTTTTCCATTTTGAAGAAAAAATATTTATTCACAAGCAATGATATCGTAATTTCCACTTAAAACAGTAACTGTAACTGCGCAAAACATTATATTTTTTTATTTGTGTTAAAATCTCTGTTAAAGGTTTTACCTTGGCCAAAATTTTAAACAGAGCTCTAACGAAATTTCAGAAGAAAAAGGCTTCTGTTTAACATTTTTTTCTTCTGAAATTTCTTTAAACTCTTTTAAGAACTTATGAAATATGTTATATTCTTCAATCTCACTCCTTACCTCTCCCACTCTCCTTTATTCACTCATTCCCATTACAGTTGTCTAAAGTGCACCGCGCTTACTGGGAACCCTCAAACCGGAAGCGGAAACCACAATGTGTATGACGTCAAACAACCTAAACAGTAAAGGATAGTGTTGATCCAGTTTTCATTTCTTCAAACAGTGGTGTTTTTTTTTAAATTTCAGATGGTTCATCAGTGATGGCAAAAGACAGAAGAAGGTAAGGAACTTAGACTTAACCACGTGAAATAATCCGAAATCATTATCTAAATATGTTCAGGATAATTTGTTTAGTAATGGTAGGACTGACCCAGTTTCGCAGGCCATGGTTCGAGGTGAGATGTAAAGGTAATGGGTGTGTTGTTTGATCGGACATTTGTTACAGTTAGTTCTTACAAGTTATTCACCATTAATTCCTGGCGTGTAATGATCCGTATATTTAAATATGGGTTTTATTACAGTAATATGATGTTTTCACAAGTATTTGTATTGCTGTTACTTTCAAGCTGTAAAGTTCTGCCGCTCCCAGTTTCCTCGTCAACATGTCGAAGCCACAAACTTGGCAGTCATTAATTAAGACCACTACAAGAGCACGGCCGCTCGTAAATGACAGGACACCGTAGAAATAAGAGAACTGAGCATGGCTCAGATCATAATAAAAGCAAAGTTTCGTAATGAAACTAATATTCACGGCCGTGAAAGTTTATTAACATTTCATATAGTATGTCTTTCTCTGTACCCTACAAGTTCGAGTATAAACACGTGTTGGCAGACCATCTGAATATCTTCACAGTACACATCTTTATGTATTTGTAGCTCAGTTTTTTTGTGTTATCAGTGTGCTTCGTCTGCTGAGCCACATTTAATATTCCTGTTCTGAATATGAAACACACACCCAAAAATATATAGAAAGTTCTAGCAACATAAAACAGTTCTAACATTTTGAGTACATGATAATATGAATCCATATTTAACAGATGTATATTTTCCTCTGAACCCTTTATCATTATATTGTCAGCACACTAGAGAGTGATATGGTCAGTATCATGCCTGGCCGCTTTTCCTTCCCCAACTCCAGAAGAAGCCGGTTACCCATTTCTACAGCTGGGTGACTGGGGTGGCTCTGGCCAGATTCGAACCCCTGACCTTCGCCATGACAGACCAGTGCACTAGCACTGTGCCACTCTGACACCTATATATGTGTGTGTGTGTGTGTGTATATATATATATATATATATTTGTTATTTTTAAATTTTAATATTAGAAATACTTGTCAGATAAAAAGAGGTCAGTTTTCAATATAACTATTGAATCACCAGTATAATTAAAGTCACATGAAAACTACACAAATAGTTTTTGGGTACAAATACATATATATATCAGTCACCACAGGCACTGTCAGATGCAGCTTCTTCCAAGTCAAAGCCAAGGGCTCCCTTTTTTGTTCCTAATAGTTTCTCATTTGTTGTATATCATTGATGTAAATTTATAAGTAGTTAAAATCCCAGTTTCCGTGCCATTAAGGATATTAGGGATATGGTGTTGGGCCCATATTTCCATAGACATATGAAAGTGTGATGTGGCCAATATCATGCTTGGCTGCATTTCTATCTATCTATGCCTCTGACCCATCGTGGAGCATAGGCCGCCAACAAGAGCTCGCCAGGCAGTTCGGTCCTGGGCCACTCTTTCCAACTGTCTCCATGTCTGGTTCATTATTTTGATGTCCGTGTCCAGACTTCGGCGCCAGGAGTTCCTTGGTCTCCCTCTCCTCCTTTTACCCTGTGGGTTCCATGTTAGGGCTTGCCTTGTAGTGCTGGATGTGGATTTCCGTAGGGTGTGTCCGATCCATTCCCATCTTCTTCGTAGGATGTCGTCTTCCACTGGTTTCTGGCCTGTTCTCTGCTGCAGTTCTTGGTTACTTATGGTTGGCTGCATTTACCTTCCCAGATTTCTCTGCTACCCATTTGTAGAAGTTGGGTGGGCCCTGGGCCGTGTTAGGTGGGCATTAGATAAAATCCCACTGCTGGGACTCGAACCCCATACCACTGGATTAGTAAACTGAGGACCTTGTGTTTTTGTATGATTAAGGTGTAAATCAAAACATTGCAACTGCGTGCACATTAACTGATGAAGCTTTTCTGACTTTTGCTTTAAACAGTCTTAACACCTTTCGTCTGGTATGTTAGGTTGTATTACTAACAGTGTAAAAACAAGACAGCAGTTCTGCTTAATGACATCACAGATTTTTTATGTTGTTGTTTGTTGCTGCTTATAGTTTGGAAATTTGCCAGGAACATCTGGTCACAGTTCCCAGGCTTTGAAACAATTAGTCCAGATAAATTATTAAAGATGGGTTACACTCAGTCTTAGAATATTATGCTTTTAATATTTACATTCTATTACAATGAATTTCTCACATCAAGGACTTGCAGATTTTTAACCTTGAGTGATATGTGTTCATATGTGACGTTTAACGGCACGGGAAGGATATAAGATATAAGAAGATAAGATATGTGTTCATAGAAAACGTAAAATCATTTTATTCAGATGTTTTATTTAGAAATCCATATGTAACTTTTCATTCAGTATTTCTACAAACATTTAGATTATTTAAAAAATGTTAACAAAAAAAAAAAAAAACAGGAGAAAACCTTCATCTTTCTTATTAAATTTGCCAGTTTCTCAAAAACAAATTTTCTCTTGGTGCTGATCATTTGTGCAAAGGTTTGCAGGAAAGATTTGAGGGCTCAGGATCTCCTGTCATACATGATTAAACTTCTGTCATGGATGACTGAAGTCAGCTAAAGGCAGATTGTAAATTACTGGTGATCACATTTAAAATATCATACATTAAATTTAAAACTACTGGTTTAAACACGGAACATGAAATTTAATATGAAGCAGACAGGATTTTTTCAAACCGGTACAGTTGTACCTGTCTTCAACCTTGCGTGAAGTCAGTCAGTCAGTCATTTGCATATCCCTTGCAAACTTTGCCTCCCTAACAGCTCTCCTGTAGGCCTCTTAGTTGTAAGCAAGATGCCCTGCTGGTGATGCATTCATTTGCAGATTATCAACGATGTCTTGAGCCATCTTCGTCTTGGTCTTCCTCCTCTTTCTTTTTCCCATTATGTACCCTTCCAAGAATTCTTATTATCTTATATCCGCCCCTTGCTATTAATCATCACATAGGGCTTGCAAGGTAGTTTGCCAATTTTTGCCTGTTTTCGGTGAGCTTTTCAACCTCATCAAGGGATGTTAATTTGGCCTCTCTTAACAATGTCCTCTTCAGAGTTTCACGCGATCTGCCTCTTTTTCTTTAGCCTGTTGTGTTCCACTTGATAGCTTGTTTTGAGATTCCCTGACTGTTTCTTCTCATCACGTGACCAACATATGTCCATCTCCTTTTCCTGATCACCCATGAGACTGGTTGTTGTTCAGTGATCTGTCTTATCTCTGCATTGTTCTTGAATTCATTCCACTTGATGCCGAGTATTTTCCTTAGGCATTTGTCTTCAAAAGAGTCTAATTTCTTGTCTGTTTCTTTAGTTGTTTTCCAGCTTTCGCATGCATAGATGAGGGTGGATATTACATTTGAATTGAATAGTCTTAACTTGGTTTTTGTGCTTCTAATTTTTGAATGCCATATTTTCTCAAGATTCTTGAAGATCGATGGTGCTTTTGCAATTCTAATTCTAACTTCCTTTCTGGTGTCACCGTCCTGGTCTATATAGCTGCCAAGGTATGCAGATTGATTGACTTCTTCAATATCTGTCCCTTCTGAGTGTATTTTTCCATTTTGATTAATGGGAAGTTTCATCATTTTTGTTTTCTTCTTGTTAATTTCAAGTCCTATTTTGCTAGCCAGTGAAGACAGGATATCTATTTTTTCTTGCGTGGAATTCACATTGTTACTGTTTAGAGTTATGTCATCAGCAAAATCAAAATCTTCTAGTTGGATCCCATGTACTCAGTCAATACTTGTGTTACCTGTGCAGCACTTTTTCAATTCCAAAAGGCAAAGGAGACATTATACACCCTTGTTTCATGCCTGTTTCAATCTGGAACCATTCACTTATCCCTTCTTCTGTTTTGACTGCACAAACATGTCCATTGTAGAAGTCATTAATGATGTTGACAATTTTAGATGGTATTCCATATATTCTTAGAATTCTCCACAGTGAATCTCTGTGTATGCAATCAAATACCTTAAAGTCTATGAAGTTCAGTATTAGTGGTTTCTGCTTTTCAATATGTTCTTCAAGTATTATTCTTAGAGTAAAGATCTGGTCGAGACAACTTCTCCCTTTTCGAAATCCTGCTTGTTCTTCTCTCATTGCAGCATCCACAATATCTTTAAGTCTATTCAAAATGACCTTGCAAAATACTTTTGACACAACTGATATTAAGGTTACTACTCTCCAATTGTTACAGTCACTAAGGTTGCCTTTTTTTTGGTATTTTAACAATGATTCCTTTTTTCCATTTAGAAGGGACCTTTTCTTCTTTCCAAATCTTGTTAAACATTCTCTATAGTTGTCTCATGTTGTCACTGTTGATAGCTTTTAACATTTCGGGTGTTATTTCATTTTCACCTGCAGCTTTGTTGTTAGCCATTAAATTCACTGCTGTTTCAGTTTCATGCAATGTAATTTCATCTAGGTTGACATTTAGTTGTGGGCGTGGTAGGTCAGTTTCAAGGTTTAACAGTTCTTTTGAGTGTGGTCGATTAAGTATTTCTTGGAAATTTTCAGCCCATCTTTGCTTTTGGTCTTTACTTGATGTTAATAGGGTTCCAGTTTTGCTAAGGATTGGTCTTTCTTTAGATGTAGTAGTACCTTTTAGCCTCTTTTGTATGTTATATAAAGTTTTGCTGTCTCCTGTTTTTGCTGCTTTCTCTGCCTCTTTCGCCATTTTGTCTATGTATTCTCTTTTATACCTTCTAGCTGAACTTGTTTTTACTTTATTGTCTATTTCTTTGTATGTTGCTTTTGCCAGATCTTTTCCAAGATTTGACTTTACATTCAGCATGTCTAATTTGGCTGCTCGTCTTTCATGTATGTACTTCCATGTGTTTTCTGATATCCATGCTATTCCAAGACGGTCTTCTCTAAATTATCATGATGTTTAATGTGTCCAAAATATTAAAGTTTTATGCATGAAGTACTTTCTGAAATAACCTGTTTTGTCAGTACAACATTTGATATTTTATACTTTTTTATAATGTAAAATTAAACGGACTTTACAAACATCAGCAGACAGTAAATATTCACGTTAAGATGGTATATATGACACATTTTTAAAGACATTGTAGGGGCCAAAGACTCTGTCCAATTAGGCGTTGAGTGACCTATAGCTGATATTCTAATGTCAGGATTAGTGAACCATAGATGGTCAAGACCCACCCCACCTCTGCTGGTACCCCCACTAACATGCCTGGCATGGCCTGGCCTGATTAACGGGACAGGAATCGCCATAATCCCCATGGTGGTGGAGCCTGCTAAAAAGTATTGCATGCCATCTGCTTCTTTAGCTGCACTCTGGGACTGAAATAGCTGCCGTATCCTGCTCCCATGCTGATACGATGCTGTAACCCAACACCTTCACAGCATCGGCTGCAAAGAACACCAGCTCATAGTTACAGGGAGATAGCAGATAAGACTAGAAAAGGAAAAGGTGTTGTAGCCAGGCTGTATAAAAATAGAGTAAAATCAAAAGTTCGACAGATGACCCCCTCCCACTGCCATGCTCAAAATACTAACATCAAGCTGGACAGGGAGAGCTGTGGCAACTTAATTCCTAGAATGGATGAAAAGAACCAAACTTCTCAGAAAGCTCTTACCTTTGGGAAACATAAAATGGGATGAAATGAATGACTCACTGCAGTGAGGAAAGTTCATGACAGCTAAATGACATTTCTGATTTCATTTGTTGATAGGCAAACATGACATGTGATGATTAATTTCTAATTGATATCCAAGTGCATATGAGGTATAAAAAATACACCTTTTTTGTGTTTCTGTGTCTGTTTATTTATAGGAAAAGTTAACTAGGTGCAGGCCTCTCAGGTTCTCAAATAATCATGTACACTCAACATCCCCATCTAAAGTAATGCTGTGTGAATTTGCATACACTCAGAATCCCCATCTGAAGTAATGCTGTGTGAATTTGCATACACTCAGAATCCCCATCTAAAGTAATGCTGTGTGAATTTGCATACACTCAGAATCCCCATCTAAAAGTAATGCTGTGTGAATTTGCATACACTCAGAATCCCCATCTAAAGTAATGCTGTGTGAATTCATGTGTGTTGCTGTATTGGATAAATGAATATACTCCATGTAAATTCTCTAGAGTAGTGTGTTTTTAATTTTAGAAGATGGCTATGATGTAGGTTGATATCTGATGTTGGTTATGATGTAGGTTGATGTCTGATGTTGTTTATGATGTAGCTAGATGTCTGATGTTGTTTATGATGTAGCTAGATGTTTGATGTTGTTTATGATGTAGCTAGATGTCTGATGCTTGTTATGGTATAGATAGATGTCTGATTTTCATTATGATGTAGCTAGATGTTTGATTTTTGTTATGATGTAGCTAAATGTCTGATTTTTGCTATGATGTAGCTAGATGTCTGATTTTTGCTATGATGTAGCTAGATGTCTGATGCTTGTTAAGGTATAGATAGACGTTTGATGTTCATTATGATGTAGCTAGATGTTCAATTTTTGTTATGATGTAGCCAAATGTCTGATTTTGGTTATGATGTAGCTAGATGTCTGATTTTGGTTATGATGCAGGTATATGTCTGATTTTGCTTATGATGTAGCTAGATATCTGATTTTGGTTATGATGTAGCTAGATGTATGATTTTGGTTATGATTTAGCTAGATGTCTGATTTTGGTTATGATGCAGGTAGATTTCTGATGATGGTTTTGGTGCAGGTAGATGTCTGATTTTGTTTTTGATGCAGGCAGATGTTTGATGTTGGTCTTAATGCAGGTATATATCTGATGTTGGTTATGATGCAGGTAAGTGTCTGGTGGTAGTTTTGATGCAAGTAAATATCTGGTGGTGATTTTGATACAGGTAAATGTCCAGTTTAGGTTTCGATGCTGGTATGTGTCTGGAATTGTTTTTTATGCAGGTAGATAAAAGATGCGTCATGGTTCAGCTGTGACTAGCTTTGCCTGTGTTTGATTTGTAGGAACATGTGGTGATACTGTGTTCAGTTATACAGCTTTTCTAAGATTCAGGAAAATCCTGCTTTCATACACATTGTGGTTCCTTTCTCAGTATCAGTGAACTGCGATTCTTTGTGTTGACATACTTGTGCACAAGTTCTTCAAGTGCTTCAGTGAGGCTTGTCCAGGATATTGTATAAAGCTAATCCTAGATCTCCAGTGTGAACCCAGTGGCAGTTCTGATCCCACTATGAGCCATGGCTTGTTTATTTTGTCTTTGAAGATTTGATCATATGATTAAAAAAACATTTTTTTTGTTATATAACAAAAGGGGGCTGTGTAACACTTTTCTCCAGCAGTTATACTTGGCTTACATGAGAAAACAGTATAGTAGGAAATAGGTCAGGGCAGAGTTTAAGACAATTCCCAGGACTCTGTTTAACAGGCTTTCTTCAGGAAGAGGAACTGAAAATGGAGCTCATTGATTTGCTGAAAAGACATCAGGTGAGAGGTAGAGAGAGTGGCGAAGGATATATAACGATGAGAAACAACAGACAACAGCCTGGAACAGAAAGGGGGAAATAAGAAGAGGATTAGAGAAGGGCAGAGGAAACACTACACTTAGATAATTAGGTTCGGAGGTTGATAGCCTGCGGGCCACATCAGACTAATTATGGTGCCATAATATGCCTTGTGTTACATGAGTGAAATAACTATTGTGTATAGTTTTATGATATTGTGTATAGTTCTGTCATATTTTATTATTATTACATTCATTTATTGGCACTAGACATGAATGTGTCCTGTCAGCCACAGGTGGCATCCGACTCCTTTGTAGAAAAATATTGCCTACCAAGTCACTCTTGTCCATTTTTAGTTTAATGCTTTTGATTGAAAGTTTCTGACCCCTGATCAGTTTCTTTGGTATGATGATCCAGACTAAAGATTAGGTGCTGCAGTTCTCACATCAAGAACAAACCACCATCTTCAGACTATGCATGGGACACTGCTGATTGGTCATACCTGTATTGTCTCGGCATATCACACACTCCTGATTGTGGTCATACCTGTATCGTCTCTGTCTGTCACACACCCCTGGTTGCCATCATAATCATCTCTGCCTGTCACACACCCCTGGTTGCCATCATACCTGTATCATCTCTGCCTGTCACACGCCCCTGGTTGCCATCATACCTGTATCATCTCTGCCTGTCACACGCCCCTGATTACCATCATACCTGTATCATCTCTGCCTGTCACACGCCCCTGGTTGCCATCATACATGTATCATCTCTGCTATCACATGCCCCTGGTTGCCATTATACATGTATCATCTCTGCTATCACATGCCCCTGGTTGCCATTATACATGTATCATCTCTGCTATCACATACCCCTGGTTGCCATCATACCTGTATCATCTCTGCCTGTCATATGCCCCTGGTTGCCATCATACCTGTATCATCTCTGCCTGTCATATGCCCCTGGTTGCATATACGAGGCAGGCATTCAGACTTCAGAGCTCATCCTGAAGCTCGAACCAGGCTCTTGTCACAGGAGTCTACACTGGAAGACAAACCTTTGGTGCAGAGAATGACTTTGTAAAGACTACAGAATTTATCCGGACAAGAAAGATAGATATGTCTGAGGCTAGAACCATGGAACGCAGCATAGGTGATGATCCAGAAAGCTTTAACTGTCCCTAGGACATTGTCAAGCAGCTGACACTTGAAGAAGAAAGTGATCAGTGGCATTATCTTATGGTTTGAGTCTTCTTTGTTTGAAGCTGAATGTCACTGAACTTTATGACCAGAAATTTAAAATTTAAAAAAATAAAAGTCCAGACTAATAGAAATGTTCAAAATGTAAACATCTTATGTCGTTATACAGAAAACTGAAAATTAGAAGAATAAGATACAAGATAAAGGTAGAATGTGCTGAACATTTGTTAAAGAAATTAAACATTCAGAGAGGTTTTGCACGTTATGCTGAGATTTCTTCATACCTTAAGTGGACTATACAGAAATATTTGACGGGGAAACATGTGATAGCCAAGATGATGTAAAAGTGCAAATATTGATGGGGACTTTTATAAGTGTGTATAAAGCTTATACTTATATGCCAATTATCTATGTTGGAAGTAGGAAGCAGCTGTTAGTGTAGATTGTACATATTCCAGCCACAGTGTTTCTTGTTCAAGTCTTCGTGATAGTGGCTGTGGTTGAGCCTGTAGGCGACACAGTGATACTGTTGAAGTGCCCGAGTGCCCCTACACATAAAATGTAACAGTTGGTGGTGGAAGACGCGCTCCGACTTGCAGTCAGCGACCCATAGCTGGTATGCTAGCGTCAGGGCTGACCAAGACCCTTTCCCTCCTCTCTCTTGGTACACCCAGTAACAGCCTAGCCTGGTTAACGAGGCAGGAATCACCATTAATTCTCTTGGCGGTGGTGGAGTGTGTCGAAGAAGCATTGTAGTTCCACTCATTGGCGGCTACCACTCGGGCACAGTGCTGTACCTCCACACCGCATCGTAGTCAGAGAAGACCAGCTAGCAGTTTCAGAGAGATTAGAGAAGAAGATTAAGTTCGTTGTCGTTCCCCCTAACTCTGTCTCTGCCTTCGCCGCCATTTAGACAGGCTTGGGTGGGGGGTGGAGGATTGACAACGGCAATCTCTGATTTGTAAAATATCGGAGTGAAGGGAAGTTAATTGATAAAGTATGAAAATAAATTGCAACAAACATTTTTTTGTACATGTAATGAGAGTTATTGCCTCTGCCTTTCAACAGTATCTTACTCAGTAAGATACTGTTGAAAGGCAGAGGCAATAAAACTATTAGACAGTCTGACGTAATGACAAGATACAGACTCCCCAGCCAACCTGATGATGGCACTATATATTGTTCTAATCTAGTCTGCGTATGATATTTACAGTGACTTCATTATCTGCTTGTGATATTTCATGATCCCCAAATATACCTCCCCTTCACACACATATACACCACAGACGCACTCACACAAATCTACGTTGTTCATCTCCCACTAATGGCCACCCAAATGTCTGAACTGCCGGCACAGTCCAGCAGAAATGTGTAATCTGATAACCTCAGCCAGGGAGATAGGAGAAATGGGTTTTCCAGATTCATCCATTCAGTTTGGCCTTATCTTGTAACTGGATGATGCGTTTTTTTTTTCTTGACTGGCAACATGAACTTCACTCTGCTGTTCCTCCTTGGCTTCTGGCCAGGAACTTTGAAGTTTCCGACCATTTCCCATTGGCCATTTATTTCGTTTCAGAAGTTATAAACATACGGTTGCGAAGAGTTTCTTTGGACGGGTACATATGTTATAATAGATTGCCATTTCATTATTCATTATCGACACGTTATGTATTTATTTGTTTACACTAGGGCAGTGGTTCCAAAACTGTGGTACATGGACCACGGGTGGCCCGCGGCTGCTGTATGAATTTTTTTTTTTTTTAATGCCGTTGATTGAGGGAAAACACTTCTGATTTTATGACATAATTTTATGGCATAAATATTATGGCATTATTGCCATTTGGTTCGCAGCTTACTTATGTCCCATGTGACCTTTTGCAATCAGTTTTCATTGCCCTACTAAAGAAACAAGATGCAGTTGAATGTGAAGATCACCGAACATATATATATATATAGAACATTCATGGAAAGATCAATACAAGTAAAAACGGACCCATACTTATGCTACATAGACTACAGTAAAGCTTTCGATAAAGTGAGGCACACAGAAATTATAAGAATGCTGGAAGACATCAACATAGATGGGTTAGATCTGAAACTCTTCAGAAACACATACTGTCAGCAATCAGCAGCAATGAAGGTTGAGAACCAGATAGGAGCATTCCAAGACATAAAATTGGGAGTGAGACAAGAATGTGTTCTATCTCCTGACCTCTTCGCCTTGTACAGCGAAAACATAATGAAAAATATAGAAAGCTTGCCAGGAATATCAATGGGCGGATACAACCGTATTAACTTAAGATATGCAGACGAGACAGTTCTGACTGCTAAAAGTGAAGAGAGCTACAGGTTCTTCTGGACATCGTGGTTCGTGAAAGTAAAAGTAAGGTCTCAGCCTGAATAAGAAGAAGGCTGAAGTGATGGTCATCTCAAAGAAAAGAATACCACCAAAATGTAGCATTACCATCGATGGCACAGAACTGAAACAAGCTAATAGATTCAAGTACTTAGGAACAATTATAACAGCTGATGAGAAATGTCACAACGAAATAAAAAGCAGATGTGCTAAGGCCAAGTCAGCATTCCAGACAATGAGACACATTTTATGCAACAGATCCATATCTATGGAAACAAGATTCTGAGTACTTAAATGTTACATCGAGCCAATTTGTTTTATGAATGTGAAGCGTGGTCCATGAATAAGAGAGTACATCGAGAAATAGAGGCCATGGAAATGTGGTTTATAAGAAGGATGTTGAATGTACCATGGACAGCCAAGAAAACCAACGAAGAATTCTTACGAGAGGCTGGAGTTAAAAGGCAAATTACAACAAAGATCAGAGGCAGACAAGCGAGATTTGTAGGACATTTTCTGAGAAGAGGAAAATTGGAACACATTGTGGCAACTGGAAAAATTGAGGGAAGAAGAGACATAGGAAGACAGAGAGAGAAGTTACTGGATGTGGTGTCAATGTGGCTAGAAAGAAAGTCACCGGCGGATCTCATCAGGTCTAAAGACAGGGAATTGTGGAAAGAAATGATCGTCTACGCCACGCGGCACGGCACTTGATTGATTGATTATTTTAAGAGAAAACTTTAAATGCAGATTGAGACATTGACTTCATTGAACTTCAAACGTTCTATTTCTCCGTTTGTCTCCGGTCCTGTCTGGTCCAGTCCGAAGTTGCAGCTACTTCATCTTGTGTGCCACATTTTTCCTACTCCAAGTGCACGTAGAGTTGCCTTGACTGTTGATCGTGTATTTTTTCATCTCTCCGACTTCACCGAATATTTCCTGTGGCATGAAATCCTTTGTAAGGCACATTTGGACAAGATGATGATGATCTGTGACTGTAAGCTAAAGAGTCGGTGACGAATCTACAACTAAAATGGCGTATGTGAAGACCTGCCGTGGGGAGTGAGGGAATTAGCAGCCATCCAGCACCTTCAGTTGGGAAATCTCTGGTGTAGATATTACAGGCAGGCCCTTATCTCGGGTCCGCGATTATCTCCTGTGAATAATCTGAGGTCGACTTAGTGTACAGTTCCCCCCTTCCCCCTGTTAACTGTTTCTCTTCATCCTTATAATTCTCCATGCCATTCTCTATACTGTTTCTTCTGTTTTGCCCTTCCTAACCCCCAGATCTACCCCCACACTTTCCCCCTGTGTTCTCTGAGCCCCCAGATCTACCCCCACACTTTCCCCCTGTGTTCTCTGAGCCCCCAGATCTACCAACACACTTTCCCCCTGTGTTCTCTGAGCCCCCAGATCTACCCCCACACTTTCCCCCTGTGTTCTCTGAGCCCCCAGATCTACCCCCACACTTTCCCCCTGTGTTCTCTGAGCCCCCAGATCTACCCCACACTTTCCCCCTGTGTTCTCTGAGCCCCCGGATCTACCCCCACACTTTCCCCCTGTGTTCTCTGAGCCCCCAGATCTACCCCCACACTTTCCCCCCCGTGTTCTCTGAGCCGCCAGATCTACCCCCACACTTTCCCCCTGTGTTCTCTGAGCTGAGAACTGCAAAAATTGATAGATTAGCCAGGCTTATATTCTGTTGCCAGCACCTGCGTTTTCCTTTCACCGCTCGGCCCTACATAGCTTGTACCAGCGTGGTGCAGATATGGGAAGATGTGGTCCTTCCTTCCCGCACACATACGTCTTACATGTAAATGTCACATGACATGATTCAAACCGTGTATTTTTGTGAAGGTTTCCTCTTTGTTATTATTAAAAGTGATACTAATAATAGTTAATTTTGACTAGGAAGACAGTTACGAGGCGGGTAGGCGGGGCGGTCTGTGGAAGTCACGGTTGCTAAGGAACTTCTCTCTTGGCGTATTCAACCAGTATTTGACTGGTATAACCTGCCACATTAATAGCATAGTATGTTTGGGTGTTATAAAATACAGTTTATCCTTGCCTGCGTCGTCATCTCCTCTATAGTCCTCATTTCTTCTTTAAATCATACAGCTTCGCTAGGAAATCCTTTTCTGTGTTTGAGAGAGAGAGAGAGAGAACGAGCATACTTTATTTTTAAAGGGTTAAGAGTTGGGCACACACACAGATCCGTCCAACATTCTGGCCTTCATCGTACAATGTTCTCTCAGTCACAGACATCCGCATTAGAGAGAGAGAACTTCTAATTGTCATAGTCACGTGGAGAGGAGCTGCATTGAGGTGTGCTGCATTATCTAGCAGAGGAAAAGATGACCAAAGTTAAAAGCTAGAAGACTGAAGGACAAAGAGGCAGTGTGCTGTTTCTGTGGCCCATTTTTCTAATGAAATATTAATGTGACGAGGGCAACTGCTCAGCAAAACTGTGCGATGCAACTTTCACAAACAGCCAGCATCAGCCTGCTCTAGAACCATCTTTTAAAACGAAAGGAGCAAATTCTTGTTGCTGGCTTGTGTGACTGACGTTGAAGTGATTAGAAGTAGCGTGGAACTGGTCAGAAAAGGGTTCAGGGGCGGTGCATGAAAGCCCTAACGTTAAAGAGGTTTTCTTGGGGGAAATATTTTCATTGTTTCTTTCAAACGGAGCTCAAATATACGTTTTCTGGGTGGCGAAATAGTTCGTGCACTAGTCTGACATGGCGAATGTTTATAGCTAATATGTGCCGTGTCGGATCATGCTTTTTACTCTTGTGCAGTATGTAGTGTTTCGATTAATTAAGATGCTTTTTTTTCCATGTCGCTTGGACAGTTCACTGAGGTATTTTTCTCTTGGTCTTTCTGTCTTCCTTCCTCCGTTGAATTTTCCAGTTCGGTGGTTAGAATTCTGCCAGAGGTGTCCCAGTTAGCCAGCTGTAGAAATGGTTACCTGGTTTCTTCTGGAGAACGATAGGCAGCCAAGGGTAATGCCTGATCACCCTGTATTGTACCGACAGGTAAAGAAAATAACAAACCGTATCCCCTAGATCAGCGGTTCTCAGACCCTTTTGCTGCACGACCCACATTTAAAAGTCAAACATTTTTGCGGCCCACTAATAAAGTGCTTTATATTTGCAAGGTATAAATCTAATTTTATAAAGTATTATGTAATATTTTCTCTCATTGTTTAACTGCATATTCGTTGCTACACAAAAGTTCGTTTCGTTTACTTTAAAGATGGCACTGTTTCCGGTTGGATAGCATGTCTATTCTGGCCGGAATGAAACAATTGCTGAGAATTATATTTCACTTCTGCTCCCTCGCAAAATCGACGCCGACCTTTCCCTAAAGTTACATTGTAAAACTGGACGTTTCAGCAAACACGGTCAGAAAGACACCGATGCCGCACTTCAAAAGCGATGCCGTCTTTTTGTGTCCATCACATTTCTGTTTGATGCTGGAAGAAACGCTGTCTGGACCATCCTTTCTCCAATAGCAGCACCGCGGACATAGTAATAAAGCCATCTATAATTCTGCGGCCTCCACCCGTATAGTCTGCCCCTATGCATTGCGTGAAAAATGCAGAATAATTTTTTGTTGTATCTATTTTGTTGTTGTTGCTGCTTTGAGACTTCAGCGCGGCCCACAGTACTCCCTGTCACGGCCCACAGGTTGAGAACAGCTCCCCTCGATGCTTCATAACAGGATGACCTAGTGCGTGCAGTTTCATCATGTATATTTGGCGTGTATTTTACTATCACCTGGTCCTAATTTTAGACAAGGAAGAAATTTATTTATTTAATTCACCCAGAGGGTGAGATCAGGTCATGTTGCCTTTTAAGAGGATTGACTGGTCCAGACTCGGGAGGGAAAACATGTCACTCTTGTTAAATGTGACATCGTTCTTGGTGTTTGCTTGTCCTGTGGTAATATCAAACTTCACTTACGTCTGCGGTTTATTTTTCATTTTTTACGTAGATGTCAAGATTTTAAATTTAAATATAACTATTTATTGACAGCCCGAAACAGTGGGCGGTGCGTGTGTAATAGCAGGTAATAATCATCAGCTGGGGTGTGGGCGAGTGAGTGGTGAATTGAAGTCAATAAAATTATCCAGTGGGTTGCTAGCTTGTTCTCTAGATTGTGCAGTATCACAGCCTAATACTGATTCCAGAGCAGTGCTTTTTGTCCGTAGACCAACTTTCCTACCTGAGAACAGACGTGGAACCCTCATTATAAATAAGCAGTAAATAGAACCCAAAGAGTGGTAAGATTTTTTTTTTAATCCAGCCAGTCCTTGTGCTAGATCTTAGACCAGGACTCTAGGTTGTGAACTTAGAGTCTTATTTATGTATATGTTAGGATGAACAGACTTTCTTCAGTGAATTACCTACATGGCTTTGTATAATAATTAGAAGAATTAGTTTTATTATGTTTCTAGCCGTTCATTTAAAAAGAGGACAACTGTCGCTCTTCAGAAAGTAAAACAACTAAAGATGTGGAGAGGAACAGACAGAACTACAAAAATAAGATTTTTAAGGGTATGCATCTTTCCCATCGCAACATATTCCTGTGAGACTTGGACACTTAACAAAACAGCTGAGAAACACATAAATGCCTTTGAATGTAAATGCTACAGAAGAGTTCTTCAAATGTCATGGACACACACACAAAAGAACAAATATATCCATACTACAAGAACTTAATATTGAAGAAGGCTTGCTAGCGAATAGGATTAAACAAATAAAACTTAAATATTTTGGACACATTAAACGTCATGATAATCTAGAGAAGACCGTCTTGGAGGATACATAATGGGAAAAAGAAAGAGAGGAAGACCAAGGCGAAGATGGCTGCAAGACATCGTTGATGATCTGCAGATGGATGCATCAGCAGCAGGGCATCTTGCTTACAACGGAGAGGCCTACAGGAAAGCTGTTAGGGAGGCAAAGTTCCGCAAGGGATATGCAGATAACTGACTGACTGAGAGGGCTACAGGAAAGCTGTTAGGGAGGCAAAGTTCCGCAAGGGACATGCAGATAACTGACTGACTGAGAGGCCTACAGGAAAGCTGTTAGGGAGGCAAAGTTCCGCAAGGGACATGCAGATAACTGACTGACTGAGAGGCCTACAGGAAAGCTGTTAGGGAGGCAAAGTTCCGCAAGGGACATGCAGATAACTGACTGACTGAGAGGCCTACAGGAAAGCTGTTAGGGAGGCAAAGTTTAGCAAGGGACATGCAGATAACTGACTGACTGAGCCGCTCAGATTTTTGTTACTGGTTAAAGTAGCAGAGGTACCAGGCGTTGCCCGGGCAGTTAGCTCTCTCCTTCTCTCTTTCACTCTTGCTCTTATATATATATATAGTACACAGAAGCACACTCAGGGAAATGCGTCTTGTTGGGAAGTCACTGAAACTGGTCAAATTGCTCCCCGTTCAATTAGGGAAAAGTAATTATCAGATGGCAGAGATAGCACTAGAACTTTAGTACCGATTTCATGGTGAAAACCACTAGATGAGAGCGTAAGAGTTCTATTCTGCGCATTCATACACTCGGTTTTTCTTTCGTCGTCATGAGATTTTATAAGGGGCATAATCCGTGGTGTTTTTTTTCCTGCTGAGATCTTCGTTGGTGTGTGGTGTTAACAAAGCAGAAATATTGTGAACTTATTGTATGGGTGTGCGCTTCTGCCGGAACCTGGTTGCTGTTTCTGATCTCTAGTTCTGGAGAGCTAGTTTTAGCATAGCGGATCATATTTACGTTTTATTATAATGAGGTAAAGATTTTTTGTTAAAGCATGTTTTACTTTGTTTTTATTCCTCTTTCGTATACAATTTTAGAACTGGAATGTGAGAAGGAAAAAAAGGGCATGTTTTACTGTAACCAGTAATGTCTGCGAAACATAATTCTCTCTCTCTCTCTCTCTCTCTCTCTCTCTCTCTCTCTTTTCAATTGATATGTTAGATTTGTCAAGTGAGAGACTTGTTCCGGCAATGTAGAACCGTTGTGTTTAATCTGATTATCTGGACTTTCTTTTACCGTACTTTCAGAATCAAATCGTAAAACGAGCCTTCCAGTCTAAAATTGTATGAAGATTTGGTTTAGTTCCACTTGCCTGCTAATATACATTCCACTACATGACAGCATGTGATCCTCGCCAAATTTTTCATACTTACTAGCAAACTGTGACGGTATAGCACAGTGCCCGGTGATGGAGCAAATAGTTACCACCCGAGAAGACTAGAAGACATTTCTTATGCTCTCCAAGTGAGGCACAGATCGTAGATGTGCATGACTGCAAGGACATGCTTCATCAGTTCATACAGTCTGCAAGCGTCATATGTTTTACTACCCTATAGTCTAGTTCTCGTTACATCTGGGCACACTAGAGAAAATAAGTTTGTTTGAAATAAACAGGAAAATTGTGTTGGCGTTTTTCAACTGCTAGAAGTTTTTTTTCCCTTATGTCTGTCGTTTTATCAGATATATGACATTGTGCAAGGGGGGGGGGGGGGCTACAGTAATGTTAAAAAAGTAGTAGTTAAAAATATGCGCGACACTAGAAAAGGGTCAGATGGACAGGTATACCAAACTTGTGAAAATGTAAAACGTCATGGTCCAGCGATTCTTGACTATGTTATTCTGTACTGTGCGTAAAACATTTTAGTTTCTTGTGTAACCAGTACTGTTAGCATTCTGTCTTCCTCTTCATCATCCTTGTGTAACCAGTACTGTTAGCATTCCGTCTTCCTCTTCATCATCCTTGTGTAACCAGTACTGTTAGCATTCCGTCTTCCTCTTCATCATCCTTGTGTAACCAGTACTGTTAGCATTCTGTCTTCCTCTTCATCATCCATGTGTAACCAGTACTGTTAGCATTCTGTCTTCCTCTTCATCATCCTTGTGTAACCAGTACTGTTAGCATTCTATTTTGCTCCCCATCCTTGTGTAACCAGTACTGTTAGCATTCTATTTTGCTCCCCATCCTTGTGTAACCAGTACTGTTAGCATTCTATTTTGCTCCCCATCCTTGTGTAACCAGTACTGTTAGCATTCTATTTTGCTCCCCATCCTTGTGTAACCAGTACTGTTAGCATTCTATTTTGCTCCCCATCCTTGTGTAACCAGTACTGTTAGCATTCTATTTTGCTCCCCATCCTTGTGTAACCAGTACTGTTAGCATTCTATTTTGCTCCCCATCCTTGTGTAACCAGTACTATTAGCATTCTATTTTGCTCCCCATCCTTGTGTAACCAGTACTGTTAGCATTCTGTCTTCCTCCTCCTCCTTGTATAACCAGGACTTTTAAACATTCTCTCTTCCTCCTCCTCTTTCCACCCCACCCAACACACACAGAAAGAAAAAAGCTGTCAGTATCACTGATGAATTTTTTAAAAATTATGAATAGGAGGTGAATAACCAGGTTTGTCTCTCCAGACCTCAGCTTGATGTCTTACACGTAGCTGCGTTTTGTCGCCATTCTTGAGTGTTTAGCTTTAGATCTACAGACTGAAATGTGTCTGAGCGAGAATAGCCAGCCAGTGGTCTAACATTGCATGACACTGGATATTAGCTTGTATTGCTTATGAACCCATTCTCGGATGTCATGTTAATGGAGCTAGTATCATATGTCATCTTAATGAGCTCAGTCTCAAATATCGCGCTAATGAACCTAGGCTGTCATATCCAATTTAAACCAGGTTTATCTGCAGTATCTACACCGCGATGAAAGTGTTGTGGGCAGAAACACTCGTTTACTGGGTCTCATGTGGTATATGTTTTGTCTTTGTTTTCTTCACACAACCCATGCGGAGGCTGGCGGGGAACAGAAGAACTGATTCAAGCAAAAGGCGATTTCTCCATTTCCTTTGAACAAGCGCCTGAACCACACCCTCACTGCTGGCAGGCTACGTGCGTGCCCAGGATGGTCTGCGTCGCCTAATCTTGTTATGCCTGTCTTGAACTTCCTAACCCCACGGTTGTAAATTTCAGCCTTGCACATGCTCTTATCTCCATACACCGCTGATATTTCAAGGTGCATGTCTGATGGGTTCAGACCTTTGGCGGACAAGAATCAGGTGACAGCATGCACTTGTTCCTGGGAGCATATTTGTAACGTAATCACAATCTTGACATGCTCTGTTCTCAGTTGTGCTGCTTCGTGACGGCGGTGCTATCTGTTTATTGAAAAGTCACTGGGGCCTTGGTCCTGACTGATGGTACTAGTAAGGGATTTTTATCTGTTCTTTCAGAAATTTTCTTCGCATTTTCTAACTGTCATTTGACTCATCCTCGTACTTCATCTGCAGCCAGCATTGTATTAAGAGACACGTGCAGAGAGGCAGGGAAACCGGCCAACTTATAGAAGTCATCTGTTCCCAGATTTGCTTCCTGGTAGCAGGCCGAGGATTGTGGAGAATACTGGGAGTGTGTTACCAGGTAGCGGAGCAGTTTAGGAGTGCCTCTGCCAGTTATCATTTCCTTCAAGGATCCACGACTTGAAAAAGTTTGAGAGCCTCTGTCTTAAGTTCTTCCTAGTGATGAATATACTTATTTAGATTGGGGGTGGGGGGTTGTCATCTATTAATCTCAGTATTTATCACTGATTGTCGGAGAGGAAATAATAAATATGATAAATCACGTTATATATAATGTTGTCAAATGGTAATTTGTTTCTGATTATATGTACTGCTGAACTTTGGGCAGAAAATAAAAGTTTTATCTCACAAAAACACTTCGTTGTCTCTTTCTGATTCTTCCATTCATCCAAAAAATCTCTTCGCGTTGCTGTTCTACAGGAGACGTAGTCTGAGAAATATATTGACGTATTTTAGAAACATGACCATGCCCTTGATTTTACCAAGCCCTCATAGCCTCCCGCCAGTCACTCATCAATACATTTATCAGCCTCTGCATGGAGTGGCCTCAGCACAGCGATGGCAGGTTTTCTTTAGAGCGTTGAAAATTGTTACAGTAAAGTCAGGAGTCACAAAACTGAAACATTCATAACATGCTGTGCTCTAGTGGTTCTTCCCAGATGTCATGTCATGTGAAGATCTGCCTCTGTCTTCTCTCATTTTCTGTCATCATTTTTTTTTAAAAAAGTGTACAAGGCTGTTGTTCTCCATTGTGATTTGTGAGTCGTGTTTATCTGCCATGTCTTCGGTGATGTATCTTATTCTGGACCAAAGTCCTTGTTATCTCATGCCTTGCTTAGAGTCCACATAATCTTTGTACTCTAGGGAAGGGAAAAGATAGGTCTGCTTGATATAAATAGCTCACACGAGAAACGTTCTGTGTAACTATCTGGAACAGTGTATAAGAGTCGGAGATTGGGAAGACGTTGGTGAGTGAGTGCATAACGTGGGTGAAACTATTCATGCTGCCATGATGTTGTATAAGAGTTTTGTTGTATGAAGAGCTGAGAACTTCCCCACGGTAAGATGAAGGTTATTTTCTGGTAAGACGCGATCATTTTCTTGTAACAACATTCCAACATTATTCTGTATGAAGACACGAAAATCCTGTGAGAATAATTTATTTGGAAGATACTGAACATTTGATATAAGAAAACACAGCGCTTCTGTCGCAAAAGGTTATAGATACAAGACACTGGATAAGACAAAACGCAGTAGAGACAGTCCGATTGATAGGAAGGAGCAGTTCTATCTGGCCTACATACTGAACTTAATCCTACTTGTTTCCATGTTTTCTACTTTCTTTACAAAACTTATTCCAGTCGCTGGGCATCTTTTACATTTTGTCAGTTTCTGTTTCTTAGATTCCTCTGAACTTATGCTTCTATGATTGAATAGACTACACCTCATGAACAAACTGCATTAATCGGAGGAATAAACACTTGAAAGTCATACATACGAGTAACACAACAAAATCCGCATCTAAGATGAATAAATATTTGGGAATGGCTCACCACAAACATTTCCTAGGGAGAGACAGAAAAAATGTCACCGTAAGCAGAAGTCGTGCAGAATATATGGAAATAAAAAAAACTAAGCATAAATATGAAAATCAGGATATTTAAGAGTTGTTCTAAGTGTACTACTCTATGGAAGTGAATGCTGGAAAATCACCAAAACCATAGAAAACAAGTTGAATTCTTTCCAGACTAAATGTTTACGATGAATTAGAAAAATATTTTGGCCAAACACCATAAGAAATAACATCTTATTGGCAGAAATGCAGATGAAGCCACTGACAACAATTATTGAGGAAAGACGCTGGCGATGGTTGGGACATGTGCTCCGAATGACTGATAACTCACTACCAAAAATAGCACTAAGATGGACACCACAGGGGAACAGAAGTAAGGGTAGACCAAAAGAGACATGGAGAAGAACAACAGAAAGGATGTTGAGCAATAGAGGGCTCACCTGGGCAAGAGCAGAAAAAAAGGCGAAGGACAGGCATTTGTGGAAAACCCTTGCGGAAGCCCCATGTGCCCTGGGCACTTAAGGTTCAGAGAGAGAGAGAGAGAGAAGCAGAAGTCGTATACGATTTGTGAACAGGGATAAAAATTTCTTTCATAGAAATTCTCTTTAAAAATGTTTAGCTAATTCAGACACTTTTTTAAATGACATTTCCTAGAACTGAGCCAATTTTGGCTGAGTCATATCAGATTGTATTGTAGTGTCTGTCTATAGGGCCTGCTGTCCTTCCCATGTTCAGGTTATTAGGGATATTCTATGTTATCTGTGCCTAGGTTATCACTTGTCTCTTCCTAGCTTTTATGTTATCTATAGCTAGGTTTTATGTTATCTGTGCCTAGGTTATCACTTGTATGTGCCTAGGTTTTATGTATCTACGCTTAGGTTTTATGTTATCTGTGCCTAGGTTTATGTTATCTATGCCTAGGTTATCACATGTCTGTGCCTAGGTTTTATGCTATCTGTGCCTAGATTATCACTTGTCTGTGTCTAGGTTTTATGTTATCTTGTGCCTAGGTTTTATGCTATCTGTGCCTAGATTATCACTTGTCTGTGTCTAGGTTTTATGTTATCTTGTGCCTAGGTTTTATGCTATCTGTGCCTAGATTATCACTTGTCTGTGTCTAGGTTTTATGTTATCTTGTGCCTAGGATTTAGATTATCTGTGCCTATATTTTATGTTGTCTGTGCATGTAGCTATACGTGTATTATGTTTATATTTGTATGTACCAGTTTCTACAAGCACAAGAGAGATATCTGACATTTTGCTCCGGTAAATACAGGACATGTGTCATTAAGGAAGTTATTGCAGAACTGAAATTTATCATATCTAGGTGATGCTGATAACATCACTTGCTCTCCTACCCCCCCCCCTCTCTCTCTCTCTCTCTCTCTCTCTTGCGCGCATACACAAAAGAGGATGACCTGTTCTGCAGCAACGTAGTCGCCATCTTGACATGCAGAATTCGCGGCCTGCTGCTGCTGCTAAAGCAAGACTTGAGTAAAATTTGTGCAAAAATAGGGAAACTGTTGCAGTGGTGGATTTTCATTAACAGGTGGAAAACAAAAGTTCTTCAAGTCTTGGATTTCAGTCATAAACCCAGCAGATAGTCGACCACGGTTTCCTAATTCTACGTCGGTATATCAATAAGTGTTGTAGTCTGCAAGTAGGAGAAATCTCCCGTTCTGATTGGCCGGCGCATCGTCTGGCTTGCGCACGCAGATCTTGGCAGTCAGCTCCGGTGAGGAACAAAGTTTGTGTGACGTTGGTTATCAGGAACCTCGCCCACTTCCCTTGCTTCTCCTCCCAGTAACATGCTTCCATCGGGTTAATTAACGATGCGGGGCTCATTGTTGGCCTCCATGCTGGTGGACTGCTGAATAAGCTTACTTTCTGAGCTTTCTGGCAGTCTTCAAGTTAGCCACCGTTTACTCGCTTTCAGTCTGTGTTTCTACGTCTTCACTGCATCGGCTGCTAAGAATACTCCAGTTTCTGGGCGATAGAATAACAGCAACAAAAAATTACTGCTGAGAAGGTTGCTGCTAGATGGGACTTGGTGTGAAATTGTAATTGAAAGTCGCTACAATAAAGTTTTGTCTCATCCATGTCATCAGATTGTTCTGAGCTGCATTCATAGCCATGAGTAATGTCCATGTTAATTCCCGGTATCCGCTGAGTTCGTTCGCCTGTTACAGCTCCAAAGAGGTTCAGAAACGAGTAATCTAAGGTCTCCCTTCAGTTAGAAGAGCTTTAGTCGTGGCTTCCAACAAGATGGCGCACTGTCGCACTAGAGTTTAATTGTTCGTCAATTCAGACTTTGCAGACCGATTGATTCAACACCATTACAACCACATTCAGCAGACATTTACACATCATGATTTTTTTTTTAAATAAGAGGCATATGGCTGGAGTTAAAAACCAAATTATAGCAAAGATCAGAGGCAGACAGGCGAGATTTATAGGACATTTCCTGAGAAGAGGAAAATTGGAACACATTGTGGCAAGAGGAAGACAGAGAGAGAAGTTATTGGATTGGCTGTCAGTGTGGCTAGGAAGAAAGTCACTGGCGGATAATCAACCCAAAAGACAGGGAATTGTGGGGAGAAATGATCGCCTACGCCACGCGGCATGTTACTTAGATTAGTAGAAGCATACTAAGGACAAAGTGTTCATTTCACCAGTTCCTGATATTGAAACTTCAAAGGCAGGGATAACGGATACATTAGCGACGATGTACTCCTTCATGTTGTTAGATTGGTTTGCTTGCCGACGTTTTTAGTTGTGTCGTGCATATCATAGTTTAATGAGGGGGGGGGGGGGCGTTGAAGATGTGGCCTAGGAGAAAAGGGGGCGGCAGCCCGAGCAAGCCTGGGAAACACTGCCTTAAACGTTCTCCGGGCAACAGAGCACGTTCTGAAGTACACGAATAAAAAAAAGATTCAAGTGAGGTAAATTTGGGAAAAAAAACAACTCACATAAGTCTGTATCTATCCATAGTTTTTGTGCAATAAATATGTGAAAGCAGAGGATTAGTTAGCTTCTTCTTCTTCTTCTTCGTTCGCACTGTCTGTCTATATCTGCAGTCCTGTCTCTTGGATAAATTTCACTGTTTTTTGTAACTCATGTATGGAACCGTAGAGCTTATCTTCTTTAGTGGTTTCACTGGGCCAGTAATTATTTCTCAGTGTCTGGTAGTTGATGCAGTTCTGGAGGATATGTTCCACGGTTTGGGGCACCTGGGCACATGTACATAGATTAGTAGTACCAACCTTAAACTTTGTATACATATGACTTCGGAGTCGGCTGTGTCCTGTTCGGAGACGGAAGATGGTGACTTGTTCCTTTCTGTTTAGCATGTGATAGTCATCATGTGGTGGTGTTTGTGGCTTCCTGTAGGTTTTTATCATGCTTTTCTTCTGATTATAGGTGATTGGTATGTCAAGTTGCTCCATTTCAGTGCCCTCTTTGGCCAGATGGTCAGCCTTCTCATTGCCTGGTATCCCACAGTGGGAGGGAATCCATTGCAAAGTGACTCCATGTTGTAAGCCAATTTTTGACAAGGCATCCTTAAGGTCTGGTAGTTTGTTGCACTGAAGAGCCTCCAGTACTGATCTTGCATCTGTGAGAATTACTACAGGACATGTATCAATTCTGGAGTCTGATAGTTTTTCAACTGCAGCAATAATTGCCCTAACTTCTGCATCAAAGTTGTTGCAGTATTTACCAGTGGGTATGGAAATCTTGTCAATGGTGTTGTTTGGATATTCAGTATATGCTCCTACCCCACCATTCTTTATGGCATTATGTGCAGATCCATCTGTATACACACGTATCCAGGTGTCACGTGGATATTTTTCATCTAGAACACTAAGTGTGACTGTTGATCTTACAAGACTGCTCTGCATCTCACCATTCTCCACACCTTTCACTTCAGTCTGAATAGTTATTTGTGTATAATCTGCTTCTTTCCATGGTGTATGCTCTGGTACAGATGATAATGGAGCGACTACAGTTGGAAGGTCAGGTATCAGCTTACGCATACGCTTGGCCTGATGAATGAAGCTGCTCTTTTAAGCCGTCCTAATGCCAAGTTATTGAATCTCTCCTTCAGGGGATGGCTTACAGAGCTAAGGAATTTTTCTCCCATGGTCATGACCTTTGTGTCTCTACGTTCCTTTAGCGCTTGAACACCAACTATTTTCTGCATTTCTACTATTGGTGTGGACCTCATGGCACCTGTGATAATCCGTAGTGACTGATTTTGAACCTTGTCTAGATTATGCAGCGTAGTGTTTGATGCTGTGCACCAAGATGTTGAGCCATATTCTAAATGTGGTAGAATACTTTGCTGATATACGTTCTTGAGGATTCTTTCACAAGCTCCCCATGTGGTTCCACTCAATTTTCTTAATATGGCTAGTTTTCTTCTGGCTTTTGCTTCTGCACTGTTGATGTGTTGCTTCCAAGTCAGTTTTGAGTCAAGAGTCACTCTTAAGTAAGTGGGTTGGTTGTCCATCCTTAAGGGTATTTCATTTACAAAGATCTTACCTGCTTTCTGTTTAGATGAGAAGGTGAACAGAGTGGTACTTGATTTCTCTGTGTTGATACTTACACACCATTTGTTTGTCCATGATGTCAAGATGTCTGCTGCTCTTTGGAGTCTCTGTGTAGCAACTGTCGCATATTCATCTGTACACCACATGACCAGATCATCTGCATACAGTGCCGCTTTGATTCCATAGGGAAGTTCCTTGACCAGGTCATTAATGAATAAAAGGAATAGTGTAGGCGAAAGGACTCCTCCTTGTGTTACACCGTGTCGCAGAAGTACTTTCTGGCTTTTGTGTCCATCCATTACTACTCTAGCTCTTCTATTGTGTAAATAGGACTTTATCCAGTTGTACAGTCTTCCATTCACATTGCAGTTTCTTAGTTTCCACAGCAGACCTTTTTTCCATACTTTATCAAAGGCTTTCTTCAGGTCTATCCACGCTGCTAGTACAAGGTTTTTCTCTTGGAATGCATCCTCAATCTCTTGAGAGAGATAGGCCACTTGATCTTCCGTACTGTAGTACTGCCTAAATCCTGCTTGTTGTGGAACGAGAAGGTTTTCACTTTCTAGGTACCATTTTAGCCTCAGGTCAATGATGCGTTCCATCGTTTTGCATAGGCAGCTAGTGAGACTGATTGGCCTGTAGCTGGAGGCAGTATCACTGTTTTTCCCTGGTTTTAGCAGTGGTACCATGCTTGCTTCCTTCCAGATTTGAGGTAATTTACCTGTGCTCCAGCACATATTGAAAATATCCAACAGCTTTCCCATTGCTGCCATTCCCAGGTTCTTGGTCATTTCATTGGACACTCCATCTGGTCCTGGTGATTTCCTTGGTTTCAGTTTACTAACTGCTAGGTCTAACTCACTGCGCGTGATTGGTGCATCCATGACCTCCATTTTTCTGACTTGTTCCTCCTCTTTCTGTGGCTCGATGCGCACTGTACGCTCCTTCTCTGGATGGATATCAATGTTGCAGTCCTGTGCAAACATGCGAGCAAAGTGATCTGCTACCTGCTTACCTGTAAGAGTTTTCCCATCCTCTATTAGTGTAACCTTTGTACTTCTTCCAGTACTCTCATCATTTAACTGTTTGATTAGTTTCCACAGTTTCCTTCCATCCTTTTCAAAGTTTAGGGACTCTGTTTTCTCTCTCTAACTTTCCCGTCTGGCTTGCAGCTTTGCTCTCTGAAATTTGGCCTTAGAATGTTGGTAATTATTGTGGTGTTCTTGGCATGGTCTATTTTCTGCTTGCTTTCGAGCTGCTTCCACGTCATCATGGAGTTTTCCCAGCTCACTAGACCAGTATGGTTTATAGTCCCAGCGAGCTTCTCTGGGAATGGTTTCAAGAGCGGCCTGAAGGATACAAGCATTGAATTCCTTCACTATGCTGTTAATATCCTTACCTACTATGGACAGCTGTCCCACCAGATACCTGTACAATGTCTGTACATTGTCCAGTTTGCTTTTTTGTAGTTCCATCTGGGGAGAGGGCTACTGGTATTAAGGAGTTCATTTTCTATTGTCAGGAAGACTGGTCGATGGTCGCTACCTCCAAGTTGTTTTCCAACTTCACGTGTAATGTTCCACTTCAGATCTGGAGAGTGGAATGCCAAATCTGGTGTTGATTTTGTATGCCAAGCCCTTGAGTAAAATGTTGGGGCATCCATTGGCTGGTTGATCAGGAGAAGTCCATTATCATCCTGCCAGCTCTTAACTTCCTTTCCTCTCTTGTCTATGTGGTCATAGCCCCAGCTCTGGGAATGACTGTTAAAATCACCACAGACCATCAGTCTCTCTTTGTGTGGGATTGTTCCTAAAGCAAGTGGGCGGTCATTAGGACAGTAATAGTTAAGGAGGTGGAAATCTGTATTACTACTTTTTAGATGGATCATCTGGTATTCGGCTCCTTCCATGTACACTCCCACCTGACATGCGCTGATGTTATTCTTAACAAGTGTGAGTACTCCTCCTTTTCTTCTGTCCTGTCGGTCTGATCTAAAACACTGGTAGCCTCTGATTTTAAAGGCGGCATCTTTGGTTAGGTGTGTCTCCTGTATGCAGCATATACTTACCTGCTCTGCAAAAAGTATGTTCTCTAGTTCAACCTTTTTGCTATAGCCATCTCTAACACTGCTGACACCCTCAGCATTCCACTGCATTATTTTAAGTTCTTGCTTTTTGGCTGTTTTCTTCTGTTGTATTTTTTTGGCCAGTAGCTCTACTCTCATGTCTCCTGACTCCACAAGACGAACTGAGAGGACCTCCAGTAGCATTGGGTGGACCCTTTCGAGGCAGGGGGCCCGGCACTGCACCTGCCTGGTTAGTCTTCACAGGGCGAGCACCATGTTTGAATACTGCAGATAGAGACATTTCATTAGCGATAATGCGTGTTACCCTGATTTTTGCGATGCGCCTTTTGGCTGGGTAACTCCGACTTCAGCACCTTTCCTTGCTAGGGCAGACTGTGGTCTTGCTAGGACTGCCATGAAGACAGTGTGGCTGGCCTGGCCAAAACTTTGTTTTCCAGCCTCTGCTGGCTGTACTTAAGCCCCTTCTCCATGTCAGATGGTTTTGAGACAGTTCCACAAAGACACTCTGACTTTGAGATGAGGAATCTGATGAGTGCTTCAACGATATCCATTCCCCGCCACCCATAGTCTACTGGCTCTGTTTTGTTTACATCATTCTGATAGCCATTGTTGTAAAGACCCATAGGCTTGTCACGTCCTGGATTCATTGGTTTCACACCAGACTTCCCTCATCCCCGCCAGAGATCTCCATGTCCCCATCCGTCCACCAACCTGACATTACATTTTGCAAAAATAACAATTACAATTACAATTAGTGTTGATTGCTACAAGTTTCTGGGCTACAGAAGTAGGTCAGAGTTTTTAAGCAATCAGATCTATGTTCCCTGTCTCACAAACACTATGTTAAGATAAGTGTGCTCTTAACACAGTTGTTCCCAGGGGGATTAGTTAGCATTTTCTAATAAATGTTTCTATCAAGAACCAGCTGATCCTTGTCCGTCGTCTTGGTGCCTGAACATGTTCCTCTTTTCTTTCGTGTGTCTGTCTGTCAGGTCGCGAAGAAATAGGAAATGAGAAGAAACAGAAGATCATTGGAGGACAGCGTATTTAAACAGATTGAAATCCTCTGCTTTTATACAGCCTTTTCGTTTTTGTATAACGAGTTCCTGCAGCTAGATTCTGCGTGTGTAGCTTTATGTTGGTCTTCTGTCGTGTGAATTGCTTTACTTACTGTTTGTTGCGTGTTTTACGTAGATCAAAGAAATGGGCTGATGCAAAATGCCCATGAAATGCCGAACGCAAGATTTTGAAGATTGCTGCTCATTGTTGTTCACCGGTAGGGCCTCCCTGTCACGTGACCTGTGCTAGTTGTCGGCCAGTAAGGTCTCCTTGTCACGTGACATTTGAACAAAAGAAAGTGGCTAATGCCCCTAGAAATCGTCCAGGAAGATAACTGCAGCTTATCAGACAAGCTTCAGCCCTTCTTGGCCTGTAATCATGAACACTCGTATATCTGCCTGCAGACATTGACAGCTTTACTTTATGCGCAACTTAGAAGCCTGTAAATAGATTTTTTTTTTGTCATTCTTGTGTAGTACTTTTCTATCTCACTTTTTTCATTTATCGCATGGTTACTGAATTCTTTCCAGGCAGCTTTGAGTTACTGAATTCTTTCCAGGCAGCCATGAGTTACTGAATTCTTTCCAGGCAGCTTTGAGTTACTGAATTTTTATGTTCTCTTCAGAGTTTCACGCGGTCTGCCTCTTTTTCTTTGGCCTGTTTGTGTTACATTTTATAGCTTGTTTTGAGATTCTCTGACTGTTTCTTCTCATTACGTGACCAATATATGTCCATCTCCTTTTCCTGATCACCCGTGAGACTGGTTGTTGTTCAGTCATCTGTCTCATCTCTGCATTGTTCTTGAATTCGTTCCACTTGATGCCCAGTATTTTCCTTAGGCATTTGTTTTCAAAAGAGTCTAATTTATTATCTATTTCTTTAGTTGTTTTCCAGCTTTCACATGCATAAATGTTACATTTAAATTGAATAGTCTTAACTTGGTTTTTGTGCTTATAACTTTTGAGTGCCATATGTTCTCAGATTTCTTGAAGATCGACGCTGCTTTTCCAATTCTGATTCTAACTTCCTTTCTGGTGTCACTATCCTGGTCTGTGTAGCTGCCAAGGTATGCACATTGATTGACTTCTTCAATATTTGTCACTTCTATGTGAATTTTTCCATTTTGATTAATGGGAAGTTTCATTATTTTTGCTTTGTCCTTGTTAATTTCAAGTCCTATTTTGCTAGCCAGTGAAGACAGGATATCTGTTTTTTCTTGTATGGAATTCACATTACTGATAAGAGTTATGTCATCAGCAAAATTAAGATCTTCTAGTTGGGTCCCATGTACCCAGTAGTGTTGGTCCGTGAAAAAATTAAGCATATTTAATGAGAACAGAATAATCAGAACACACTTTCACTTTATCTCCCCCCCTCTCTCTCTCTCTGTGGTGTCCGCTGAGTTCGTTCGCCTGTTACAGCTCCAAAGAGGTTCAGAAACGAGTAATCTAAGGTCTCACTTCAATTAGAAGAGCTTTAGTCGTGGCTTCCAACAAGATGGCGCACTGTCGCACTAGAGTTTAATTGTTCGTCAGTTCTTGAATTCAGACTTTGCAGACCGATTGATTCAACACCATTACAACCACATTCAGCAGACATTTACACATCATGATTTTTTTTTTAATAAGAGGCATATGGCTGGAGTTAATAATAGCAAAGATCAGAGGCAGACAAGCGAAATGTATAGGACATTTCCTGAGAAGAGGAAAATTAGAACACATTGTAGCAAGAGGAAGACAGAGAGAGAAGTTATTGGATTGGTTGTCAGTGTGGCTAGGAAGAAAGTCACTGGCGGATAATCAACCCAAAAGACAGGGAATTGTGGGGAGAAATGATCGCCTACGCCACGCGGCATGTTACTTAGATTAGTAGAAGCATACTAAGGACAAAGTGTTCATTTCACCAGTTCCTGATATTGAAACTTCAAAGGCAGGGATAACGGATACATTAGCGACGATGACAGGGCAAGAAACGAACTATCGCTTAGACCAGTGTTTCCCCGGGGGCGTTGGGAAGAAACAGGGGCAGTAATACTTTCCAACATTAGATTGAGAAACGTGTGACCCTACATGAAGCTCATCTATCACAATAGAAGTGATATTTCGTGTATATGTACTCCTTCATGTTGTTAAATTGGTTTCCTTGCCGAAGTTTTTAGTTCTCTCTCTCTCTCTCTCTGAGAGAGTGTGTGTGTTTGTGTGTTTGTTTGTTTGTTTGTTTGTTTGTTTGCTTGTTTGTTTGTTTGTTTGAACTAGAACTTTCCTGACCCTGGCTGACAGTAGATACAAGAAAATGTTACTTCTTTCCTCTGGAGCAACTTGAAAACTTCTTCGTCTTAGGTCTGTGGTTCTTAACCTGTTTTGCTTGGGGGGGGGGGGGTTTTGCTGATAACGGCTGCTGTAGGGCCCCACATTATAAGTAAAGTATAAGTACAGCCCATCTAAAGCTAAAACTTTGGAGCCAGCACATTTCCTTCTCCGTGGTAAATGTTCTAGCCTGAAAGTCACATGTACCCGTCATGTACATGTATTCTTGTTATGTTAACATGTGCGTGTATTCTTGTTATGTTAACATGTACATGTATTCTTGTTATGTTAACATGTGCGTGTATTCTTGTTATGTTAACATGTGCGTGTATTCTTGTTATGTTAACATGTACATGTATTCTTGTTATGTTAACATGTGCGTGTATTCTTGTTATGTTAACATGTACATGTATTCTTGTTATGTTAACATGTACATGTATTCTTGTTATGTTAACATGTGCGTGTATTTTTGTTATGTTAACATGTACATGTATTCTTGTTATGTAAACATGTACATGTATTCTTGTTATGTTAACATGTACATGTATTCTTGTTATGTTAACATGTACATGTATTCTTGTTATGTTAACATGTACATGTATTCTTGTTATGTTAACATGTACATGTATTCTTGTTATGTTAATATGTACATGTATTCTTGTTATGTTAACATGTACATGTATTCTTGTTATGTTAACATGTACATGTATTCTTGTTATGTTAACATGTACATGTATTCTTGTTATGTTAACATGTGCGTGTATTCTTGTTATGTTAACATGTACATGTATTCTTGTTATGTAAACATGTACATGTATTCTTGTTATGTTAACATGTACATGTATCTTGTTATGTTAACATGTACATGTATTCTTGTTATGTTAACATGTACATGTATTCTTGTTATGTTAACATGTACATGTATTCTTGTTATGTTAATATGTACATGTATTCTTGTTATGTTAACATGTACATGTATTCTTGTTATGTTAACATGTACATGTATTCTTGTTATGTTAACATGTACATGTATTCTTGTTATGTTAACATGTGCGTGTATTCTTGTTATGTTAACATGTACATGTATTCTTGTTATGTAAACATGTACATGTATTCTTGTTATGTTAACATGTACATGTATTCTTGTTATGTTAACATGTGCGTGTATTCTTGTTATGTTAACATGTACATGTATTCTTGTTATGTTAACATGTGCGTGTATTCTTGTTATGTTAACATGTACATGTATTCTTGTTATGTTAACATGTACATGTATTCTTGTTATGTTAACATGTACATGTATTCTTGTTATGTTAACATGTGCGTGTATTCTTGTTATGTTAACATGTGCGTGTATTCTTGTTATGTTAACATGTGCGTGTATTCTTGTTATGTTAACATGTACATGTATTCTTGTTATGTTAACATGTACATGTATTCTTGTTATGTTAACATGTGCGTTTATTCTTGTTATGTTAACATGTACATGTATTCTTGTTATGTAAACATGTACATGTGTTCTTGTTATGTTAACATGTGCGTGTATTCTTGTTATGTTAACATGTGCGTGTATTCTTGTTATGTAAACATGTACATGTGTTCTTGTTATGTTAACATGTGCATGTGTTCTTGTTATGTTAACATGTGCGTGTGTTCTTGTTATGTTAACATGTGCGTGTAATCTTGTTATGTTAACATGTGCGTGTGTTCTTGTTATGTTAACATGTGCGTGTAATCTTGTTATGTTAACATGTGCGTGTATTCTTGTTATGTTAACATGTGCGTGTAATCTTGTTATGTTAACATGTGCGTGTATTCTTGTTATGTTAACATGTGCGTGTATTCTTGTTATGTTAACATGTGCGTGTATTCTTGTTATGTTAACATGTGCGTGTAATCTTGTTATGTTAACATGTGCGTGTATTCTTGTTATGTTAACATGTGCGTGTAATCTTGTTATGTTAACATGTGCGTGTATTCTTGTTATGTTAACATGTGCGTGTAATCTTGTTATGTTAACATGTGCGTGTATTCTTGTTATGTAAACATGTGCGTGTAATCTTGTTATGTAAACATGTACATGTATTCTTGTTATGTTAACATGTGCGTGTATTCTTGTTATGTTAACATGTACGTGTATTCTTGTTATGTTAACATGTGCGTGTATTCTTGTTGTGTAAACATGTACATGTATTCTTGTTATGTTAACAACATGTGCGTGTATTCTTGTTATGTTAACATGTTCTTGTATTCTTGTTATGTAAGCATGTACATGTGTTCTTGTTATGTTAACATGTGCATGTATTCTTGTTGTGTACACATGTACATGTATTCTTGTTATGTAAACATGTGCATGTCTTCATGATAAGTAAATGTCAACGCTACGTGAAGGTCTCTCTCTCTCTCTCTCTCTCTCTCTCTCTCTGAACCTTAAGTGCCCAGGGCACATGGATCTTCCGCAAGGGTTTTCCACAAATGCCTGTCCTTCGCCTTTTTTTTTCTGCTCTTGCCCTGGTGAGCCCTGTATTGCTCAACATCCTCTTTGTTCTTCTCCTTGTCTCCTTTGGTCTACCTATCCTCCTGTTCCCCTGTGGTGTCCATCTTAGTGTATTTTTGGTAGTGAGTTGTCAGTCATTCGGAGCAGGTGTCTAGTACAGCAGATATGAGAGAAGCTGGTCCCGCAAGCACATTAGAATGGAGAGGAAACGCAGCGAAAACGGCAGTAACAGCAAATATTTATCTTTTATGCTGAAGTCCTTCCAGGACAACAAACGTGAACAAAAAGAAGGATATAGGGAGGGGGGTGCGTTACCTATCACGAGGTTTCACTTTTTTTGTTTTTTGTTTTGTTTTGTTGTATCTGTTTGGCCAGAGTGTGACCGTTTCTTTGAATATAAGCTCGTCCAGTCTTCGTGTATGTATTTTGATGTCCGTGTTGACACTCGCGCGACATAGTCTCATAGTTTTTAACTGTTGTATGCAACTTGAAGTACAGAACAAAGGAAGGAAGTACAGCTGTATGTGCACTGTTTAGAAAAGAAAAAAAAATTCTGAATGTTTGACTTCTCAGCTGACAACCACTCACATGAGTTTGCCTGAAAGTGAGCGCAGTGCAGATTTACAGTTGAGCATCCAGGGAGAATCTTCAGGCTGAAAGACTGGAACATTCGAGGCCGGTTCAGCAGTTTTCAAAATCTGGAAAAAGCCAGAAGCGCAAAGCTTGGGAAGATAATAGCCCGGCTTCAGCAGCTAACAACGATCCATGTGTTGACCATTACCACAGTATGGCAGTATGCTTCTACAGATCGTATTTCCCTGAAGGATAGTCCGACTAGAAGTTCTCGCGTTACAGAACAGAAATTATACACGAGGTCTGCCACCTAGGAGATGTTGGCTTGCATTTGTTTTACGATATAGCATATCTTTCTTGTATGTTGTTACACATATAAATGTCAGAGAGGTTGGGTGGAAGGAATGCTGAACTATTTGTGGGAGGGATACTGTAAAATAGAATGTTGTGTCAGACTGTACCCAGACTGCAGTCTTAACGCGGAGCACAGACTTGACCTTATTCGACTGGCGTTGTGTTTGACTTCTGCTTGAGTGAAGGTAGAATTAAATTCTGCGTCGCGTCCTTTTAAAACTAAGATCTTAATCTGTCAAGTCTTAGACGTTAAAGCACTTTCCAGTTTGTATAGAAAAAAA
This sequence comes from Achatina immaculata, assembly GCA_009760885.1. Classification (NCBI taxonomy): domain Eukaryota; kingdom Metazoa; phylum Mollusca; class Gastropoda; order Stylommatophora; family Achatinidae; genus Lissachatina; species Lissachatina immaculata. The sequence goes on along the minus strand of CM019702.1, from coordinate 40,058,548 downwards.
AATGTCTTGTCTTCTTCCTGATATACCTTTCGGTTTTGAGGGAACAAATAAACGTCTTGATAGGGCTAATTAATGCTGCTGTAATCTCCTCTCTCCATCTCCTCCGTGGGCAGCCTCTTCCTCTGTTACCTACAAATCTTAGTGTGAATGTTTTCTGTGATATACTGTCTGGTGGTAACCGTGTAACATGGCCAAACCATTTGACTTGCTGTTTCTGGATATAGTGTAATACTGATGTTACTCCATCCTTTGCCCTGATGGTGTCATTTCTTATATGGTCTCTTCTTGTCACATTTAGTATTCTCCTTAATCATCTCATTTCTGTGGTGATGATTTTTCTTTTGTTCTTGGCTGTTGGTGTCCATGTTTGACACTGATAGCATAGAGTTGGGAGGAAAATTGTGTTGCACCCTTTTTGTTTCAGTTGTGATGTATTTATTTTTCAGTAAAGGAGTCATTTGTCCAATGACCTGATTTCCTTTATTGCACCTGTTCTTAATCTCAGCGTCAGTTTTCCTTGAGGATATTATGCTACTTAGGTACTTGAAATGTTTCACTTGTTTCAATGGCTGGTTGTCTAGGAAGATCTTTGTTTGGATTTCTTCTCTCGCTATGGCCCTGACTTCCTTTTTTTTCAGAACTCATCTTTATGCTTCTTTTTACATGTCCTTGCTATATTATCCATGTTCTGCTGTAGGTCTTTTTTCTGATGTCGCTATAAGTGCTTTTTCGTCAGCAAAAAAAGGAGTTCGTTGTTGAGTATGTCTTCTGGAAGGTGTTATGGGTTTATCTGCATTCTTTCGGGGGTTGGGCTGTTGGGCAGCTTTTTGGTGGAGTTTTTTACTATGTATGTTAGCTTCTTTGCAGAACTCCATAGTGCTGTAAGATTTCACACAGTTTACATCTGTCTGCTCTGTCAAATGCTTTTTCTTGACCTACATAAGCTTAGGGGAAAGATGGCATTCTATACAGCTTCTATTTTGTTTCCCCTAAATCCCATCTAAGTTTCATTTAACTGTAGTTCGGTCACTCGTAACAGTCTGGTCTCTAGGATCTTTCAGAAGTTAGATGCCTCTATATTGATTGCAGTCCCTTTTACTGCCTCCCCCCCCCCTCCCCCATATTTGGAATAATTACAGCGTTTCTCCAGTCCTGTGCTGTTTCTTATTTTTCCCATACCAAGTTATAGAGTCTGTGAAGCCAAGATATTCCAATCTCTTTCGCGCATTTGATTAACTCACTGGGTATTCCATCACATCCTGGGGTTTTGTTCACTGGGGCCTTTCTGATGGCTTCTCTGATTTCAGCTTGTAATATGTCCGGTTCTATGGGACCAGCTGTGTTGTTATCATGGGCCTGGCTTGCCTTTGGTGGTATATTGAATAACTGGTAGAAGTGCTGTCTCCATCGCTGTACTACCCTCTCTGGTTCGCATATTGGATCACCACTAACATCGTTCACAATCTCTATTGAGTCGAAGTGGCCTGCTTGCTTTCTCATTGCACTGATCTTTTTATGAAAGATTTTCGTAGCTTCTTTGTGATTGTTGTTTGATACTTCACCGTATTCGTGCCATGGTTTTACTTTTTCTTCTTGTATTACCTGCCAAGAGTGTGTTCTTCTTCTTCTAGAAACCATATCACAGGTTCGTATCTCTTGTTCATACTTTATTATGAAATGATCATGTCAAGATAACGTTGATACCATCTGTCGGACAAAGATATGTAACTTATTTCGTGGTTCTAAATTAAAACAGACTATTATTGGAACAACTGTAATGGGAAGATAGAAGTGATTAACAAAATATTCGACTGAAACTTGAGAACAGTTTTTGGACATAATAAGAGGAACGGTAATATAGAAAAAAAAATATGGAACAGCTTTAGCACGAAAAAGTACATTTTAAAACAAGTACCGATATACATGAGCGAACTGTTTTAGAGATGGGCATGGAACACTTTGTCCACCGTACCATCATGGATTTTAGTTGTGTAGTTTGTGTCCCCTGGACAGCAAAAATAACTAATGAAGAATGTATGAGAAGAGCTGGAGAGACAAAAAACCTTGTCAAAAAAGATAAGAGAGAGACAGTGTACTTTCATAGGACATTCAATGAGAAGAGGGGGCATTGAAAATATTATAACAACAGGAAAAATAGAAGGAAGAAGATCAAGAGGAAGACCAACAGAAATGATACTGGACAGTCTGACGGGATGGTGTGAGAGGAGATCACCAACTGAACTGATGGCCTACATGAAGGATCGCGTACTCTGGAGAAGCATAATAGCCAACGCCAGTCGGCACAGCACATGATGATGATGATGAGCTTGTGTGTGTGTGTGTGTGTGTGTGTGTGTTTTTTTTAAACAAATAATCATGTGAATGCAGCAAAGATTTTTTGCTCGAAACAAGAGGATAACAATTGAAACAAAATCCGCGGGCGAAGAGAGTTGTTTTAGACAGGGAAAATTATTCTCGTGACTTTGTTCGTTCGATAATGTAAAGGAGTCATAGAAATCGGCTCTCTGTCAAACATACAGTTCATTGCGTCAACGGAGGATCGTTTTGACGTATTGGCCTCGGTGTAGAGATTCTCTAGACCAGCCACAGGCAAGCGTCTCAGGCTGTAAGTGCCATGAAGACGTCCTCAAAACCTAGAAAGCTTATCAACAACAACAAAAAAATGCCAGGAGTTTGATTATGGAACTCGGCACACAGAATGTTTTGTTATGTATGGCGACCAGCTTACCAGCACAGACCATGGCTTGTTGCTTTCCACGGCGTTTTCTGTGTCACTTTTCTGAATCTGGAGGAGGGAACATTGTGTGGACGTGATGAGCATGTGTCTCTTGTTAGCAACTGCAGGGCGGGTAACCCCAACATCATGGCGTGTGTCGATGAGATTACAGGTTTGATTTAATGGTAAGAGACCTCAGAGGAGCTGGGAGCTCACCTCATTCTGTCAGAAACTGCGCGGTCTAGAAGCGCTGTGTACTCGCTCACATAGCTACAGTTTTCTGACAGTTATTCTGTGTTATAGAAGAAAGCCTCGTGTAATTTGTCAGTAAAATATTTACCATTTCATGTCAAGGATATTAACTTACTGATCTTTCGCTTCTGATTGGCTGTCGTTGTGAGAGTATCATTGGTGAAAGCATTCACTGTTCGAATAGCGTAATTCAGAAACTGAAATCTTCCTTAGTACGTCTAAAAAAATCTACGCCAGGTTGATCTATTATGAAAAAAAAAAAAAGTTGTAATCCGTGTCAAGGGATGCTGTACGTTTTTTTTTCCTTCTCTTTTTCCAAAGAATCTGCTGAATATACTTATGAACAACATATGCATATATAGTCCCTAAAATGAAGGAGGGTCATACTGTAAATTTGTAAATGCGAAAACGAAAGAGAATTTTGTTTTAAACGCTGTCTGGTAACAAGGAGAGAGAAACGGGCGCTGTGCTTGGAAGAATGCAGCCAGGAGATTCTGGTCATCAGCGGATACCTACGAGAGCTTCATCCAAACCACTTCTACATTTCTTACCTGAAAATAAGGAGTTTTCGTTTTAGGCCGTCACTTTTTAGAGATTGGATTTTTAGAAAAAAAAATGCATTTGATTGACTCGTCTCCGCGAGAAAACAGATTTTAGAATTATAAGATTTATTTATCCGAAGCGTCAGAAAAAAAATGTCATGCGCGGTCGAAAGTCTTGCTTATCAGGACCTTTGTCCCGGCTGTGAGAGAAAGCCGTTTCTGTGTTAGCAACTTCATGATCTGCTGGATATAAATTCCTTTCTGCTGGAGCACTTTCATCAAGTGTTAGAAAGAAATCCGTTTGTTGGGGTAGATTTGTGAGCTGCCAGAGGAAAATCTGTTTCTGTTTAGGGTGGTTTCGTGAACTGACACCTTTTTTTTTTTTTTGTCGATAAAGATCACATCCTCAACAGAAACAGCTGCACTGCTTCTGTAGGGTGTCTGAAAATGTTAAAGATCAGTTGGGCTTACACGAATTCAGCGCTGGTATGTCTGCTAGATTTCTGTGGGCTGGATGAAATTCCAGTTCTGGTGTCTTCACTTACAGGATGTCGACCACGTCGAGACTTTCCCGTGCTGTAAATCCTATCATTACATGTTTTGTTTTTTTTTTTCGCAAATTTTCCATGAGAAGTGCGTGTTATGGATCTCTTTCAGGATGTCTGGCATTATACTTAATCCGTTGCCCCTATCTAAACCTATCTCTGACAGCAGCTAACAGACAACAGTCTCCACCTTCTCATTCAGTGTTAATTGCCGTTCTTCTCTTGTGAAGAAAGTCATAGTTTTTACTACTGGCCCCCCAGACTTTTCCAGCATACGGTACATCTCGTTATAGCGAGACATACCTAGGTTATCAACAGATGGCATGGTACCTGGACTTCTCCTGGTGCATTTAATGGCTCGATGAGATAATGGAAGTTATTATAGTTGTCCGTATGTATAGAGTTTATTATAAGTAAATCACGGAGCAGATGTTTGTAAATGAATATTTTATCCTTTGTTTGTGTGTATGTCTGTTTACAGTGCTTGATAATACCAAGATATAGCTATGTAAATGTGTTGTTTTTTTTACACTGACATATATGACAAGTTTGTGACAGAGTTGGAGGGGTATTTTGATTCTTATTTTGTGACAGAAGTGTGCCATTTGTTGTCCCAGGTCATGACCCGGTTGTCTGCCATTCGTTCCTTCCAGCCTCTGTTTCCTATATCATTTACCTAGCCCGGGTATTGAGTTTTTAAGAGGAATGTGATAGAGGATTGATAGCGAGGATTACAGTGCCCCAAATCCCTGGCATTTTTTGGAGAGAAAACATTTTTTTTTTTTCTGTCCAGGTCTTGTATATCTCATGGCTTCTGATTTCGGCTAATCCCGGTGATCTCAAAGCGAAAGGGAAACTCTATGCTGGCTGTGTTTGTTATTTCGTGTGTTTATTGTAGCTAGTTGTTTGAAAGGTGCCTTGACTATAGAATGTTGGAAATGTACAGTACGTTTGTTTTCTACCGTTTATGGCCTGGCTTAGGCCGAGCTCGCTTGAATTACCATACAACAGACGAAGCAGTCTTTTGCTGTGGTCGAGAAAGGAGGTCGCTCTCTTTGTAGAATAAAGCGTGGATGTCATGCGTGAGTGAGCAGAAAGTTTATAACATTAGCGTTATGATCTTGGCCCCTTGATATTCCAGCCACCCCGAACCTCCAACAGTGGTCTCTCACTTATGTCCGCCCGTTTTAGTTCTCTATAAAATCTAGTTCCTTTCACACGTGTCGGGAACATAGAGGGCGTAACTGTAGAAAGTATAGTGGCTGTTTTGGTGGTCCGTTCTTTGTTGTTTGTCGTAAATAAGTTGTCCGGGAAATATTTTCATTTTTGTGATCATCGAAGCAGAATCGTGTATGTATTTATGGACTCGGACGCCAAGCAGACTCTCATTCAGTGTCAGACTTTCCGGATATGTACACCAGTTTTTTGTTCATGTTGTTTACCTCCAGTTTTCTGCAGTTTACTAGTGATGGTATACACCAGTTTTTTGTTCATGTTGTTTGCCTCCAGTTTTCTGCAGTTTACTAGTGATGGTATACACCAGTTTTTTGTTCATGTTGTTTACCTCCAGTTTTCTGCAGTTTACTAGTGATGGTATACACCAGTTTTTTTTTTCATGTTGTTTACCTCCAGTTTTCTGCAGTTTACTAGTGATGGTATACACCAGTTTTTTTTTCATGTTGTTTACCTCCAGTTTTCTGCAGCTTACTAGTGATGGTATACGCCAGTCTTTGTTCGTGATGGTATACACTTACAGTCGGTATCGTTTATTTATTATGTATAAGTGGCTACCAAAGTTTCGCGTCAGCGGCTGTTTTGGTGCTGAATTTATGCTGATGCGTTATCATAAGCTTGGTTGTTTTATTTTTTTTCCCGTGTTATTGTGTAGGATTCACGAGGAATTTAACTTCTGAAGGCAGAAGGATGTTAATGTGTCTTTTGTTATTTACACGAACTACAAAAAAGCAGCAATCTAATATATCATTGTTTTTTTAAACATTAATCTTATGTATCATTGTTTTAAAAAAATTAATCTGATGTATTATTGTTTTCAAATGATAGCGGAACGGAAAATAATATAGGAAGTCTCAGTTACAAATGAGTGGTTAGCATGGGACGAAGACATTTGTCTTCGATCAAAAGCTTACGTCTTGCTGTGACACCTAGAATCGGAGATGTTTATCAGAGGACGAAGAGAAAAAAACGACAGTATATATATAGAAGAAGTATATGAGAAAGATGGCAAGAAGTAGAATAAGTAAGAAAGCTAAGAAGAATATGTATAAAAAGGAAAGGTGTAGCAAGAAACAAGAGTGACACACATGAAATTTATGGACAAGCTACCAAAAGATTGAGAAGGAAAATGATTCGACTACAGAAATATTACTTTTTACCTTCTGTATGTATTGTTGTATGGTTAGCTTACAATAAAGTGATAGAGCGCAGTGTTTATTTGGTTGGCTCACAATAAAGTGATAGAGCGCAGTGTTTATTTGGTTAGCTCACAATAAAGTGATAGAGCGCAGTGTTGTATGGTTAGCTCACAGTAAAGTGATCGAGCGCAGTGTTGTATGGTTAGCTCACAATAAAATGATAGAGCGCAGTGTTGTATGGTTAGCTCACAGTAAAGTGATAGAGCGCAGTGTTTATTTGGTTAGCTCACAATAAAATGATAGAGCGCAGTGTTGTATGGTTAGCTCACAGTAAAGTGATAGAGCGCAGTGTTTATTTGGTTAGCTCACAATAAAATGATAGAGCGCAGTGTTGTATGGTTAGCTCACAGTAAAGTGATAGAGCGCAGTGTTTATTTGGTTAGCTCACAATAAAGTGATAGAGCGCAGTGTTGTATGCTTAGCAACACAGTAAAGTGATAGAGCGCAGTGTTGTATGCTTAGCACACAGTAAAGTAATAAAGCATTGTGTTGTATGCTTAGCATACAGTAAAGTGATAGAGCACAGTGTTGTATGATTAGCTCACAGTAAAGTGATAGACCACCATGTTGTATGGTTAGCCTCGGAAAATGCACTTTAGACGTGAGAAATGAAAAATATTAAGAGAATGACAGATACTCGAACCATGGACTCCAGTTGAACGAGCAGCCGCCTAGCCGTGAGATGACAACGCGCCGTCTACTCAATCATCTCCCATCTCTTACCGGTTAGCGCATAGGAATCTTAATAAATTGAATTTATGATTTCCTATTTCCTTCACGGATTTCTTGTATTTAGTTGTGAACGTGGAAGTTCCTGCTGTTGTCTACAGTAGTAATGTTTTTAATGAATAGTTTCTGGAAAGGTTACCGTTAACAACCGATGTCTCCAGAGTTACCTGTTAACAGATGATGTTGTGTTAGGGTTGAACACTGGACTATTCACGGGGATTAACTCCGTCGGTTTATCTGTCCCAACTGTGGCTGCATCAGAACCTTGAGCATGCCCTACAAGTAAGCCTTCCTTGTTTTCTAGTTCCAACAGTCAGCATTGTCTTTTTGTATTGTCTTGCTTCCCTCATCACTTCATATATCCATTCGTTTTTAAAATTCACTTCAGTTGTGTTTCAGCTTTTTACCACTCACTGCAGAATATATATGTGTGTGTGTGTGAGAGAGAGAGAAATCGTTCATCTTAGGGGACGGCTGTTTTGTAACAGCCAATTGTTAGTTGTGGGTTTCGTTAAAAATCTTTTTGCTGAACATCTGCTCTCAAAACTCCTTTTATCAATACTTATTTACACATCCAGATAAATTGTGTACTGCCTAGCAGTCTCGTTATTTCTACATCTCCTAGAGTTAATTTAGCATTGCTGCTTTGTGGGACATTGTTCCGGCGTTGTATACGCTTATCTTTCATCACATGGGAGCTGTGTTATCATTTCTGTGTGGCTACATTATGAAGCGTGTCGTGCGGATTGATCTCTTCAGAAGTTCAGATAAAAACTTATGTTAGACCAAAAAACTGGGAAGCACTGCACTCATGCTTCCTGTCCTTGCTGTCGTCTCTCACCTGGACCTGACAAGGCGAGTGGGTCTAAGGCACCGTCTTCTCTGCAGACTACACCAACGTCAGGTTTGCTGGCCTTTCTCTTTGGTCAGGCTAGGTGTGAGACGGGTTTGCCGTCACTCCCTCGTGATCATCTGTAGGTGAAAGAGTTCAGCTTTACCACAGCACATCAGACACTTATAAATTAAGCTGACTTTAACTCATTACATCTTACATCCTTCCCGTGCCGTTAAACGTCACACAGGGCCCGCATGGTAGTTCGCCAAGATGTCCTGTCTTAGGAGAGTTTTTCAACCTCATCAGGGTATTTTATGCCCACTGAATTGGCTTCTCTTAACAATGTCTTCTCTTAGAGTTTCATATGATCGACCTCTTTTTCTTCGGCATGTTGTGTTCCATTTGATAGCTTGTTTGGGAATTCTCTGATTGTTTCTTCTCATCACATGACCGACATATGTCCATCTTCTTTTTCTGATCAACCATGAGACAGGTTGTTGTTTGCTCATCTGCCTGATCTCTGCGTTTTTCTTGAATTCATTCCACTTTATACCAAGTATTTTCCTTAGGAATTTGTTTTCGAAAGAGTCTAATTTCTTGTCTCTTTCTTTAGTTGTTTTCCAGCTTTCACATGCATAAATGAAGGTGGATATTGCATATGAATTGAATAATCTTAACTTGGTTTTTGTGCTTATAAGCTTTGAATGCCATATGTTCTCAAGATTCTTGAAGGTCAATGCTGCTTTGGAAATTCTAACTTATTTTCTGTGGTCTATATCGCTGCCGAGATATGCAAAATGGTTTGCTTCTTCAATAACTGTTCCTTTTACGTATATTTGACCTTCGTCATTAATGAGAACCTTCATCATTTTTGTTTTATCGTTGTTAATTTCAAGTCCTGTTTTACTAGCCATTGAAGACAGGGTAACTGTTTTTACTTGCATTGGTTTCATATTGTCGCTGATAAGAGTTATCTGAAAAATCAAGATCTTCCAATTGGGTCTCACGTACCCAGTCAGTGCCCGCTTTACCTTTGCAACATTTTTTCATTATGAAGTCTATGGCAATTTAAAAAAACATGAGAGATAATATACACCCTTGTTTCACGCCTGTTTCAATCTGGAACCATTCATTCATTCCTTCGTCTGTATTGACTGCACAAACATATCTGTTGTAGAGGTCACTAATGATGTTGACAATTTTAGATGGTATTCCACATATTCTTAAAAATCCTTCATAGTGATTCTCTGTGTATGCTATCAAATGCCTTTTTAAAGTCTATGAAGTTCAGGATTAACGGTCTTTGCTTTTCAATATGCTCTCCAAGTATTATTCTTAGAGTAAAAATCTGGTCGAGACAGCTTCTTCCTTTTCGAAATCCTGCCTGTTCTTCTCTTATTACGACATGGTAAAATCCCATTACTGCAGGATTTAAGGGAAAAGGGTAAAGCTGATTATTCCCCATCGAGTGTCAAACAATGTAATCTAACCAGGCTCGTTTAAAAGTTCAGAACTGCAGCATGAAAATACTTGAATAAACCTGGAGAAATGAAACTCTCCTGCATATTTAGAGTAAAAATCTGGTCGAGACAGCTTCTTCCTTTTCGAAATCCTGCCTGTTCTTCTCTTATTACGACATTTACTATATCTTCAATTCTATTCAGAATAACTTTGCAAAATACTTTTTACACAGCTGATAGTAAGGTTACTCCTTTCCATTTGTTGCAGTTGCAACAAATTACGGAAATTCGCATCAAATTTAACTCATTTCTCCAGGTTTATTCAAGTATTTTCATGCTGCAGTTCTGAACTTTTAAACGAGCCTGGTTAGATTACATTGTTTGACACTCGATGGGGAATAATCAGCTTTACCCTTTTCCCTTAAATCCTGCAGTAATGGGATTTTAATCATGTTGGATTCACATCCTGGGCCACTTTGATTGCACATCCGTGTCAGAAATAATTCTCTTCTTCTCTTCTCCCCCCCCCCCCCCATTTGTCGGAAATTCGGAGATCAAAGTTCTTGTTTGATCTCCGAGTACTTCATGCACCCGCCACATCCGTCTTTCATGAAATGGTAGTCAGAGTCGTTCTTCATTAAATTTATGTACAGAGTTCGATTTTATTGAAATGATGTTGCCGCCAACAAAAGCCCATTACACAGCTACTCCTAGTGCTAGATGTATCCGATTGTAGCGGGTTTAATCATGTATAATCTTGTTATTTTTGTACATAAAAAAAGACCTCTTAGTATTTGTTTAACTGATATCGTCGTTCACATGGGTTGTAGTTTGAAGTCTGTCTTTCAGTATCACATGGGTTCTGGTTAGAAATCTGTTTTGTATCACACATAAATGTACTGTATGTATCTATGTTTTTTTAAATAAGGTTATATATATATATATATATATATATATATATATATATATATATACTTAGAGCTGAACTGTATAGACTTGGGCGTTCAGATCTAACGTACAGTGACAGCAGACATAGCCTAGTATCGGTGACATTTTTAAAGCGCAAATAAAAGTGACACACAAGAATCATCTTTCTTTTTTTCTGCTCCAGAAACTCAGAGAAACGGAAAGAAAAGTCCCGCGATGCGGCCCGATGTAGACGAGGCAAAGAAACCGAGGTGTTTATGGAACTGGCCAGTTGTCTTCCCATGCCGGATAGCGTTTCAGGCCAGTTGGACAAGGCTTCTGTGATGAGACTCTCCATCAGCATGTTGAAGATCCACGACATCCTGCAGTCTGACAGCAACAGTGGTGAGTTCATGTGTCCCCACAGATAATGTACGTTAGTAGTTTCCAGGTTCTTCTCAGTCTTAGACTGCCGATGTTTGCTCTATACTCTGTGTGATCTTCTCAGTCTTAGACTGCCGATGTTTGTTCTATACTCTGTGTGATCTTCTCAGACATAGGCTGCCGACGTTTGCTCTATACTCTGTGTGATCTTCTCAGACATAGGCTGCCGACGTTTGCTCTATACTCTGTGTGATCTAGACTCGCCGCACAGACTCGCCGCAGGAACCTCTGTAGACAAGTGTTTTGAAAGCACTGTCCTGCACTGTCTGTGACTGGCGTGTTAAGAATTGGGAAGATGGGGGCGTGGAATGTATGATGGACTGTGGTCTGTCTTTGGAGGAAAAGAAAGAAAATGTTGATGTCAGCAGAATAGCTGTCTTTAATAGAGCTATGTTACTTCACACTGTCAGGGATCAGTTACTTCAAACCGTCGGGGTAGGGGGGATAAGTATGTTGTTAACGGTTCTCTTTACTTCTCTTGATCTCTCCGTCAGTGTTCATATTACTTATATATATATATAGTGTTACTTGAAGCTGCAATGTTCTTCATCGATTTCTGGTTTTATTTTACTCATGACAATATGATTAAGGATTTTGGTAACATGGCTCATAAGACTAATGGTTCGATGGTCTTCACATTCAACTGCACCTTGTTTCTTTTTGGTAGGGCTATGAAAATTGATTAATATGAGAAAATAAATAAAGAAATAAGACACAAATGCAGTAAAGCTAAGGAGGAGTGGCTAAATAAGAAATGTCGTGAAATAGAGACACACTATCATGGAAACGCAAGAGATATGTACAAACAAATAAAGGAGTTAACAAACAAAAGGACATACCACAAACAAACAAAAGGACATACCACAAGACTGGTTGCCTGAAGTCAAAAGAGGGGCATACAATAATGGACAGAAATTAAATAATGGCAAGATGGAGCGAATACATTAGAGAACTCTATGAGGACAATAGAAGCGAAATAGATATACGAAATAATAATGAAGGGTCTCACATAATAAAAGCAGAAGTGGAATAAGCCATCAAACACATTAAAAACAATCAATAGAGGTAAAGACGGACCTATACTTATGCTTCATAAACTACTGTAAAGCATTTGATAAAGTGAGACACACAGAAATTATAAGAATGCTGGAAAACATCAACATAGATGGAAAAGATCTAAAACTCATCAAAAAACATATACTGTCAGCAATCAGCAGGAATGAATGTTGAGAACCAAATAGGAGCATTCCAAGACATAAAATTGAGAGTGAGACAAGAATTTGTTTTATCCCCTGACCTTTTCTCCTTGTACAGCGAAAACAAAATGAGAAATATAGAGAGCTTGCCAGGAATATCAATTGGCGGGTACAACCGTAACAACTTAAGATATGCAGACGACACAGTCCTGATTGCTAAAAGTGAAGGGCAGCTACATGCTCTTCTGGACGTCGTGGCTCGTGAATGTAAAAATAAAGGTCTCAGCCTGAATAAAAAGAAGACTGAAGTGATGGTCATCCCAAAGAAAAGAATACCACCAAAATGTAGCATTACCATCTATGGCACAAATCTGAAACAAGTTGATAGATTCACATACTTAGGAACGATTATGGCAACTGATGAGAAATGTCACAACGAAATAAAAAGCAGACGTACTCAGGCCGTCAGCATTCCAGACGAGACATATCTTATGCAACAGATCCATATCAATGGAAACAAGATTCTGAGTACTTAAATGTTACATCGAGCCAATTTTGTTTTATGGATGTGAAGCATGGTCTATGAATAAGAGTACAGCGAGAAATGGAGGCCATGGAGATGTGGTTTTAAGAAGGATGTTGAAGGTACCATGGACAGCCAAGAAAACCAATGAAGAAGTCTTAAGAGAGGCTGGAGTTAAAGCGCAAATTATAGCAAAAATCAGAGGCAAACAAGCGAGATTTATATGACATTTCCTGAGAAGAGGAAAATTTGAACACATTGTGGCAACTGGAAAAATTGAGGGAAGAAGAGACAGAGGAAGGCAGAGAGAGATTGATTGATTGACTGATCTTTATTTCAAAAGGGTTAAGAATTGGGCACGCAGGCCCGTCTGACATTCTGCCCTTTATCATGGACCTCGAAAAAATCGTAGACAAAGCACTTTAGTGAGACGTGAGACAAAGAAAAATCACAAGAGAATTACCTGGGATTCGAACACGGACTCCGGTAGGACGAGCAGCCGTCTAGCCACGAGAGAACAGCTTACTATCGACTTAGCCAACTAGCACCCCAAAAAAGGTGTTTTGTTGACATAGTCTTTAGTAACCGCTCAGCAAACATAAGGGATCATGACACAGAAATTCCGTAGCTTAGATTCATTCTCTCTAGCAGGTACCAACTAGACAAACATACACACGGTCTCCTGCCATGTCTGGTGTAAACTTGAACAGCAATAACAAACGAACGAATACTTATTACATGAAGTTAGTTTCGGATATAGTGAACAATTTTTTTATAATTTTTTATAAATAGGAAACTACGAGGCTTTGGTACAGTAAAGTAAGAGAAAAAATTTTGTATGATTAGACCTCGAAAAAATCGTAGACAAAGCACTTTAGTGAGACGTGAGAGAAAGAAAAATCACAAGAGAATTACCTGGGATTCATAAACTGGGATTCATAAAAAAAAATTTTTTTTTCTCTTACTTTACTGTACCAAAGCCTCGTAGTTTCCTATTTATAAAAAATTATAAAAAATTGTTCACTATATCCGAAACTAACTTCATGTAATAAGTATTCGTTCGTTTGTTATTGTTGTTCAAGTTTACACCAGACATGGCAGGAGACCGTGTGTATGTTTGTCTAGTTGGTACCTGCTAGAGAGAATGAATCTAAGCTACGGAATTTCTGTGTCATGATCCCTTATGTTTGCTGAGCGGTTACTAAAGACTATGTCAACAAAACACCTTTTTTGGGGTGCTAGTTGGCTAAGTCGATAGTAAGCTGTTCTCTCGTGGCTAGACGGCTGCTCGTCCTACCGGAGTCCGTGTTCGAATCCCAGGTAATTCTCTTGTGATTTTTCTTTCTCTCACGTCTCACTAAAGTGCTTTGTCTACGATTTTTTCGAGGTCTAATCATACAAAATTTTTTCTCTTACTTTACTGTACCAAAGCCTCGTAGTTTCCTATTTATAAAAAATTTTAAAAAATTGCCCTTTATCATACATCTTTCACTCTATTCCAGACATTCTACAAATATGCTGTTCATATAATAAACATAATTAACATTGAAGCTGAGAGACATAAAATAAAATATAACATTTACGTTTCGCTCTTAAACATTCACTCAATACAGAAGTAACTACATACATTATAAATGACTATCTACTAAACAGAATTTTCGGGACTATTCAGAAAACAATTAATTGTATTCGGTGTCTGTAAGAGCAGCTTAAGATAACTTTTAAGTTTTATAATTCATGGAGGCATGTAGTCGACATCAAATAGATATTGGGAAAGCTTGTAGTTGTAGGAAGGAGTATAATTTATATTTTTTATATAGGATGGGAGGGTATTCCAAAGATGAGCAGCAGAATAACTAAAGCTTTTCTTGTAAAGATCAAGTCTAGGTTTTGGAAGACATATGTTGTTCAAGCGTTGGCTGCACTTTGGGCTAAATTTAAACAGGTTCCATAGATAAGGCGGGGCATGCCGTGAAAGAATTTGATGTACTAACTTGGCTTTGTTGAAGAGGAACCTGTTCTTAAGAGGTAGTATTTTGATACCTTTTTGATGATTAGTTGTTTGTGCTCGATCTTTGTCACTAATAAGCTTTAGTGCTCGCTTTTGGAGAGAGCAAAGCCTCTTTGTATTTGACACTGAGCAACCATCCCAAACTGTTGAGCAATAGTCTAAATGTGTTTGTATATGAGCTATGTAGTATGTCTTCCTAGTGTCTTGATCGATGAAGTGCTTAATTTTAGCCAATTGGTATACTTTTTGTGCGATGAGTTTTGTTAGACATTGCACATGAGAGTTCCAGGTCAGATGTTGGTCAATAATAAGACCTAGTGTTTTGTGCTCGCTAACGTTTTCTATCTGTGATGTTTCTGTACAGAGCCGAAGTGTTGTTTTTGTTGCGTTTTGTAGTTTCTGTCTTGTTGTTATGAGCATTGATTTTGTTTTATCGGTGTTTATAATCATGCCATTATTTTTGCTCCATCCAATTAAATTGTATAACTCGACCTGAAGAGTTGATTCTAGATTAACACAATCGTAATCGAGAGAAGTTACTAGTGTGACTAGGAAGAAAGTCACCGGCAGATCTCATTATCAAGTCTAAAAACAGGGTGTTACGGAGAGACATGATCGCCTACGCCACGCGGCGTGGCACTTGAATTGAACGATTCTCCGGCTGACTGAAGCGCGTTACTTTTTGTTTTCTTTGTTAAGAAGTGTTAACATAGAAAGCATGTAGACAGACGTTTGAAATGTTAACATAGAAAGCATGTAGACAGATGTTTGAAGTGTTAACATAGAAAGCATGTAGACAGATGTTTGAAGTGTTAACATAGAAAGCATGTAGACGGATGTTTGAAGTGTTAACATAGAAACCATGTAGACAGATGTTTGAAATGTTAACATAGAAAGCATGTAGACAGATGTTTGAAGTGTTAACATAGAAAGCATGTAGACAGATGTTCGAAGTGTTAACACAGAAAGCATGTAGATGTTTGAAATGTTAACATAGAAAGCATGTAGACAGATGTTTGAAATGTTAACATAGAAACCATGTAGACAGATGTTTGAAATGTTAACATAGAAAGCATGTAGACAGATGTTCGAAGTGTTAACATAGAAAGCATGTAGACTGATGTTCGAAGTGTTAACATAGAAAGCATGTAGACAGATGTTCGAAGTGTTAACATAGAAAGCATGTAGACAGATGTTCGAAGTGTTAACATAGAAAGCATGTAGACAGATGTTTGAAGTGTTAAAATAGAAGACATGTAGCAAGCGAGAGTTTACGAAGAAGTATGGTAGATACAATGTCCGCGCAAGTCGTGACGTCATGTGTCCTAGTTGCCAGCGATTATCTTCTGGACCTCTTGGAACTGTGCAAGTCGAAGCCACAGTTTATATGAGGTTCTTCTCTTTGACTTCACACTGCGAAATGTCCTTTTCGTTTGCTAAACTGAGAGAGAGAGATAGAGAGAGAGAGAGATGTGTCCATCACTACAGAACTTTGTCATCTCTATTGTACTTGGGACAATTACGGATTTGACCGGAGTGTACGGATTTCTTTTGTCTGCGGTTAACACTTTCAGTCTTGAAGTGCTTGTATACAAAGAGTCGCTGTGAATCTCCTTTAGACGATCTACGAGGCCAAAGTACTGAGCTCGCTCTTCTGAGATTACATCACTGTAATGTTCAGAGTACTTGTACTTTTATTAAGGTTGAAGAGTTGCAGTTACAGTGGCAATCTTAACACGAAGGCTTGAATGTTAGAGGATGAAGAAAGTTATTGATGGAGTTATACTCTGTATGTATGAGGACGAGTTGAACATTAACTACATATTAACAGACGTAAACATAGAAAAATAGGTTAAAGAGCTCGATAGCGAGTGAAGCCGATGCGATGACGATCTTGAGACAGCATGATCTCAGGAAAGTCTGACACCAAGGATGTGCATTCACACACACACACACACACACACACACACACACACACACAAAACAGATGAGACTTTATTTCCACGACTAAAGATGAACAGAAGGTTCTGGAGGTGCGAGTTAGCTCAGTCCGTTAGTACGCTGTTCTCTCGTGGCTAGACGGCTGCTCGTCCTACCAGAGTCCGTGGTTCGAATCCCAGGTAATTCTCTTGTGATTTTTCTTTCTCTCACGTCTCACTAAAGTGCTTTGTCTGAGATTTGTGTGTGTGTGTGTGTGTAGGTCTAATCCTGCAAAACTATGTTCTCTTACTTAACCAAAGATGAACACAATGTTATAAGCTAGAATTCATGTTCTGAAAGTAACAGAATAAAGCACAGTTCAGCAGAGACAGTACATCTGGAATAATGAATCCTGTGATGTTCATCTTGGTAATTACTAGCAATATTTTCTTCAAAATGTTAAAATCCCAGCCTAAAGTCTTCTCAGCATTTGTGTTTGCTTGTGTACTCTTCCAGATCTGCCTACCGTCTGTACTGCAGGAAGTTTTCCTAACATTATCCCTGGCGACTGTGTCTGGCGAGTACCAAGACTGTATTGCCCACTCTCTTTGTATTCCAAACTGTCCTATTCTCTGCTGTTTTCCCTCCAGGCTATATTGTTCCCCAATTCTTTCTCCCAACCTGTTATACTTCCAAAATTACCCCCCAGCGGAAAAAGTCGGTCCTTGTATTCATTGTCTGTTCTTACATTCATATATTGACCGCTTGACCGTTGGTCTGTCTGCCGAGATGTAATGTATGCCCTGGTTACCTGTTTGTGACCTTAAGATACTTAAATTGTGAACAGTACAAGATCTACCCGTTCCCGAACATTTCTTTCCTTGGGTGACCTTTAATCGATATTTAATTGCGGTGCTATTCTCACCAGTTGACTGAAGTCCATTCTCACCAGTTGACTGAAGTCCATTCTCGCCAGTTGACTGAAGTTCTGACTTTTCTTATTTATTCATTCATTCATTCATTTGCATGTCCCTTGCGGAACTTTGCCTCCCTAACAGCACTCCTGTAGGCCTCTCGGTTGTGAGCAAGATGGCCTGCTGCTGCTGCATCCATTTGCAGATCGTCAACGATGTCTTGCAGCCATCTTCGTTTTGGTCTTCCTCTTTTTCTTTTTCCCCATTCTTATTTATTATTATTAATAATAATTATTATGTGCCCGATAGCGTTGGCCATCACGCTTCTCCAAGTTATGCGTCCTTGGCGTTTCTGATTAATTCAGATGCTTTTCTTTTCCCATGCCACTTGGTCAGTCGGCTGAGATATCCTTCTCTTGGCTTTCCTCTCTACCTTTGCCCCTTGAATTATCCAGTCATTGCTAGTTCTCCAGCTTCTCTCTTATGAGTTTCTATCCAAGAAATAGAACAACAGCTGACAGTTCCAGGCATGCAGAAGACAAGACAAACCAAGGAGAGTTTATCATCGTCACCTGCAGATCATCTTCTAGTGTATGCAG
This sequence comes from Achatina immaculata, assembly GCA_009760885.1. NCBI lineage: Eukaryota > Metazoa > Mollusca > Gastropoda > Stylommatophora > Achatinidae > Lissachatina > Lissachatina immaculata. The sequence continues at coordinate 40,040,503 of CM019702.1, read as the reverse complement.
TGTTTACTTTTGACCCACGGTTTCGCCAAAGATCCGAAGATCTTGGACAAGAATAAACAGAAAGATAAATCGAGCGGACAGTAATTATTTCATTACTTAAAGCTCGAAGTACCACACCCCCCAACAAACAGCTGGTGAGAGTTCATAAGCCAGGCTGCTTAAGCGTGACGAGACATATTTCAACAAGAAGTTAAGTATCCAGTGTTTGGAGTTGGCGAGTTAGCCATGAAAAGCTTTGCAGGCAGTGCTTGTAATAAACGGGCTTGCGTTCTTGGAATCGGCCACAGCTTGTCACGAAAGCAAACTTGCACTGACCTGACATCAAGCAACGGCTCAATTAACATCCGTGACTGTCACGTGGTTATTCCTAAACGGCCACAGAAATAGCTAGTTTTTATTTTTTTCCAGGAAATGTTTTTTCTTTAAACAAATCCGTGTTTCTCTTCTGATTCTCTGACTAATGATTCATGTCAAGTTGGTCGGTATTTGTAGGAACTTCAGAGCCAAGTTAATAAAACTGTCCCGTTCATTCATTCATTCCTTTGCTTGTCCCTTGCGGAACTTTGCCTCCCAAACAGCACTCCTGTAGGCCTCTCGGTTGTGAGCAAGATGGCCTGCTGCTGCTGCATCCATTTCCAGATCATCAACGATGTCTTGCAGCCATCTTCGTTTCGGTCTTCCTCTTTTTCTTTTTCCCATTATGTATCCTTCCAATACGGTCTTCTCTAAATTATCATGACGTTTAATGTGGCCAAAATATTTAAGTTTTCTCTCTTTAATCCTCTTTACTAGCCAGCCTTCTTCAATATTAAGCTCTTGTAGTATAGATATATTTGTTCTTTTTTGTGTCCACGATATTTGGAGAACTCTTCTATAGCATTTACATTCAAAGGCATTTATGTGCTTCTCAGCTGTTTTGTTAAGTGTCCAGGTCTCACAGGCATATGTTGCGATGGGAAAGATGCATGCCCTTAAAAATCTTATTTTTGTGGTTCTGTCTGCTCCTCTCCACAGATTCTTTATTTGTTTTACTTTCTGAAGAGCAATAGATGTCCTCATTTTAATTTCCCGCATTGTATCTCCATTATTAGTTAGTAGTGATCCAAGATATTCAAAACTCTCCACTTTTTCCAGTTTTTCCTCACTGATACATATTTCAGTTGCCTTGTCTGTTTTGTCAGTTGTCATCACTTTAGTTTTCTTGTCCCGTACAAACTGGTAAACATGTTAAATATGAGCTAGTGAATCTTTTCAGCTTTATACAAGTTTTAAACATAAAAATTAGAACTTAATATTGTCGGTCATAAAATCACATCACATTTGTATGTGCCGATGGTCTTGGAAATAGGGATCGAACGCCGTATCTCCAGTATGTCTTAATGGCGCGGAAACGAGGATTTTTACATCACATTTGCCTGTTTGCACATAAACGATTGCCTTCATCTGAAGATAAAGTTTATTTTAGTTTCACATAAGTAGAATTTTTGTTAAAGTTTTATTTACTTTTAAATTTAAACAGTTTAGACAGTGCGTGTTAAGGATTTTTTTAAATCCCAGAGAGAGGGAGGGAGAGAGTGTATGTGTGTATATATATATATACACATACACATGTGGAACGAGCTTGGTAAACAGTCTCTGCTGTTGTTTCAAAGAGTTTTAATCTCCTATTTATAAACAGACTTCTATCAGCATCCGCGTCCAGCAGCCTCTCTATCTCCAATAACCTTTTTTTTCCCCTTGCACTGTGCAGATGCCTATTAACTTCTTGTTATTAACAATAGTTGGTGATATTCTTTAAAAAGAAGAGATCATCCCACACACACAACCAGACAAAAGGAAGAGCTTAGTTATCGTGGTATAACTTGACATTGTGTGGTTAAACGCTTTAACATAAAAGGTAAAAAAAAAATGTCATTCAGAAATTAAAAAGTATTATTGGTTTTTTTGAAGAATGGTGCCGCGTAAGTGGTTAGTGTACTCACATGCCGACCAGAAGATATAGGGGTCGACCAAGTATCAAGAACAAGGCACTGACAGTTTCTCTATAGACCATGTGACGGACTCCATACCTGACAAAATGTTATGACCTGTATATGTGAAGGCACTAACACTCCTACACCAGGCACATGCCACGAAACGTAATATAACTTGTATCATTCTTGATATGGTCAAGAGCTTGTGTGTCCAGTGTTGTTTTTCCAGTCTCTTCCAAGTTAATTATTGCTCTCCAAGCGTTAATTGTTGCTCTCCAAGCGTGCAACTGACGTCACATCAACGTAAACAAGTACCGAAAGGTCGGTCGGTGGTCGCATTGAAACACTAGCTGCTAGAGGCTTCTAATGATGTGGCTTGAACCTGGAGGGTGCAGCATGTGAGTGGTTGCTCGGCTGGCTGCCCGGCCTAGGGCGTGTGATCGAGTTCCTGTATAGGTCATTGCTAAGTGCGGGGTAGTGGTAGCGAGTTACATTGTTCAGTGGTAGAACTCGTGGCAGAGTAGGACAAGGAAGCAGCACATACTCGTGTTACGTCATTCATTTTCTTATTTGTATTTTTATTACCACGGCAACATCACCTGTTACTGCTACTACCACTAAAACTACCACTACCACTACACTTTCTACTACTGTTGTTATTACACGTGCTTTTTCTACTACCGCTACTACGGATGGTACAACTGTTACCACGGCCACTCTTGCAGTTACTAAAATGCCACAGTTTTGCTACTACTACTACTACTGTTACTACGTATGCAACTACTTTTATCAAGGCTGCTACTGCTGCTGCTACTACTACTATTTCTACTACTACTCCAACTATTACAACGTTTGCTACTACCGTTACCACGTCTGCTGCTACTTTTACCAAGACCACTACTACGACTATTACTACTACTATGTCTGCCGCTACTGTTGCCATGGCTACCTGTGCTGCAGCTGTTACCACTGTTTGCTTCTCAACACCTTCTTGTAAGCGTCCGTGACGCCCTCCCATGTAATGATTAGAAGCGAGGCGTCTGAGAACAGACTCTAGACAGGCAGCTATCTCAGATTCGTTTTCTTCCTTGCCCATCACATCCTACCTAGCCCACATAATTAATTGCCGTGGTGATCTTCTGTTAGGAATGTAACATTTCATTCTGTAACCCACATCTGTTTAGTTTAGCATGTAGGGTTTCTCACCTCCTACACGAGCACGTATAATAATAATAAATCTTATTTATGCTGTGAATGTTGAGAGACTGACCTCATATTTAGTCCCTGAAACGTTGAAACCGCTGCTGGTAGCCCGCAGGTTTCCCACATCTTCCTAACTGCCCCGGCTTGTTGTGGCTAGGCGGGTTTGTATTTTGAAAACTTAGTTGCCGTGTTTTGAGTAGCTGTATTAGATCTATTTCTCTGACACTTGCCCATGTTATCGAACGGCAGCGCTGACAGCCACGGAGATGCGAAAATGCCCAGCGTGATAATTTACATAGCAGTTGTGTGTAGGGAAATAGTTGTGTGTTTCTTCTGAAACATTTTAGCGTTGTTATTCTTGGTCAGTCTCGGTAGACTGGCCATTGTTCATTATTGATACGTTTCTACTACACATTGTCAGAGGTTCACCAAGTGGTGACTGGGATTTAGCCAAATATCGTTTCATATTTCCCTGAGTATCATTTGAGGTTGCGCCAAACATGGTCAGATGATAGGATCATTTATAGGGTTCAAAATAGAATTGTTCCGAATATTCGAGTCCACCTAAATATTGCTGAGAATATTTGCGAGTCACTTAGGTCATTAAATAATCACAGTTTTAGGTTGTTACTCTCAGTGTAAGCTAAAAGACGTAACAAGAATGTAATATCTGGTTAAAGACGCTAGGTCACACCTTCCAGGATTGTGTAGGAAAAGGTCTGTAAAAACAATTACACGACCCCTGTAAGGGTCACCACCCTAAACAACCACTCCATGTCCAAAATTCAGAAGAGTGGAGGTCCATTTGTTTGTGTGGCCGTAGTGGAGGGTGTTTGAGTGAGAAGGAAGTTGTAATCCTTAGCCCAGTGTAACGTTTCAACTTTTGTTAAACAGAATAGAATGTTTTGTCAGGTTTTTGCATAGTCTGGGAGATTTCTTGTGACTTTGTAGGAAAATGTTATCCCTTCACACTTAATCTACATCATTCCACCCTTTTCGACCAGTCTTCCCATCAGCTTTACTCCTGTGCCAGCTTCCCTCAGTGGACATTCAGCTGCCTGTCATGTCATTTAGTCTGGCTCCACTGTTTCTACAAACGCAATGACCTCTGTATCCGTCCTTTTTTCTTGTTGTCGTGTAGCCTCTTTCCGGCTAGAGAGCAACTGTGGACATCTAGTTAAAAAAAGGAAAGCAGTAAACAGAACCCACATTTCTTTACTTGAGCCGATCCATTTGCTGGTGGACCCTCAAAACTCCTGCTGTGATCCCCTGCGGGTCCATGGTTAAGAACAATTGATCTAGATTTTTAAAAATTGAATCAACAAATTTGCTGATGCGTGGACCCAAAAATCCTTCTGTGGACCATAAACCACATCTTAAGAACCACTACTGTAGTGATAGTAGACTTATTGTAAGGGGTTTCAGAATTAGAAACAAATTGTAAGGTATTGTTATCTTGTTAGCAGAGCTAATTATACAGGTTTTTTTTTAAAAACAATTTTTGTTCACATGTCTACTGGGGCATAGTGGATATGATGTTGATCACACTTAAGAACAGACAATTCTTGCACTCATAAAGCCCGGACAGTACATTGGATAAGTGGCCCTAAATGGCGGATCAGGCATTGATAAGCGTGAAAAGGGTATGAAAACAGAAGTGAAGATATAGATGAGAAGGAGAGATTTAAAAGCAGAAGAATAAACAAGCACAAGAACAAGTAAAAGCTTGAGACAAATATATCAGTAAAAAGACCGCTTAGAACTTCCTTTCCAGCAACTGATTTTATAATTGTCTGAAAGGTTTGGAGTGGGCGTGGTCGGGAAGAGAACATACTGTCATAAGGGCTTTATAATAGACAGACAAGCAGACAGACTCGTAAATAGACCGATAGCAGATAATGGTGTTCTGTAATTCTCACAGCACAGAGATAATCGTGACTTCCCGAGCCCAGACAGCTCCGACATGCACAGCTCCTGCTGGTGCTGGTTGCTAGTGAAAGGTGTGCACAGTTTGCATGCTAAACCAACAGAGCTGCGTTAAAGGATCCATTCTTGGCCTCCATATCTAAACAGATCATGCTCGCCAGCGAGTAGCCTCAGATTTATAGGGGCCGCCCTTGTCTTCTTGTGCGTGAATCTAGGACTTGTGTTCGGGGTTTTATACCAGCTTTGATTTTACATGTGAAATTTCTAGTTTGTGAAACTTTGCCAGCCACTTGCTCGCTGTTACAAAAATAAACACATTTAAAATGTAGTTCTACGCCTCCTGGCTTTTTTTTCTGTGAAAAATAAGCTCAGATTACTGTTTATATATCCTTGTTGTGTTTCCTTGTCTGTTTGTTCTCGTAATTGTGTAAGTGTAGCGTTTCCTTCTGTTAAGTGTTTGTGCTTGCCTCTGTCCGTGTTTTTGTTAAGTTTGAGAATAGACATTTTTGTAGTGATGTACTTAGTTGTACTCTGTAAGCTGGGGGGACACTTTGTGCAGTATCTTATATAAGCCACTTCTAAAACATTGTCTCTCTCTGTCTCTCTCTAATTCTCTATCTCTGTCGTTCTGTCTCACTTTCTTTACCTCTCTTTCATTCTCTTTGTCATTCTCTTTCATTCTTTCTCTGTCTGTCTCTTATTCTTTATCTCTGTATTTGTCATTTTTTCTCTCTCTCTCTCTCTCTCTCTCTCAGTCTCATTATCCATGTCTGCATGTCTGTCTCTGTCATTGTCTTTCTTTCTCTATCTCTGCCTCGCCCATTCTCTGTCTCCATTATTATCTCTCACTTTCTCTGTCTCTTTCATGTTTGTTTTCTATCTCTATTTTCTTCTTTTACTCAATTCTCTCTCTCTCTCTCTCTCCTTACAGTATAAACTAGAGACGCCAGTATGCAACATCTGAACCTAAAAGTATGCAGCATGTCATTTCTAATATCTTAACAAACTTGCACACAGAAAATGGCAAAAAATCCACACCCCTCAAGTTTTCTGATGACTGGCAAGATAACAAATATTCTGGGGCATCATAAATATTATTCTTGTTCAGCCTTCCCTCACTATAAAGCTTCCATTAGTTATTCTCAAGTCGGCACGATAAAATAGAAGATGGTTTAATGTTCAGTCAGTGTCAGGAAGCGGTGTATGATTTTAACCCAAATGTCAGGAAACAGTGTATGCTTTTAACCCTATGTCAGGAAACAGTGTATGATTTTAACCCAATGTCAGGAAGCAGTGTATGCTTTTAACCCAATGTCAGGAAGAAGTGTATGATTTAAACCCGATGTCAGGAGGCAGTGTATGATTTTAACCCAATGCCAGGAAGCAGCTTATAATGTTAAGCCAGTGCCAGGAACCAGCTTATAATGTTAAGCCAATGTCAGGAACCAGCTTATAATGTTAAGCCAATGCCAGGAACCAGCTTATAGTGTTAAGCCAATGCCAGGAACCAGCCTATAATGTTAAGCCAATGCCAGGAACCAGCTTATAATGTTAAGCCAATGTCAGGAACCAGCTTATAATGTTAAACCAATGTCAGGAACCAACTTATAATGTTAAACCAATGCCAGGAACCAGCTTATAATGTTAAGCCAATGTCAGGAACCAGCTTATAGTGTTAAGCCAATGTCAGGAACCAGCTTATAATGTTAAACCAGTGCCAGGAACCAGCTTATAATGTTAAACCAGTGCCAGGAACCAGCTTATAATGTTAAGCCAGTGCCAGGAACCAGCTTATAATGTTAAACCAGTGCCAGGAACCAGTTTATAATGTTACGCCAAGGCTGTGATGTGCTTATGACAAGAGATGCGTGTGACATTTCTTAATTACATACCAGTCCAGCATTAACTTGACACTGCCCACAGCTCATTCCAGCAGTTTCAAGTTTAGTTATACAAACCTTCAGACAAGGAGGATATTGTAAAGTGAACAGCATTAAGCTTTTCTTAAGACAGCTCAGCAAGACAACCACTGACTTAGAATACTCAAGGAAATAAAAAACGAGGAAGACCTAGACTTACTTGGAGAAGATAAATTATGACATTGCTCAGGGACAATGGATACATGTGGAAGGAAGCAGAGATTAATTCCAAGAACAGGGATGACTGGAGAGCCTTTATCCATGGCCTGTGCTCTCAGGGGAGTGAAAGGCGATGATGATGATGATGATGATGATGATGATGACTGTAAAAACTGTGTGTGCTTTCAACATTTCTGCTGAGCTGGTGCCCTCCTTGTCAGTTGAGCTTCATGTGGTTTAGTAGATTTATGTTCCTTTTGTTTGTGTGTGTGCATGTATGATACTGGTTTGTGAAGTCTGATTGATAAAAGTCACATGATGATGGTTTGTAGTGCAGAAACAAATTCTTTCTACTTGTCATGGTTAGTAGCCAGTTTTTGTTTTATTCTGCAGTTTTGTTGTATATGGGTGTCTGAGTGGCGAAGTGGTTAGTGCACTGGTGTCTCATGGTGAAGGTCGGGGGTTCGTTTCCGGCCAGAGGCACCCCTGTCACCCAGCTGTAGAAATGGATACCCGACTTCTTCTGGAGTTGGGGAAGGAAAGGCAGCCAGACGTGATACTGACCATATCACCCTCTAGTGTGCTGACAGGTCAAGGAAAAATATGAGCACTAACACCATATCCCTTTGTGCCTCTAAGGCATGACAGGATTACCTTTACCTTTTTTTTTTACCTTTGTTGTATATCTTAGCTTCTACGGTTCTATTTTGTCTTTGATTAACCACTTTTTCTTTCAGGCACAATGTATGGCTACTTTAGCTATGAAACATCTTACAAAGCAGAAATAAAACTGTCTCAGTTTTCATATTCTTCAGCCACTCTTTGCCTGGGTCACCAACAGCATCTGTTAGTCTTTAGTTTGCCTGGCCCCTTAACTGTGTTTCATATTGTCAGTCTTTAGCTGGCATGATTCCCTAGGTGTGTATCATGTTCTCAGTCTTAACTTCGGCAGTTCATTATTAGATTGTCCCTGATCAGGCTCTCACCTCCAAACATCTTGTGGCTGTCACACTTATATATTATATCCTTCCCGTGCTGTTAAATGCCACATAGAGGCTCACAAGGTAGTTCGCCAGTTTGTCCTGTTTTCAGCAAGCTTTTCAACCTCATCAAGGGATTTTATGCCTGTTAGTTTGCCTCTCTTAACAATGTCCTCTTTAGAGTTTCACATGATCTGCCTCTTTTTCTTTGGCCTGTTGTGTTCCACTTAATAGCTTGTTTTGGGATTCTCTGACTGTTTCTTCTCATCACATGACTGGTTGTTGTTCGCTGATGTCTTATCTCTGCATTGTTCTTTATTTCAATCCACTTGATGCCGAATATTTTCCTTGGGCATTTGTTTTCAAAGGAGTCTAATTTATTGTCTATTTCTTTAGTTGTTTTCCAGCTTTTGCATGCGTAAATGAGGGTGGATATTACATTTGAATTGAATAGTCTTAACTTGGTTTTTGTGCTTATAACTTTTGAATGCCATATGTTCTCAAGATTCTTGAAGATTGATGGTGCTTTTGCAATTCTAATTCTAACTTCCTTTCCTAGTGTCACCATCCTGGTCTATGTAGCTGCCAAGGTATGCAAACTGATTGACTTCTTCAACAGCTGTCCCTTCTACGTGTATTTTTCCATTTTGATTAATGGGAAGTTTCATTATTTTTGTTTTGTCCTTGTTAATTTCAAGTGTTTGTCACACTTGTATTATTATGTGCAATCTTATCACCCCATGTAGACACATGATTGTTTCAGATTATTTTTTTTTAGCATTTCCTTAAAACCTTCTTAACATTTGCTTATATTCTTCTAGCTTTATTCTTTTGAAGTCTCCTTAAATTTCAACAAGTGCCAAGCCATTATTATTTTGCTGTTCTTTTTTACCAAGCATATGAGATATCAGGTGATGTTTATGAGATTGATTAGTTATATGTTGTACACTTTTGTTTATTTTTCTACTTCATTTTCTGTTTCTGTTTCTTTTTTTTTTCTTGTATACACTTTTGAATTTATTCTGCATATCCCAGCAGATCACTGTGTGTTGTACATTATCACAGGGCCACATTGTTTTAACCTCTCACATCTTACACTATGGCCACAGCCAGCCCCTTGTCCAAATATTTGAGAAGTGAGAGACTGAGCCAAACCTCCCATCTCATAGAGTCTGATATAGCTGGAATGTATTTATCATGTGCTAGACATAAACATGCAGCATACTTTTTTTTTGGAAGGGGGGGGGTCAAACAGGCTTGCACACCAGGGTCACTTAGGCAGGCTTATAACAGTGGCTGGCAGATGTGTTGTGACTTAACACTTTTATTCTTTCTTTATATTTCTGAAAACACTCCTTCCGTGTCTCTGTCTTTCATCTTTTTTGCCATTGCATCTCATTCTGTCCCTTGTCTATTTCACTCCCCAGTCCCACCTCTGTCTGTGCCTTTCACTCTAACCTCATCATCCTGACTTCATCTTTCACTCCCCAGTACCCCTCTATCTGTGCCTTTCACTCTATCCTCATCATCCTGACTTCATCTTTCACTCTTCCCACACTCCACCTTTATCTGTGCCTTTCTCTGTATCTCCTGTCTCCCTCTGTATTTTTCACTCTGTCACCAGTCTGTCTTTATCTTTCACCATATCTTCTTCCTCCTGTTTCTTTCACTCCCTCTCCCTGTAAGCTTTGTCCTCCCCACCACCTCCTTTCTACCCCACCACTCTCTTGATTCATCTCTTTTCCCTTACACACAAAACTCTACTTCCACTTCATTCTTATTACACTCTAATGTGCAGCACACATTCTCCAGTATTTTTATTTCATGCTAACACAGAATATTTTTTGAGCACTCTCATATAATTCTAGTTTTTACTATCATGGAGGTGGCAGATAACATCAGTCTCAGAATTTTGAATGAACAATCCTCCAATGGAGCATATTCAGCCCAAGTAGAACTGGCACACGGTGAACCAGTGATATATACACTACAGTAATTGTTGGGAAACAGTTGTTGCATATATTTTTTTCTTTTATCATGCCTTAGAGGCACATAGGGATATGGTGTTAGTGCCCATATTTTCCTTTACCTTTCAGCACACTAGGGGGTGATATGGTCAGTATCACGCCTGGCCGCCTTTCCTTCCCCAACTCCAGAAGAAGTCGGGTGCCCATTTCTACAGCTGGATGACTGGGGTGCCTCTGGTCAGATTCTTTTATTTTTTAATTGGGAAACAGTTGTCCCATGTATACACTACAGTAATTGTTGCAAAACAGTTGTCCCATGTATACACTACAGTAATTGTTGGAAAACAGTTGTCCCATGTATACACTACAGTAATTGTTGGAAAACAGTTGTTCCATGTATACACTACAGTAATTGTTGGAAAACAGTTGTCCCATGTATACACTACAGTAATTGTTGGAAAACAGTTGTCCCATGTATACACTACAGTAATTGTTGGAAAACAGTTGTCCCATGTATACACTACAGTAATTGTTGGAAAACAGTTGTTCCATGTATACACTACAGTAATTGTTGGAAAACAGTTGTTCCATTGCATTATAAATACATGTAAATCTGAGTGCATTTATTTAGAAGAAGAGTCCCAGAGATTAGTTATTGAAGCACTCAAATGTTTATTTTTTTCTTTCAGGAAATGCAGGCAAGGCCCTGACTAAGAAGAATAATGGCAACAAATATGACCATCTGTACCAGAAAGCTCTAGAAGGTTTTGCCTTCATTTTGGCTGAGGAAGGAGATATCGTGTACCTGTCTGAAAATGTGGCCAGATATCTTGGCCTGCAACAGGTAAAAGCTTTTCCGTGTGTAACTGGTAGGTCAAAGTTTACAGTCTAGTCTTTCTGTTAGCATTTGTCCATATTTACAAGTCCTTTTGAATTGGAAAAGACAGAATTTAGTGTTGTAACTGTTAGTATCATGCCACGGAGCAGTCACATAACTCTCCATCATATCAGGGGCGTGAATATCATGTGAAACAATAGACCGTTGTCTGTTTAACTGCCCAGTCATCAAAAATCTTTGCTCTACCCTCCATGATCAGACAAATACAGCTTTATATACAACGATAAGAGCAGCGCTTCCTGGTGTTACTACATCACAGGAGTCAACTAGCAGCTGGATCAACAAATTCTGCCTTCTGCTGTCAGTGACACACATTCTGTGTTTTTTTCTGTAATGTCCAGTATTTTTAGTTCCAAGTTTTTCCTGATGATTCTTGTATATTTGAGTTATTTCTCATGATCGTTATGAGGTTTCATGATTGTATTTTGCGTCTTTATAGCTGAGTTAATAGTTGAATTCTTTGTCGTAGGTTGAACTTTGAAAGTGATGCCAATGATGTGTTTATCTTGTTCTTGAAGCTTGAACTGATGGGTCAGAGTGTGTTTGACTTCACTCACCCATGTGATCATGATGAGATCAAGGAAATGCTCACCATCAAGCAGGGCACCCAGCAGCTTGCCTCTTCAGACTCCAGGAAGTTCTTTTTGAGAATGAAATGTACTCTTACAGCCAAGGGCAGAAGTGTCAATCTGAAATCTGCTACTTACAAGGTGAGTCAGTTTCCAGTCTTAAACCAGTAAAGTGGGTCTTTTTGTAGGTCAAAAGTTGGAAGTGAGATCATTTTCCAGGCAGATGAAAACAAAAAGATGAGTCATTTTCAGGATGGAAAGTCATGAAGTGGTTAATTTCCTGGGAAATTGTCTGTAAAATAGATCATAATCCAGGTATTAATAGGGTGAGGAACTTCACATAGAAGTATCAAAAAGATGGATTATTTCCTGACAGGTTACTTGTAAAGTGAGCCTTGTTGCAAATGTTTCTGAGGTTGTAAAATGTGCAGACACCTTGAAGTTGGGTCATTTTCCAGATAGAAAATGTTTGCAGTGGTTGAGTCAGGGTACATTTTTTTTTTTTTTTTTTTAACTTCATTTGACTTGACCATGCTCAACATAAGGTGGAGATAAAATGAATTGAAAGCAGTTTATTCCAGTGGTAGATCACATCTCATTAGAAGCATCAGGTTTAAACGTGGTTGCTTTGACTAGCATAGTTGTTGTTGTTTGTTTGCTTTCATTGGCTGTAACCACAGTGCAGAACTGTTTACAAGGGTCTGATTTTTACTGGAATATTTGTTTTCCTCAGTATGCTAATAACTGTATACTCCAGTATCCTTCATTATGTAGACAAATTTCCATTTTAAGACAGCCTAATATATTTAGTTTTATGTGTTGACACAAGATGGATAGATTCTGAATTAATTTTACCAGGGCAGTGTATGTGAGAGCTACTTGTATGATTCTGGTCTGTTGTTAGATCTTTAGAAGGTTTCTGGTTCAGACCTCAGCCGGAGACACACACGCCCCCAACATCCCATTAGAAATGGGTACCTGACTACCTCTGGAGTTTAGGAAGGAAAGATGGCCAAGTGTGATGCCCTGATGTTCTAGTTTGCTGAAATGTCAAAGAAAATATGAGCACTAATATGCTGTGGCTCAGATGCCTTCGTGGCATGATGTGACAGCTTTGACTATTTTATTTCAAGTGTTTTTCACTGTGTTCTGTGACAGTTTTCATTGATGGTTTTTCACAGGTCTTGAAATGTTCTGGTCACCTGATATCCAAAGTTAGTCATACAAGCCATGATAGCGACGTTGAAAGCGAGAGCACTTGTCATTACCTGGTAGGGATTGCCGAGCCTATACCTCACCCAGTGAATATAGAAGTGCCACTGGACAGCAAGACTTTCCTGTCCAAACACAGCATGGATATGCGCTTCATCTTCTGTGATGAGAGGTAAACACACCAAAGAGGAGTAAATCAAGAAATGCCGTAAACATGCAGAATTTCTTATATTTAAACAGACAAAATTTCGTACATTTAAACAGACAGAATTTCTTACATTTAAACAGACAGAACAACACACATAGAAACAGAATTTGCCTCATTTAAACAGTTTCAAACAGACAGAATATCACATTTAAACAGTCAATTTCTCACATTGAAACAGACAGAATTTTTCACATTTAAAAACATAACATACTTGTAAACCAACAGAATTTCAAACATTGAAACAGATTTTAATTTCTCACATTTAAGATGGATCAGCTGCATCCAAATATAAGAAAGCAGGTGCTGCAGCAGGAAGTATCACGAAGACTAGGGTAGAATCCAAACCAGCACTGTTTCATTGGCCTTCACTCCGCCACTGTTATCTTTGCTCTCATTTGTTACTGTTAACATTGAATATGTTACTGTTGGTTTATTTAGTCAGCGAGGACAGTGACTGTCAGGTTGAAATAAAACACTGAAAATGTTTTCTTTTTGGGAAAACTCAGTTGACACCATAAAATAGTGTTTCCCAAAGTGGGCAGTAATGCCCCCAGTGGGTGTTGGAAAGGACTGGGGTGGGGGGGGTGAAGCAGCAGGCGGGGCCAGTAATACCTTCATTTAGCATCTTTCAGCCTGATATTGAGAAACTCGTGTCTCTACGTGAAGCTCATCCATCACATTAATAGTTGAGAAAATAACGCAGTATGTGAGTTATAAATGTAGTCCTTCATACTGTTTAATAAACTGGTTTGCTAGTTTAAATTTTTTAGTGTGTAATGTTTAATAGTTTCCAAGTTTAATAGGCCATTGCACAAGTAGTATGAGGGGGGGGGGGGGCGGCTTCAGTCCAAACAATCCTGGGAAACACTGCTCTAAAACAAAAAATTCAGTTCTGTGTTGTTTTTTTTTTTTTCCCTGCTAACCTAGGATCAAAGATTTGGCTGGCTACAGCTGCAACGAGATGATCAATCAGTCTCTCTACGATTTCCATCATGCTCTAGATTCTGAGGTTATTGACAAAGCTTTCAAAGATCGTAAGTAATACAGCCCTTTTAGAAGCTTCAAGTCCTGTTGCCTTCTTGTCTGATTGGTTGATGAATATTCTGTCTTTTATGCCTGTGAACCCCCATTGGGCCCGAACTTGGATCTGGGAGGTGTTGAAAGAGACAGCCTCATGAAAGAATTTGTTTTCTTAGAGTCCCAAATCTGGTATGGGCATAATATCAGATTTTAATGAGCATCACATTTTCACTTTTGAAGACTTTGAGATTCATGAAGAGATACAAGGTATCACAAAGTGAGCTAAAGATTTCTGAAATAATTTTTTTTGCAGCTGGTTTTAAGCTGCCTGTTTGCTAAAAAAAAAAAAAGATTTTGAAAAATTATTCTTCTGCAGTAGCCCTCAAAAGGGCATTGGCTGCGTTGTGGTGCACCCTTCAGTCCAAAACATCCAGCATTGGCTTGGTATATTTTGAGACCAAGTTCGTCTCCCCATTGCAGTCCCTATTCATTTTTCTGCATTTATTTCAACTACTGTCTTTCTAGGGTGATAGAATAGGGTCTTGACCAGGTATGGGTCACTGGTCGCTATCTCATTCGGTTTGATTGCTGTGTCTTCACCCCCAGTTTGAAACTAATAAGATTTTGCCTGAGTGGTTTCAAGAACAAAACCACTTGTAAGATTAATTCATTGATTTCAGGTGATAGTGTCACTGCAGTCAGGGCATTCCTATACCTACTCTGCCGCCTATTCCAGTAAGATGTGTAAGGTTGCAAGAGCAATTGAAGAAATAATCATAGTCTGCATCATTTGTGTTGAGAGAGACAACTGATTAAAAAAATTGATTCAGGAAATAATCATAGTCTACATTAGCTGTGTTGAGAGAGGCAACTGATTAAAAAAAAACTGATTCTGGAAATAATCATAGTCTACATTAGCATTAGAAATAAAATCTAGCTGCAAGAAATGACTTTGGAAATAATCATTGCCTATATTAATGGCCTTGAGAGATAAAGCAAGATGCGGAAGATGATTATTGAAATAATCATAGCCTGCAATACCAGCAGTGTTGAGAGATAGCAACTGTGAGCGTAAAAAAGTAATAATTTGGAAAGGAATCGTAGTGTACAGCATTTGTGTTGAGAGAGAAACTGAGCATCAGTGACAGAAAACCAATCTGGGTCACCAGTTTTTATGAAAATGCATGCCATCATGAGAGAAATAACAAAGAAACAGAGAGGCACAACAGGCAGCTTTGCCAAGATTACAGCTTGTGCTGAGTGCCATGACCACGCCAGTTCACAGCACAGATATTGATAGATCTGTGGTGATAATGGTGGTATGTGAATGTGTCAGGGTAACGTGATAGTGTAAGAGTGTGTGTGATAAAACTTCAAGTGATATATTTGAGATAAGTTAATTCATTTTCTTGAACATTTGAAAGTTATTGTTGTATATTAGGACCAGATGATAAAAGCTCTCCTTAAAGTTGTTATTTTCTAATATAATAGTTTCTAATGTAATATTTAGTTATTTTCTGATACAATATTTAGTTATTCTCTGATACATTAATTATTTACTTCTTTATTTGGTGTTATTTTTCATACTTTGAGGCATATTTATTGCCAGTATTAGCAAAAAAGCCATACTTTGTACCATTTCTTATCATACGAATAGTAAAGTGTGCGTTATTTATCTGTGAGTTTGTTGGAAGGGGTTTGGTTTTCCTGAAGGTTATCTGAGGATATAGGGCATGAGGTCAAGGGTGTGATGTTTCATTCTTTCATAGGGCAGTTCAGTTGTTGCTGTGATGACAAAAAGAGGTTTACAAAATGGTGTAGAAAGCATTCTGTTCTCCCCCACTCTCTCCCCCCCCCCCAAAGAATAATATGGCTTTGATAAATTTTGATTGTAGTCCATTGTATAGTGATCTTCTCCGTTCATGCCAAGTATCTGGCTGTTGTTTTTTATCCTCTTTATGTGATCCCTTCAGCATCACAGTTGTTCTCTCTGTTTATTTTTTTGTTTGTTTAATTTATATTGAACTATTAAAGGGACACCTTTTCCTTTCTATTCATACCTTGTGTTCAGGCCAACTTTTATCTCTTCCTCTTGAATTTTATCGGTGACAAACTTAACGGACAAATTTCTGTATATTATGGCAATAAAACTATATTTTCTTAATATATTATGAAGTGTATTGTATTTTGTAGCAGACATTTTTTGGCATGTTATCAGATTCCATCCTTAATGTTGTCTCACAACTTAATTGTTCACTCTCAGTTGATTATGTTGTTATGTTGTTTTGTTGCTTTTTGCTATGTCTTTTGTAGTGACCTTTCTTTTTATAATATTTATGAGTAATGACCTTGTCTTTACAAGCCCAGAAAAGATATTTTAATTTAAAAAAGAATGTGTCATTTATTAATTTTTTTTAATCTGTTTTTGATTTTGAAAAAAAAAAAATTGCATTTTTGGTTGCGCAGTTTTCTCCAAGGGGCAGACAATGACTGGCACATACCGTTTCTTGGCAAGAGATGGGGGCTATGTATGGGTGGTTACTCAGGCAACCATCATCAACAACAGCCGAACTCAGAAACCGCAGTGGGTGGTGTGTGTCCACTATGTACTTAGGTAAGAATATCTGTGTATCCCATTTTGACTAAAAGAATATATATGTGTAAAAATGTTGTTTTGGTCTACTTTTCAATGCTTGTAACCGTGAAACTTTTTTTTTTTTACAATAAATTAATAATAATAATACTTACTCTAATCTGATATTAAAGATATTTTTGCTTTCCATTCTCATCAGAAGTGAGACTGAATGTTTCTTTTAGTATATTTGTATGTAGGTGTGCCGTTTCTTAGCAGTTGATCATTCTTTGCTTTGCAGTGCAATGTCTTTTCCTTGATCCAGCCTTGGGCTTTTCAGTCTGTGTAAAGAAGTCAGGTTTGCAAGGTTTTGCTGTAGGGTCTGGAGGCCAGTATGACACATCAGAATTGGATTTCTGTTTTCTCTCTTTTCAGATCCTTTACATAACTGTACAGACTCCTGTGTTTAACTGTGTTTTCCCATACTCGTTTCAGATCCTTTACATAACTATACAGACTCCTAGGTTTAACCGTGTTTTCCCGTACTCGTTTCAGATCCTTTACATAACTACGCAAACTCCTAGGTTTAACTGTGTTTTCCCTTACTCGTTTCAGATCCTTTACATAACTA
This sequence comes from Achatina immaculata, assembly GCA_009760885.1. Taxonomy (NCBI): domain Eukaryota; kingdom Metazoa; phylum Mollusca; class Gastropoda; order Stylommatophora; family Achatinidae; genus Lissachatina; species Lissachatina immaculata. Next base: position 40,023,266 of record CM019702.1, on the reverse strand, counting down.
CACAAACTCCTAGGTTTAACTGTGTTTTCCCATACTCGTTTCAGATCCTTTACATAACTATACAGACTCCTAGGTTTAACTGTGTTTTCCCATACTCGTTTCAGATCCTTTACATAACTACACAAACTCCTAGGTTTAACTGTGTTTTCCCATACTCGTTTCAGATCCTTTACATAACTATACAGACTCCTAGGTTTAACTGTGTTTTCCCATACTCGTTTCAGATCCTTTACATAACTACACAAACTCCTAGGTTTAACTGTGTTTTCCCATACTCGTTTCAGATCCTTTACATAACTATACAGACTCCTAGGTTTAACCGTGTTTTTCCTTACTCGTTTCAGATCCTTTACATAACTACGCAAACTCCTAGGTTTAACTGTGTTTTCCCCTTACTCGTTTCAGATCCTTTACATAACTACACAAACTCCTAGGTTTAACTGTGTTTTCCCCTTACTCGTTTCAGATCCTTCACATAACTACACAAACTCCTAGGTTTAACTGTGTTTTTCCCTTACTCGTTTCAGATCCTTTACATAACTACACAAACTCCTAGGTTTAACTGTGTTTTCCCTTACTCGTTTCAGATCCTTTACATAACTACACAAACTCCTAGGTTTAACTGTGTTTTCCCTTACTCGTTTCAGATCCTTTACATAACTACACAAACTCTAGGTTTAACTGTGTTTTCCCTTACTTGTTTCAGATCCTTTACATAACTACACAAACTCTAGGTTTAACTATATTTTCCCTTACTCATTTCTGATCCTATACTCACTTCTAGGTTTAAATGTTTTTTCCCCTTACTCTTTTCCATTCTTTCACTTACCTGTACAGAACTTCTAGGTTTAACTTTGTTTTCTCATACTTTTTCAAGTTGTGTACATCCTGCGCTCAGCTTGAATATTTCACACCCGCCACTGGCCATGTCTTTTTTGCATCAAAGAAAATGTGAAAATCTTTAGCACTGTCAGACACTAGAATGATTTGTGAACTGTTACAGCCTGCAGCATTGCCATGTGTTTTCTGCTCCACAGTGGAATAGAGGACAGTGAGTCTGTCATTTCCCACGTGCAGTGCCCAGATTCATCTCTTGTCAACCTCCTGCCGCCAAAGCTAGAGCTGAGCACGGAAAATATTTTTGCCCCCAAAACTGAGGACATGGACAAGGGATATTTTGTGCCCCCAGAACTGAAAAATACCATCACCAGTAAGTGCTCCAGATAGAAACATACATTTTGAACTGATTATAAAAAAAATGAGTAAAGATGTTATGATAAGATGGAATAATCAAGAAGGAAATAACAAATCACATCGAGGTAGAGCCACATTTACTCAGTTCTGAAGCGTATTCTTTCCATTTTTTTTTTTTTAACTCTTTCCGTGCCGGGGCTGCCGATCAGGACCCTTTCACTTTATCAAGTTTTTGCCAAGGTTCCGATGGGGACCCTAGCTTCGTTTCATTCGAAACCCAGTGTAACTTTTGATTGTAAACAGTTTAGTAAGCATGTCTAGTGACCTTTGTCACCATTTTGAAAGCATCATAACAACAGGGGTCAAAATACAACGTTTCGATCTAAAAAAAATTGTGTGACATCAGAGGGAAACATATCCCCCTACGACTAGACCACTGTTTGTGAATGTTCCCCAAGTAGATTTAGACTATTAGATAGACTAGAGAAGTAGTTAGAAGGTTATTTCAGGTATTATTTTAAAGTGAACATGCAACATAATCACACCATGAGATCGATAAAATGACGGTCGATCGATGCCAGTCCTAGATCTAACCGATGGACAGTAATACAAAATTATCAGCTAAAATCATCACACTACATCTTTTTTTCCTAAAAAAACCCCTTCATTCATAAAATCTTACATTTATAGCTATTTGGAGGCATAATACGCATACTTTTAACGTGGAAATAATTAGTTAAAAATATTTCCTCTACATATCAAGACCCATGCTTTTTGTCTGGCACAGAAGGGAATGTCCGCGTTTTTCCTTCCAGCACAGAAAGAGTTAAAAATGATTGAATTGTGAGAACACTTTTGTTATGGTGTCAAGTGTTGTTAGCAGATTCAGTCAATTCTCTGAGAAGAAAAACTATAGCTGTAAACTTAAGTAATGAAATGAATGTTGAAAAACTGAAACACTTATAAATTGAAAAGAATTAGATGGCTACTTAAACCTTTGGAGCAGTTTATTCTTGTTGAAATTAAACAGTTTGGAAGAAGAAAATAAATGCTTGAAAAAAAAAATGAACACATTGACCTCCTTAGTGTTAAGTTTGCAGTAGGAAAACCCAGCTGAGGGTATGGGCCACTGTAGCAAGCTGGTGCCAAAGACAGGCTCACTGTACTAGTCTGAGCCCGAGTTACATTTACTGTACATTTCATTACTTGATGACCATTCACATTATCATCACTATTGTTAGGCTGAAATAGTTATATTTTTTTCAGTTTGCTAAGAAAAAGGCTTGGCAGCTTTCCATTTAGATGCCATAATATGTTGTGGATGTAGTCTCTGTACACTCGTCAATTCCCATGGGTGCCTCAGATATATATATATATATTCCACACAATTGTGAACAAATACTTGAATTCCATCTAAAGACATTTCTAATAATAAATGATATATTTATGGTGTTTGTTGTTGTTTTTTGACTGTTTACACTTCAGTAGTTAATATTTGGTTTTAGTTATAGGATGGTTTGTTTCATATATTTCTTGTGATGTTGGCAGTTACTTTTGTGCTCACCAATCCTATATTAGCCATGAGTTAATTCATCATATCGCCTTCAGATAAAGAATCATACTTAAATTGCGATCATTCATTCTTCTGACACTGTGCCTTTAACCAGTCATACATGTCAATTTTGTGTGTGTGTGGTTTTCTCTTTCTTTTTTTTTTTTTTTTGCTTCTGTGTCTGTTTCATCTGTTTGTACATTTAGTTTAGGCCATTCACATATTTTCTGTCTATCCTCCACACTTTCTTTGCCTTGAGTTTTTCAGTGACTGCCAAGTTATTCTTACCTTCTCATCAAGTCATAAGCAGTTTTTTTTCCATGACATCCTGTATGATGGTCTGGCTTAAGACAGATGGCACCATTTTTCAGAGATATCCAAGCTGACATGTGAAAGTGTTTGATGAAGAAGCCATTTTGATTGCCTTTTCTTTATGGCTTATAGTTTACTTCTTTGGGGTTTTTGTTTGTTTTTTTTTTTTAATGGGAGGGGTGTTATATTTTGTTAGCTTGCAGTAAAATAAACATTTACGTGTATAAAAGTTACAGGCGTTCCTGGTTTTCAAAGCCTTGTTATTCACAGGTAATAAAAACTCTAATTTCAGTCATGATTTATTGATTTCTGGCTTGAAACAAATTCTAACAAGCACTTCTTCTTCTACTCCAATGCCAGTCCGAAACAATGAGCCAGAGGACCTGACATATCTGGCACCCAACGCTGGTGACGAGATCATTCCTCTCAAGTTTGGCTCCTTCACTGGGCACAGAAGTAAGTGCCAGATTTGTGATGCCGCAGTAAAATTTCACCTGAAGTTAGTGATCTCCCTTGATTCATCTGGGCTAACTTTGTAGTTCTTTTGCCATGAAGGCCTGTAGTAAATTTCACTTTAAAATCCGCAAGTTTTCCTTGTGGTGGTTATGTTAAATGAATTGCAATCTTAATTTCTTACAGATCTGAGATACTGTGTTCTTTCTTTAAGTGCTCTAAGTTATGTTCTTTTTTTTTTAAATGTAATCTGAATCTGTAATGAAAATATGTCCTAGTGTTAAATTATTTCATTAACAGATGAGTCTTCAGTTACATTACACAACATTTTCCCATTATGTTATATGTTTTTGCTTTACAGCCACTTCTGTAAGGTAGAAATCCATTTTGAAGGCAACTGAATATTAAAGAACTATGAATGATGTGCCATAAACATTTTATTATAATGGATTTAGCCAGATTATTTATTTTAAAGAACTATTTCTGTGCTCAAATGGCAATCATTAGTATAAATATTTTACCACAGTGTTTGCAAAATGCAAAACAAAATTTACAGGTTAACTATTTTCCTAAAAAGGAATGCAAATTTATTATTGTTTGATATGATAGTTCTCAAAGCTGTCTGTTTTGTGAGATGCAGTTTAGCTTTCCATTGTCTGTTATTTTGTTGCCAGTATCATATCTCTCTGTTTGAGGAGAAAGGTCTTCGCTCCCTTCCCAGACAGCAAAGAGTTAAGGTGGTTCGATGTAGAAGTGAGTTGTTTGTCTGTCGAGCAAAGCCTATAAACAGCTAGCCAGCCAGGTTTGTGCTAGCATGTCGGTGGTGTACTACAGTGTTGTTGACCGATGGTCTCAAAATTGGCCCATCTCTCGCAAGAGTATCAGGTCTGCAGTATGTAATGTGCGTTGGTTGTAGGAGCTGCGCTTTCTTCTCGTTCGTTAGAGCAGAGAGAGCTGGTCACCGGTGGTTAAAGGAAATGAAATGCTGCCAGGGTTGAAAGGGATCCCTCTGAGCAGAGCGCTGTCTCTCTTGCCCCATGTTGGTAAGTCGACAGATATCCGACTAAGGTTCAGTGAAGAAAGCTATCTGGTTGATCCTGCCAGTAGTCATATGCTTGTCTCAAAGATTAAACAATGTATGTCTCAGTTCGCACTGTCTCACTGTGAAACCGCGAATGGCTCATTAAATCAGTCAAAGTTCCTTAGATGACACAATCCTACTTGGATAACTGGCAATTCTAGATCTAATACATGCTTACCAAGCACCAACCTCATGGAAAGAGTGCTTTTATTAGTTCAAACCACTGTTGGCGAGATTCTTCGGCTGCCGTGTGTGGGCCGAAGCTCCTCCCAGCCAATGAAGAAAGTTGCAATTAGGGTTGCTGCACGGCACTGCCCTGAAATAAAGTGATGGAAAGGCTTAAGTGAAGTTAAATATGTATGGTCAGTAGTCTCGCGATGAGGGCTACCCACATCACGGCACCTCTGCTCTAGAGGTCGGCCATGTCCTATATACACCAAAACTGAGATAATATGCCTAAACCAGCTCAACCCAGGGGTGAAACTCACTAGTAGCGAGGATTCGTCCTCCTCGACAAAAGCTCTGTCCTGGTCATCACCAGGAAGGGTAGCAGCCACAACCACAAAACGCTGAAGTCAGAGACACTGGACCAGTGCAGCCTAGATAGACAACCTCCTCTCACCCAGCGGGGATATATTCATATCCAAACCACATCGAGGTTTTCCAGTGAGTAAGGTCAAACTCGAAGCTGAACTAGTGCAACAAAAAACACAGTGTCATGCAGTTCCACTTCTGTAACCCACTTAGAATATAGGCCCAAGCCCCATGATGCTCCGAGTCTCCATCCTAAATGAAGCTGTCTCGAGACCACAGGAGTAAATTCAGTAGGATCACGGGGCGATCTTGATGGTAGATGCATATGAAAAAAAAAAAAAGAAGATATCTCTCTTTTGTGTTATGACCCCACTGAAAGTTCTGTTCTAGTCACAAGATGAGCTGCAACCTCCACAAACTGTGGACTGTAAGCTCACTTTGCTGTCAGTGATGGTTGAGACCTGATGGCAGCTTACAATTTTTCTGTTAAATTTAAAATCAATAAAAATTGGGGGGGGGGGGGGTTGCACTAACTTTAATTGTTCTTAATATTTAAACTTCTCAAAAATGAGACAAATTTTCATTTTGAAATAAGTATGTTTTCAGATCAGTAAGTCTTAACCTGTTGAACAAATACACAGCACATGAACATTTTTTTTGTTATCAAACATTACAGGCACAATGTTTTACCAGGAGATGATGTACTGCTTATTTTTAGCATTTACGGCACTCAACCCTCACTATAAAACAAAACTGTGGGGCCGGTTATTTTAGTTATTTATTTGTCTTTTTGTTAGTTTTGTGATCTTGTCTATCCATTTCTGTCTCTTATCTGTTGTCCTGCTTGATCTCATTGTTGTCAGTCAACAGTCATGATGTTCAAACTTGACATCATCCTTATCAGTCAAATATCATGATGCTGTGATGTTCAGATATGACCTCATCCTTGTCAGTCAAATGTCATGGTGTTTCCGGATATATATGTTGATATTGGACCTAATTCATCCACAGATATGCTGTCACCAAAACCTGTCATGAAGCAGGAGCCAGACACAACTGCCCCGGACATGTGTTACCGCAAGGATGCTTCCCCAGCTCCTACCCTTTCGTCAAACTCATCATCAAGAGTAAGTTGTCAAACTCATCATCAAGAGTAAGTTGTCAAATTCATCATCAAGAGTAAGTTGTCAAACTCATCAAGAGTAAGTTGTCAAACTCATCATCAAGAGTAAGTTGTCAAACTCATCATCAAGAGTAAGTTGTCAAACTCATCATCAAGAGTAAGTTGTCAAACTCATCATCAAGAGTAAGTTGTCAAATTCATCATCAAGAGTAAGTTGTCAAATTCATCATCAAGAGTAAGTTGTCAAATTCATCATCAAGAGTAAGTTGTCAGACTCATCATCAAGAGTAAGTTGTCAAATTCATCATCAAGAGTAAGTTGTCAAATTCATCATCAAGAGTAAGTTGTCAAATTCATCATCAAGAGTATGTTGTCAAATTCATCATCAAGAGTAAGTTGTCAGTTACCTCCCTCGTCATCTTTCTAGTAAGCTAAGTTAGTGGAGCCCTTTAGCTGGGGTAAACATTTGCTTACTTGTATGTCTGTTCTCACAAACTTTTGCAATGTGTTGTGTTCGTGTCAGTGTTGGGAAGGTGAAGTTCAGCTCATGTCATGAAGGATTGATCTGACATGAGCTGTCAGTTCACTAATGTAGTGATGATGAAGATAAAGAAGTCAGTTGTGGCACTTGCCAACTTAGTTCCTTGCCCATGTTACTTGGGAAAGTAGTGTAACTACTATTTATTGTAAAGACGCACTTCAAATGTGCAGTGCCAACTGGAAGATCACGGGTTCAATCCTGGGACCGGGAAGGAAAAAAAAAAAAACAACTCACAAGACCTCTGGGAGTCATGACCCAGAGGGGCCCACCCCCCTTAGAGTGTCAGGAGTTTAATAGGGCCGAAACACTTGTCTGAGGGGGGGGGGGTACTTCCTCTGATGATCTGAAGGAGTTGTGTTGTTGTTCCGCTCTCTACAGTAGAGAGTTTCCTGCATATTGTTAGTTATTTGTTGCAATAAGATTTACAATAAGATTAAGAATCACAGCTTACCTACCACATCATTTTTTTTCTGTGAAATGTATGGTTCTCTTCATATCCTTCAGCTAGTTTTCATCTCACTTATTATATCTTGACCAGAAATATAGTCCTTGACAAGAAATATAGTCCTTAGAATACCCTGTTGCTAGTTTCCATGCTCACTTTCCTTATTATTTTCTGTGAAGTGGAAATTCTTCAGAATACCCTGTTGCTAGTTTCCATGCTCACTTTCCATATTATTTTCTGTGAAGTGGAAATTCTCAGAATACCATATTGCTAGTTTTACTTTCCCTGGAAAATATAGTCCTGAAGATGCTTTTTAGTTTCCATGTCTACAGTGATACTAGATCTTCTGAGATTCTGAAGTACTGTCCACTGTTCTCAGATTGCAAGCCCTAATGACTACTTAAGCATGGCAGTGCCTGAAGGTATAGCATCCATGGACAAGTTCTTCCAGTCTATCAACACCTCAGACCAGGATGAGGACATTGACTTTGATATGAGAGCCCCATATATACCAATGGATGGAGAGGAGGACTTGGGCTTGCTAGCACCCTCCTCTAATACATTGTTCAACTTCTCCACTGAGATTGATCCTGGGTAAGTTTAACACTTACAGCAGGAATAGATTTATAAAACAAAAATATGTTCCTATTCTTTTACCTTTTAGAATGTGAGTGAAATGGTAAATTTCACACCAAGGAATCTGTAAGATAAAGTAACCTCATGTGGTTTGCTATGATACATATTGCAGTCATTTGTCTTATAAATCTCATGATTTTCCGTATTTTTTAGTTTGTGTACGAGGGTCATACTGAAAGTCATGAGCAAAAGTTTTTTAAAAATCAGAATTTATAGATAGAGAAAATATAAATGCATCACTATAACCTTCATCCTTTTCTTCATCATAATCTCCATTTCTCTGCACACATTTTTCCCATTGCTCTGCAAGTTTGAAAATACCCTCCCGGTAGAATCCAGTAGAATTCTGTTCCAGCTGACCGAAGGCACAGACGCACTGCTTTCTGGACATTCTCTTCTGTGGGACCCAGCGGGCACAAACTTTTCTATAGCCTAGGGTTTCAATCATTTCCTGTACTGCATTGTGTCCTATTCCAAGATTTACGGCGATTTCAGATACTGTGACACGTCTGTCTTTTTTAATGATGTCATCAACCTTTTCCACATTGCGTCCAGTGGAGGCAGTTCAAGGGTGACTGCTGCGAAGCATATCTTGGATGCTCGTGTTTCCATCTTTAAATGTTTCACCCACCTCCTAACACTGCTAGCACCCATACACACATCTCCATAAGCAAGATGAAGTCTTTGGTGAATTTCAGCAGTGGAGATTTCCTCTTTAACGAGGAACTCAATAACAGCATGTTGATGAAACGAAACTTCAGCACCTGCCATTTTGTTTCTGCTCCGCGTGATCACATGACATCACCATCATGTGTCATATGACCACCTATACATGAAGTGCAAAGGATGCAGTTTAAGGTGATACATTTATATTTTCTCTATCTATAATTTCTGAATGTTAAAAAATTTTTGTTCATGACTTTCGATATGACCCTCATATTTTCATGTACAGGTTCAGCAGATGTGGAAAGTTGCTGAATGAGTAAATGTAGCTACAGCTTCAGTGTTCATGTGTCGCTAATCTAGTTTCAGTGAGGTAAATGTTGTAGTTTTCTTACAGTTCTAGAGGCAGATTCAAGACAACTTTTCTGTATCAAATCAGGGGGCCAGATCAAGCTACAAAAATCTGTTGATCTTGAATTCTCCAGGAGCATAGATTCTGGGTTCTGTGCTCAGCCTCCTGAATGTATATTAAATTGTGTGGAATAACTTAAAAGTCGGTTCAGCTGGCACAGTTGTACGAGGAGACCATTTCTTAACCCCAGTTTGTTGATGTTACTGGTAACTTGGATCAGATTCACAGCTTATACCCAACTTTATTTCTTCACAAGGCAGTCCGTAATGATTATTTTCATATCTCCGTGTAATTTGTTGGATGTTTAAGTTGTTGCATTTTCATCATCATCATCCTCAGTTGCCGTGCCGACTGGCGTTGGCTATTATGCTTCTCTAGAGTACACGATCTTTCATACAGGCCGTCATCTCAGTTGGTGATCTCCTCTCACACCATCCCGTCAGACTGTCCAGTATCATTTCTCTTGGTCTTCCTCTTGATCTTCTTCCTTCTATTTTTCCTGTTGTTATAATATTTTCAATGCCCCCTCTTCTCATTGCATGTCCTGTGAAAGTACATTGTCTCTCTTATATTTTTGACAAGAGTTTTTGTCTCTCCGGCTGACAATTATTTTTGCTGTCCAGGGGATTCTCAACATTCTTCTAATAAACCATATTTCTGCTGCTTCCAATGATTTTTGTGCAGACCTGCCTATTGTCCATGATTCACTTCCATGTAACAAGATAGGTTCAATATAGCATTTTAGGACTCGTTTTCTAACATTCATTGATAAGGATGTGTTAGATAATATGTTTCTCATTCTCTGAAATGCAGTCTTTGCTAGGCCTATTCTGTTCCTAATGTTGCATTTTGCTACCATTATTAAAGAGGGCATGGACTTTTTCCAGGGCCAGCAACCTCACACTGGATAAAGAAAATATTTGCCCTTTCTAGATCTCAGATTTCATGGGTTTTTTTTGTTATTAGCCTTGTCTGGATTTACTGTAGGCAGCTGTTATAACACCTTTATCACATTTGCTTTTGTAGGCTGTTTGGCCAGACCGAGTCAGTTTTCAGACCAAAACAGTCTCTCTTTGAGGAAGCTCCCCAGCCAGCCAAACTTAGTGTTCGTGACATGCTGGGTGGCAGCACTGCAGTGGCTAGTATAGAGCAGCCCCCTGACACCATGTACCTACAGCTCAAGAGACAATTAGACATGAACAGCCTGGAGAAGGGCCCTCCAAAGCGCAAGATACTGCGGCTGGTCCCGGATAATCTGTCAAGCCTCACCGGGAGTACAGCCAATGCCAGCCCTGTGCTGTCACAGACAGGTGAGAGGAGTGTTAAGCTCATATCTTCTACTGTACAGTCTGCTGATCTAGTGACATCTGCCACAGTTTTATTCTTATCATTAAATTTATACCAAAATAATGTACATTTATTGATTTCTCACACCTGTCCTAAGACCATTGTTTCATTTGTATAAATGTAGATTTATAAATATGTATGTTTCTAAATCTAGTTTGAAGATCATATGTATGGAATTTTATATGAGGAAACATTGATTAAAGCTAACAAAATTAACAGTTGACAAACTGTTCACTACAGGGCAAACCAGCAGTGTTCTTCTCAATCTGCTGATCAAAGGAGAGGATCGTAACTATGGATACAAAGTCAGCAACATACTGGGTGATCCAGCCAAAACTTATCATCAGGTTTGTTATATCTTAAAATGCGTTGAACAGCAAAAACTTATCATCAAGTTTGTTATATCTTAAAATGTGTTGAACAGCAAAAACATCATAAGGTTTGTTATATCTTACGAGGGACGTTCAGAAAGCAATGCACCACATCATTTCTTTTAAGCTAATAATGAAGATAGAAGCATGAAATTTTGCACACTTTAAATATGACATGTGCCGATTGTGTGAACCAAATTGCACCGCAACCACCCAAAGAATATGGCTGCCCTAACTGTTGAAATGAAACATGTTAGCAACTTGCGGTATAAGCAGCGAATTATGATAGAATTTCTCATTGCAGAGAGGGAAACTGTTGTGAACATTCACAAACGTCTATGTGATGTGTATGGAGTACAGTCAGTCGCCGGGTTCAGAGAATCAAAGAATCAGTAAGTGGAGATAAGGAGTTGCATGATCGGTTGCACTGTGGACGTCCTGCCACAGCCACCAAGGCAGAAATGTTGAAATGCGCTGAGAGCATTATTCTTACTGATAGGCGTATCACTATTCAACAATTGGCCTTAAAGCTGTCAGTCAGCAATGGTAGGACAAATGCAGTTATAAAAGCTTTCCGATCTTCTAAGGTTTGCGCAAGATGGGTTCTTCAAAGTATCACAAATGACCATCGATTGCACAGGAAAGCAATTTCTTCTGAATTGTTAGAGCGTTTCAGTGCTGAGGGAGAGAACTTTTTGGCTAAGATCGTAACAAGTGACAAAACCTGGGCACATCATTTTGAACCTGAGACAATCACTTAGAAAGAAACTGAAGACAACTCCTTCAGCTGGAAAGGCCATGATCACTGTCTGTTGGGACATTGAAGGTGTGTTTCTTGTGGATGCTATCCCAAGAGGAGAGACAATCAATTCGCAAGCTTACATTAAGACATTGAAAAAACCCAATCACTGTTTTCAGAGTTCGGCCGCGCAAAAATCCAGCAGACCTGCTTCTCCTTCACGACAACGCGTGACCTCACACACAAGTCTGGAAACACAGGAAGCAATCACCAAATAGGGTTCGACTGTATTGCCCTATTCACCCTATAGTCTGGATTTGGCACCCTCTGATTTCCTTCTGTTTGGTCCATTTAAAGATGCACTCCGAGGGGTAAGATTTGAAGATGACGAAGGAGTGATTCATGCAGCGAAGAAATGGCTACATAATCAAGAGAAAATCTGGTACAGGCTAGAAATACATGCACTTGTTTTGCGCTGGCGTAAAGCCATACAAGTTGATGGAGATTATGTTGAATAATACCGATGTTTACGTGACATATCCATGTATATTGTGTATAAATTTTGTGCTTTTTGAATAAACAGCTCCTGAGAAAAACAGTGCAGTGCATTACTTTCTGAACGCCCCTCGTAAAATGTGTTGAACAGCAAAAACTTACCATCAGGTTAATTAACTCTTAGACAGCCATGAGCAAAAAACATAATAAACATAAAAAACAGCAAAAAAAATAACAACTTTCTGTTTCATAGTTTACAGTTTGTAATTTTAACCTGACTTAAATTCTGAAAATGGGCATCATATAATTTCCCATGAAAATATGGCATCTATAATGAATAATAATAGATGTTCATATGTTATGGATGTTGTTGGTAGTCAGAGAGTTAAATTTTAATATATATCATACAACATAACTGATCATCAGTTTGTCTAACTTTTAGAATGTGAAACAACAAATACTGGTCATCAGTTTGTCTAACTTTTAGAACGTGAAACAACAAATACTGGTCATCAGTTTGTCTAACTTTTAGAATGTGAAACAACAAAACTGATCATCAGTTTGTCTAACTTTTAGAACGTGAAACAACAAATACTGGTCATCAGTTTGTCTAACTTTTAGAACGTGAAACAACAAATACTGGTCATCAGTTTGTCTAACTTTTAGAATGTGAAACAACAAATACTGGTCATCAGTTTGTCTAACTTTTAGAATGTGAAACAACAAATACTGGTCATCAGTTTGTCTAACTTTTAGAATGTGAAACAACAAATACTGGTCATCAGTTTGTCTAACTTTTAGAACGTGAAACAACAAATACTGGTCATCAGTTTGTCTAACTTTTAGAATGTGAAACAACAAATACTGATCATCAATTTGTCTAATTTTTAGAATGTGAAACAACAAAAACTGAGATAAATTAACTCTAGTAGCATCAGAGAGTGAGGAGAACCTGAGCATTGCTAGCAGAAATGAAGGTTACAGAATATAGCACTAATGACCTTGTAACAGTTTGTTTTTACTTTTTATATGAACTACATTTAATGGTTTTATACATGAAAATGGAGATAGAATGCTAGTACATTGTGTGTGGAAATTTTCTTTGAAGGTGTTTAGTTCCCACATATTGAATAGGTTTAAGAACAGATTATGGAGTAAAAATTATTAGTTCCCACACAAGATAAATGTAACAGCAGATGATAAACATCTTATTGGCAGAAATGCAGATGAAACCACTGACAACAATTATTGAGGAAAGACGCTGGCGATGGTTGGGACATGTGCTCAGAATGACTGACAACTCACTACCAAAAATAGCACTAAGATGGACACCACAGGGGAACAGAAGTAAGGGTAGACCAAAAGAGACATGGAGAAGAACAACAGAAAGGATGTTGAGCAATAGAGGGCTCACCTGGGCAAGAGCAGAAAAAAAGGCGAAAGACAGGCATTTGTGGAAAACCCTTGCGGAAGCCCCATGTGCCCTGGGCACTTAAAGGTTCAGAGAGAGAGAGAGAGAGAGAGATGATAAACAGAAATGGTTAGCTCCCACACATAGAAGAGTAAACGATAAACAGAAATGATTATGTCCCACAGGAACGATAGATGTAACAGCAAATGATAAACAAAAATGATTAGTTCCCACAAGGAAGATGGATATAACAGCAGATGATAAACAGAAAGGATTAATTTGCATACACAAAAGAGTAAATGATGGAATAAAAGGTCTGTCTCAGATATATGCCCATGGAGTGATGAGTATTAGTGATGATCAGTGGTGATGTTAGATATATGCCCATGGAGTGATGTGTATTAATGATGATCAGTGGTGATGTTAGATATATGCCCATGGAGTGATGTGTATTAATGATGATCAGTGGTGATGTTAGATATATGCCCATGGAGTGATGAGTATTAGTGATGATCAGTGGTGATGTTAGATATATGCCCATGGAGTGATGTGTATTAATGATGATCAATGGTTTTTTTTCTCCACCTCAAACCTTGTTTCCTCTTATTTGTCCATCTTTCAGACAATCCTGCCAAGACTTACTCGGCAAGACTGCGAGGTCAATGCCCCGACCCAAGCCATACATCTTCTACAAGGTCAAGAACTGCTGCAAGCTCTTGAAGGCATCAATTCTAAACTTGGAGGCAGCAGTGGCCAGCCCTTGGTTTGAGGCTGATGTCCTGGTCAGTACCTGCCTTCTGCTCCCTGGATATCCAGTTTTTGTTTTGTTTTTTTTTTTTTTGGTTCAAGTTTTTTCATGCATGCTCACAAACAAGAGAACCCCAGGCAAGACTTTTCAGACAAGGCTACTTACTTTGTTACGGTTTTTTTTTTTAAAAACAAGCTCCACTTAAGGCCTGAAAAGAGTAACTCTAGTGAGCTCAGAGTTGAGCAGTGTTTTCAAACTGATATATGTGAGAACTGCAACAGTGTTAGCAGCCTGCGTACTGAGGCTTAGAACAATTCATATTTCTTTGTTCTTTCTGTTTTGAAATCAAGAGTTTCAACAAGCGCTTTCAGATTATGAAGAATTTTTTTTTATATATGTAAAACCAAGAGATACAAATTTAAAGGAAAATGTCTTCTTTTTTTTTTTTTTTGTGGACTGGGTATTGGTGTTTTGTCATGTATTCCAGAACCATCCAGTTGTCCTTTACATGATGAGCGGTTTTTTTTTTGTTGTTTGTTTTTTAATTTCTTGAAGAGAAGCAAAGAAGAGTGAGTTTTAGTTACTGAAAGACAAACAGAGAAACAAAAAAATAATAACTTTGGTTACGTTTAAATAAAGAGAATCTTCAGCAGAATATTTGGACGGTTAATGAAGTATATCAGATGTGTGGTTGCAGATTTACACAAGCAAGATTCCTGTATCTTGGTGTCATATATATATACACACACATACAGATACTCCAGCCATGCAGGAATTTCTCTGGGTATACTTTCTGTTCACCGGACTCATTCATCTCAGCATCATGGAGATTATAGTTTCTTTGCAAAATGTAACTTTATTGTTTTTCTGTTAGAAAATACTATCTCTAGGCAGATAACCATTTCAGCAAATATGAACGTTGTTTTGAGAGAGACCCACATCATTTTGGCAGAGACCCGCATTTCTGTAGAGCTGTAGGTCTGTTATAATTAATGAAGAGCTGTTTTAATGAAATATCAAAACTGGTTTTTCTGTTCGGCTTTCAAAAACAATTCACAGCAGATGTGTTTTGAAACTCATTTCAACCTTTTTCAGCCATAAATTCATTATCTGAAGAAGATAAAGTTCTGGATAAGATAGGTGCGGTATTGGATTTGTAAAATGAATTACAGAAAGATGTGTTTATCCAAGAGATAAAATAACTTTCATCATGCATAAAGATACTTGGAATAGATCAGATTTTGTTCAACAGAAGGAATTTGACAATAATACTAATGGTAATAAATATGGAGAAGAGGTCAGGAGATAAAACATATCCTTGTCTCACTCCCAATTTTATGTCTTGAGTTAATTTTACTGCAGAAAAGCTATAAATATTAACGGATAAAATTTGCTGGAAGGGAACAACAGATATAGGTAAAATTCCATTTAAGAGGGCTGTAGAAGTGGAGGATTGTGTAAGCTGTTCTGTTCCATAAGGATATCAAGAGGGGTAACAAAGTCAGTTTCTGAGCAGGACTTCATAGTTTTTGCTGGATTGGATTTATCTTTGTAATCTTTTTTTTTTGGCTTTTAAGTTTTTCTCTCCTTATGTGGAGTTAGTTTTGTTTAGAATAAGATTTTCCAGTGTTGAAGGCACTTTTTTAAAAAATGTACTTCTGTATATTGTACTTGTCACGTACATGCATATTTCTCATGTCATTTGTTATTTAGCTGTATATTCAGGTAGCATATTTGCCACATATTTTTTGGATTGATACTCCGCAAACATCTGAAGGAGGGCAGAAGCAGTCTTTTACGAAGGGCAGCTGTGGCCAGAGTTTGTCAGATCTGACAGCCAAAAATAATGTGACTCTTTTAAACTGTGGTCTGTGGGGTTGAGACCTTGCTGGACACAGTTTCATTTGTGTATTTATAAATGACATGTTGCAGTTGTGTTGCTAATGGCCCTGCACATGCTAGCTACAGATTAAAAAATAAAAACAGTAAAAAAAATAAATAAATAAAAATGGTTAAAAAAAAAATAAATAACACTGAAAATAGTAAAAAAAATAATAATAATAATAAATAAATAAAAATAAAAATGGTAAAAAAAAATTTTAAAAATGAAAATAGTAAAAAAAAAAAAAAAGAAGTATATAAAAATAAAAAAAAATTGCATATATAAAACAAAAAATAACAAAAAAATAACAAAACTAATGTTTATTTAATAAAAAAAAAAAAGATTGCTTCCTTTAAATACTGCTTGCTTTTTTTTCTGCCTTTAAATACTGCTTGCTTTTTTTTTTTCTGATTGTAACCGTTTATTGTATGATACTGTTATTAGAATTATACTATCCGAGATTTACATCTGTTAAAACAAAAAAGAATATTCATATTTTGTTTCTGTATTTACAATCGGTCATAGATTTTTAAAAATGTTTGGTAAACTTCCCATGATTCATGGCAAACGCTGCCGCTTATTTATAGAAATCATGAATATTTTGTGTATATTACACTTTACCATGGTATTATGTAACAGTAACTATAAAATTGTTCACTTAGTTTAAGGCAGGCAGTTATAGGTTAAATACCAGAATGTTTTAACTAGGTTAAATGAGAATGTTTTGAATTGGTTAAGTATCAGAGTATTTTGCATATCTCACTTATAAATTCATAATTGGTTGAGTGGTTAGGGCCCTCGGCCTGCTGATCTGGTGGTATTGAATCCAGGTCCCAGTAGTGGGAATTTTTTCTAGTACACACCAGAAAGGCCCTAGGGTCCACCCAGGCTCTAAAAATGAGTACCAGAGAAGTCTTGAGAAAATAAATGCAGCCAGGTGTAGTACCGACCACATCACACTATGTGCCGAAGGTCCTGGGAGTACGGACCTAACACTGTATCCCCGATATGCCTTAATGGCATGGAAGTTGGAGTTTTACTTCCTTTTTTTTTTTAAACACTTATAGATTAAGTAGTGATGGCTGGCCAATAAATGAAGTTTATGAAGACCCTGTTACTTTTCATCGCAAATAATAGTGGTGGTATATACAAGACTTAGAAGACACAGACAGAAGCAGTAGCAACATCAAATCAACTAGGGGTTTAAACTAAATATCTCTGTTGTTTGTTTCTGTAGCTCCACCAGCTGCTGGCTGCTTCTTGAGTTTTCCTATGCTGCTTGAATTTGTTAGAGTAGCTGTTATCTTTCACGCAGCTTTTGATGCATTTTTGACACATTCTAGTCCATGCACTTTGTCAAGACAGGGATATCAGTTTAGTAAGTGGATGGAAAGGTATAGTATATCCAGAAATTATTTTTATATCCAGAAATTATTTTTAACTGTAATTTATTTTTTAATGTTTAGAGAAGCTGCCACATCCAATTCGGTAGTTTTTTTCTCCCCTCACATTTTGTGTCCTTCTAAACCTTGTATCTTGCCTCACATTGCATCCTATAAACCTTTTATCATCCATCACATTTTGTGTCATGTAAACCTTGTATCTTGAAGCCTCACATTGTGTCATGTAAACCTTGTATCTTCTCTCACATTGTGTCATGTAAATCTTGTATTGTCCCTCACATTTTGTGTCATGTAAACCTCATATCTTCCCTTACATTTAATGTCCTGTGAACCAAGTTTTTCCCTTCACATGTTGTGTCATGTAAACCTCATATCTTCCCTTACATTTAATGTCCTATGAACCATGTTTTTCTCTTCACATGTTGTGTCATGTAAACCTCATATCTTCTCTTACATTTAATGTCCTATGAACCATGTTTTTCCCTTCACATGTTGTGTCGTGTAAACCTCATATCTTCCCTTACATTTAATGTCCTATGAACCGTGTTTTTCCCTTCACATGTTGTGTCATGTAAACCTCATATCTTCCCTTACATTTAATGTCCTATGAACCGTGTTTTTCCCTTCACATGTGTCATTTTAATAGTTTTTCCCCTTCACATTTTGTTTCCTGTAGACTGTGGTTTTTTTCTTCACATTTGATGTAAACCCATCTTTTTTTTTTCTTATGATTTTGTGTTATTTTAGTTATTGTTTTTTTTTCATTCACATTTTATGTCTGATAACCTTGTTTTTTTCCTTCACATTATATTTCATGTAAACTTAATTTTTTTCCCTATTCACATTTTATATCCTATGGACCTTGTTTTTCCCTTCACATCTTATATCCAGTAAGGCCTTACATTCTTCTTTACACCCATTTCCAGCATTGTAGTATGTAATGTTAATGACACAACTGTTGTTTATATAGTGTTAATGCCTACTTTCAAGAACTTGGTGTTAATTTCCTGGATGAGTTCTGTAAGTATTTGTGGGAGGGGTAGGGGGTAGGGAAAGCTGTTCCAGTTTAAACACAGATTTGGTTCTAAAACTAAAGGATGGTATTTGTAGCTGCGGTGAGTTTCTGTCTTAAGTTGTTTGAATGTAAAACTTGATATACACGCTTTACATTGACTCTTCGATGTTACATTTTTGTATCCTTATATTCCTGTGTTTTCAAAATCTCTGCTAGATCTTGTAAGTTCTGGTGTGAAATCTCATTTTATGTGTCTGTGTATGTATCTGTAAACACCAGAAACTTGCTACCGCAAAAAAAAGTATGTGCTACGGTGGTAGTGTCACATGATGATAGATAAATTTTGTTTTATGGCTAACACAGTGAGGAGGGAGTAGTGGAAGAACGGAAAATATGCTGATCCTGAATATCAGTTGCAGGTCATTTAAGTAACATCTGCAGTGAAGAAGAAGAAGAAAAGTGTAGTTTAAGTGAAGCGCTGTTGCCAGATGATTAAGAGTGTCTGCACTGGATCCAGATTTGGGCTCAGCGCTTGGCATAAGTTGGACACTGGGAGAATATATCAGACTAAGTGCTGTTGCCAGATGATTAAAAGTGTCTGCACTGGATCCAGATTTGGGCTCAGCGCTTGGCATAAGCTGGACACTGGGAGAATATATCAGACTAAGTGCTGTTGCCAGATGATTAAAAGTGTCTGCACTGGATCCAGATTTGGGCTCAGCACTTGGCATACGCTGGACGCTGGGAGAGAAGTCTGACTCCACCTCTTTGTGGGCGCTGGTCTGTATGCTATACCTTCAGTCAGCACAGATAACACAGAACTCAGCGGTGGCCTGTTTTCATGAAAATAGATGGTCATTTCTCAGATCATGTTCTGCTTGAATTAAAAAATCCATTGACATGCCAGGCAAACCTGGCACTAGATATCCAGACAAGATGTACAGAACTTTTGGAGTGAATTAATTAACAGAATAAAGGAATCATAATAAATACAACAAATTACATTGGTTGAAGATATGTGCTTTACTTTAGACTATAATCTGCATGTTTATCTTTTCTTTGGTGGCAGTAAATGTCAGTTGTAGCTCTTCCAAAAGTCATGTAATCATTTCCTACCTTTCGCTTTCTGTCTTTCTAACACTTCTGTTGATGTAGTTTTCCATACTTTTGTTGATGTATTTGGCTTAGTTTATGTTACAAGCAAACATGTTTTCTTTTCCTCATACAGATGATCACATTTGTTGATTGTGATAAGATTTTCAGTGCCAGTATCTGTGTTAGCTATCTTCACTGCGTAATCACTTGTTACTAGTTGTATCATTAATGCTGCCTTTTGATGTTATCATTGAGCCTTTTTTTTTCCTCAGTCTATAGTCTTTAAACTTTTTTTTTTTGTTTTTGTTGGTAAAGATATTCTGCCAGCATTTTGATGAACATGACAGTTAGGAGTTTGTGGAAATATTACAATTTGTAATGTGATAGTTAATGTAATTAACTAGGATATTATAATGTGATAGTTAATGTAATTAACTGTTGAAAGTAGTTCACTACTTCGTGCTTGGGATTATATGTTTGTTTTCAAAGTGTCCATGACACACACACACTCTGTAGTGTAGGGAGGTAATCTCACTTATAAATGTTGCTCACCAGCTACAGTAAACGTTGCTGTCATCAGTATTGAACTGTAGCCGCAGCAGTTTTGTTCGGTCAGTGTTCCATGTTAAATATAGAGGGGTCAGATAGTTTCATTTGGCTGTTAATTTTTTTTTTTCAGGGAAGATTGTCCAGAGGAGAAAGTAAGAGAAAGAGTTCTTGTATTTTAATGATATAAAAAAGGTATGATAATAGTGGACAGTGAGGGTAGAACTTCTGTCCATGTTCGGTGCACTGAACTTCACCACCAGAATATTTTGAGTCGAATGGCAGTTGTGGCCGCCGTGAAACTCTGGTCTGAGCACCTGCTAAGTAACATTCATAGCATCTGTCAAAGTAAATATTGAAAATCACAGTAATTGCTGATGTAATCATTGGCATGACAGATTTGGCCATAATATTTTAATATTTAGCCATAATCATAATAATCATGATTTTTCTAATTACAGAGAGAATTTCCCCCACCCCACACATATAAGGCAGAAATCTGGCCAGTTTTTTTTTTTCCTGTCTGGCTTCTTTTTTTTTTTAATTCACGTGTTTTTTGGAACCCAGGATTTTCTGTGAATGCTCGGACTGTTTTCATTACTTGCTGGAGAAAAGTGATTTTTTTTTTTTAGTCAGATTTTGCAGATACTTCCATTCAGAGGAAGCAGAAGAAAAAAATCAAATATTTTATTCCAGTTAACAGTTCTGTGTGATAATCTGAATCTTCAGATTTTATCTTTAGGGAGATTGTAGATTTTCAGAGTTACTGTTCCTGAAGTTCTCACCTGCTCTTGTTATTATTTGTTGGCTTCTGCTGTTATTATTGCTGATTTGTTCTTTGGTCACTCGTGGTTCATGGAACATTTACTGTTGAAGAACGGAGCAAATTTATGCCATGTGGTCAGAGTTGTAATGGTTACAACTGTATGAGAACTTATTGATCGATACAAAATGGGGAAATAGAATGCAAGGAGAAAGACCAAGCTGGATGAAGTTTTATCTGTCTTATGTGCCTTTGGGCACAGTGAGGACTTTGGTGGTGGCGTGTACATAAGTTTTTTATCTCCTAGAAAATGTTGTTAGTAAGAGAATATCATAATATACAACATTCTATGTTCCATTAATAATATAACATTTTACATGTTTTGCATGCACAAATTTCATCACTTACAATGAGATGGGACATTAAAAAATGTGTGCCATAAATGGTAAGAAGTCCACAGTTTAAAACTGTGGTTCAGCATGGTCTAGAGTTCTTACATGAAAGTGAGCAGAGTTGAGAAACTGAAATAATCCACACAAAGCACTTTAGATGGTACTCAAAGAAAAAAAAAACTTAAGAATTTTAATCTCAGATAAGCATTTAGGTGTCCAGTCTTTTTGTAGCCAGTCGGGTGCTTTATGTGGGTTCTTTCAAAGATCTTTATTTTCACTGATAAACATGCATGAACCTCCATCTTTCTTGCATGTGGGTTATGTAAGAACACTGAAGGAGGAAGATTGCCCTAGAGGGCATTTGAGAATTGTGTTTATTTCATTGTGGTGCAAATTGTACCCAAATTTTATGTTTGTATTACTTCAAAGTATATTTTTATGCTTGTAAGACATAATTTTGTGCTTTTGCTGTAAGCCCATAATTTCATGCACAGTATCTTTTTATTGTCTTTTCAAATGTCAGACCTTTTTTTTTTAGCTTAGAAAGTATACCTTATCCCTGATTCTGATCTATGATCTGCCTTCTGTTGTCTTGCAGACTGCTTCATGCAGCATACGCTTTCTCTATCTCATCACATATCTGAGCTCTTGTAGGTGTACATACTAGTTTAGTATCTTATGTGTACGTGATCAAATCGTAATTGTAATTCCACACTCAAATTAACTGGGGGGAAAAAAAAGTCAGTTTTTTTATCTTGTTAAGAAACTGGCGTCAAGTCAGCATGAGTTTTACTACGTATCTGAAAAAAGAGTACACGTTTAAGAAAAGAACACACATGATTTGGCAGCGTGCACGCATGTTCTGTTTCGGGGGGGGGGGGGGGTGATTGTGTGACAAATTTATCCTGGTCAGCAGTTTAATTTTTTTTTTTTTCTAATCAAAAACATTTGCCTGTAGAACACATTCATGTGAGTAATCCAATCAGAAACACACTAAATTTGAAAAAAATATTCTTGCAAATGCTTAGTAATGCTATTTCAAACACTCTACAAGTACAGATATGCTTTAGTTGGAAGATCACGGCAGGAGTAGGGACATTTCAAGCCTCCTGAAGGCCCATCACTTCCATATATGGCTTTGACAGCCCATCATTTCAGACATAATGTCAGGTCTATGTGTTGTTTTATTTCGCTTCATTAAATCATAGACTCGACAGATATGTTTGACAAATGTTTGTTTTAAATAGTAACAATCAAGTGACCGCTTCATGCGCTGGTCTGGTATTATCCTACTTCTGTGCTAGATTTTTGACAGAGTGAAAACTTTTTCAGTGTTAACAAACGTGAACCAGTGAAAACTTTTTCTCTTTCAGTGTTAACAAACGTGAACCGGTATCACTGTTCTGTAGCTTGAGTAATAATTTCTTTTCCCTTAATTGAGTAATAATGTAATAATTTCACAATCACCTTATCACACAATATTGCAATCTCAGATTGGAAAACTGACATTGGAGTCAAAATGTGATTTTTTTTTTTTTTGGGACCTTATGGATTTTAGAACTTTTCTGTGACAGTGAATTCAGTGTCCTCTTGGTGGGGCAGGCAGGTGGAAGATGATTGTACAAGACTAAGGAAGGTCAGTGTCCACAATGAGGGCCAGCCTATGGAAACTGCCAAATCATTTGTATGTAATGTGCTTAGTTTCTCCTGTTAGTTTTGTCATGTGCCTTCAACATTGTTATTGTTGTTGTAGTGTTAGTCATTTAAAAAACAAACAAACAAAAAACAGGACAAATTGTGGGACAAAAAAAAAAGACATTAAAAAAATATGTGAGTAAAAGCGATGTTTGTTGCTTTATTTTCTTCAAGCACAGTCAAATGTTTGAGTATACCAGTGCAGTTAAGCATCGTAGTCCTGTGTTTTGTACATTGAGTGGAAGATTGACAAGTAACATTTTGTGATGTAAAAACATTCGTTAAGGACATGACAAAAAGAGCTGTCACTAGCAACATATGATGGCATCTGCCCATAGACTGACTGAAAAGATCAAACTGCCGAATGCCCCAAATGAAAATGTACCACCAAAATCTTCAGCCCAGACATGGTCAAGAAATGTTCCTGTGTCAGGCAGAGAGAAAGGCATAATAAAGGGAAGAAATGGTGAAGAGAAACTCATGTGTGCAGGCAGAGAGAACTGCACAATAAAAGGAAGTCCATATAAAACAGGGAAGATTATGTAGGCGTACTATCTCATGGCTGAGTACAGGAAGGAGCCCACTGTGCAGAATTTTTCAACTATTGATCTTCCACATTCTCCCCCACCACCATCCCCTCCATCTGTAGACCAAAGTAAACCATTAATATTTGGATACATTTATCAGTGTTTTAAAAACTAGATGTAACCCACTGAAAAATGAAGGGAAATGAAATGTGATTCTTACTTAACAACACACAACAAAACTAAAGCAACTATGTTAATAGTGCAGTAAAAATGTTTTATTCATATAAAATAGATCTGTCAGTTGATGTGGACCACAAAAGAAAAAAAAATTTCTACATTTTAACCAAAATGTGGAAGAAATGAGCAGAAACTGTGAGAAGTTCTCATACTGACATGAGGAAATGTGTGAAATCCTGCAGTAAGAGGAGATGATGGCTCTAGAGAGACAGTGCTGTTCTCATCACAGCTGGCAACTTCTTCCTTATAATCTGCTCTCAGAAACAGGTTGACCAGTCTACAGGGTAGGGATAAATGTGTTCCCATGGTGGTGGAGCTAGCTTACAAGCCTGTTTCTTGAACTTGTTCTGAGAATTCAGTAAAATCACGGAATCTCACCCCACCAGCTTATGGTAAATCTGTTTCTAGACTTTAACCATGCCACTGTCTGCATAAGAAAGTATCCATGATGTGAGTCAAAGAACTCATTACAATGATACCCACACACACAAAACAAATTCTACAAACAGCTAAAGCAAGATAATCTGCCTTGTCATACAACAAAACTACCAAGCCAAGTGTATCAGAAAACATTTTACAATGTATTTTACAAAATCTAATCATGATAATCTAGAGAAGACCATCTTGGAAGGGTACATGCTGGGAAAAAAGGAAGAGAGGAAAACCAAGGCGAAGATGGTTGCAAGTCATTGATAATCTGCAAATGGATGTGTCAGCAGCAGGGCATCTTGCTTACAACTGAGAGGCCTACAGGAGAGCTGTTAGGGAGGCAAAGTTCCACAAAGGAAATGCAAATGACTGACTGACTGAATCAACAAAAGATAAGCATTTCATAAATGAAAAATAATCTTTTAATAAGTGAAAAATGCAGATTATCCCAGAATATAAGCATTAAGCAAAAAAAAAACCAAAAAAAAAGGTACCTTCAATAATGTGAGAGTTTAAGAAACAACATATCCGACCAATATTTGCACGGAACTGCATGAAATCTCTCATGAGCTGTTAAACTTCTAAGCACTGCAAATTCGCATCACTGTCACACTGTCACACTGGAATGTCAGCTAAACACAGCAGAGAAGTAAACTGAATGAATGATAAAATTATTTCATGTTATTATCACTAAACTTTTCAACTTCTAGTAGTTGCTTCCGGTCCCATGAAAAAGCTGGGTGCAAGCTAGACTAGTAGTCTAGAGCTAGGTAACTCGCACAATTTCTTTCATTATGTGCCATGCCAAAGAGTGTTAGCACTCAAGTTCTCCATCTTGTGCAGTCCTTGGTGTTTGTAAAACAATTCAAATGATGTTCTTTTACTTTGTGAAGCAAATATAATGCACTGATGTTCTCAAATGTCTGAGAATTCACACGGTACAATCTAAATAGAACATGAGCACCTAACTTTGAGAAGCTAACATGGTACATGTAAACCCAGCTTTGAGAGACAAATCTAACATAGTACATGAACATCCAACTCTGAGAGACCAATCTTCTTTTTCTTCATTCGCTTCTACCATCAAGACTGCCCCATGATCCTACTGAACCTACACCTGTGGTTCTCGCGATAGTCTCATTTAGGATAGAGGCTCAGAGCATCATGGGGCTTGGGCCTGTATTCTCAGTGGGTCACAGAAGCAGCATTGCATGACAATGTGGTTTTCATTGCACCAGTTTTGCCTAGAGTTTGACTTTCTCACCGGAAAACCTTGATATGGTTTGGATGTGAATATATCCCAGCCGGGTGAGAGGTGGTTGCCCATCCAGCCTAGAGTTGGACTTTCTCACTGGAAAACCTCAACATGATGTGGACAGAATTATACCCCCGTCGGATGAGAGGTGTTTGCCTATCTAGACTGCACTGGTCCAATGTCTCCGACTTCAGCATTTTGTGGCCAAAGCCGCTACCCTTCCTGGTGGTGACCAGGACGGAGGTTTTGTCAAGATGGACGAGTCCTCGCCACTAGTGAGTTTCACCCCTGGGTTAAGCCAGTTTAGGCATATTATCCCAGTATAGGTGTATATAGGACATGACCGACCTCTAGAGTGGAGGTACCGTGATATGCGTAGCCATCAAGTTTCACCCCAGGGTTAAGCCAGTTTAGGCATATTACCCCAGTATGGGTGTATATAGAATGCGGCTGGCCTCTAGAGCCGAGGTGCCATGGTATGAGTAACCCTCACCATAAGTCTACTGCCCATACCGATTAGCTTCACCTTTTTCACAGCAGCACTGCGCAGCAACCCTAATCGCATTTTTCTTCATTGGCCGGGAGGAATGTCACCCCACGCATGGCAGCTGAAGAACCTTGCCAGCAGCTGGTTGAGAGACCAATCTAACATGGTACATGAACATCCAACTTTCAAACATTGTACATATAAACCCAGCTTTTGACACAATCCTGTCTAATTCCCTGCTTTATTGACCTGGACATAATCCCAACTCCTTACTAATCTGAACATGATCCTGTCTTACTGCCGTGTATATGCCTGTTTTATTCTCAAATATGTAAACTTCTGGTTTCTAATGCATATTTTAAAAAATTCTATTCTGTGCATTTTGCTACCAATATTTTATGCCTTCTAACATCTCGACAATCTGCTAAATGCATTACTACAATGAATAAAACATTGGAACAGATCTTTCTGTACTTACAGGATCTTACTAGACTTTTGGTGCATATATGGCACCAGAAAAGCTTCATATGGTGAATGATGGATCTTTTTGGTGATTAAAAACATATAAAATACTTCTTCATAATATAATCACATTCTAATTAAAACGGTTTCATATATCAAATCAATCAGCCCTTCTCGGAATATTTTAAGTCTAGCACGAAGATTCTGTAACATGGAAAAAGAAACATACTTCTATAACAAATTGTAAAGTTATAAAAACTGATTACCATTTTTGAAATATTAAGAACAGATGTATCAAATGCAGTATCTTCAGATAGTATCACAAAATAATAGTACTAAAATTACTCCTGAAACCGCAAACACCTGATCACTCCCTTTCACTATTCAAAAGTTAGGACACACATATAATTTGGTTAATTTTTTTTTTCTCAGTTTGGTTATTTTTTTTTTTTTAAAAATGTCTTTTACAAGTTTATCATGATTGGCAAAAATTTTACAGCGCAACTCTTCAAGGCACTTTTTAGACCTTCATGTGACAAATGCTAACTTCCATAATTTAAATACAAACTTCAAAACTGATATTTTCAACTGAATTCAATATTTTTGTCTGCAGTTTTCTCTCCCACCAAAAAACTTCAAGAAACAAAGTATCTTTCATGAAAAAGTGCCCCCATCATGCCAAAAATATAACAGCAGCAAATAATGGGATAAATATGAAAATACTGTGGCCTCAGTAGAAAGCAAACCAAAGCAGGAAGGTGGTACGCAGTCTCTCACTTCATTATTTTATTGTCACTGGTGTATAGATACAGAAGACATCTTCCGTAGCTTTGTTCTGCAGCTGCCACCTGACAACCACATTCACCTGCAAGGAACAGAACTTGGTTAAGTACAAGTCTGACTAGCTGATTACAAAAGCCTAGATTTCTCACAGACTTAGAGCTTACAACTGCTCTGATGGGGGTAACTTAGAACTAATGCTGGCTTAAGTACAGGAGAACCACTACTACATGATACAAAACTATACATTCTTGTAACAGTTGATAATCATGATACAAAACTATACATTCTTGTAACAGTTGATAATCATGATACAAAACTAAACATTCTTTTAATAGTTGATAATCTATTGGCAACAATCACCAGAAGAACTCTGCTGTAACAAAGGCTATGCGACACATTTAAGAAACAAGATAAAATAGAGAATATTGGTGAGAAACTGGGGTAACTAAGTTCTGCCAAGAAAACATGGTGAGAAACTGGGGTAACTAAGTTCTGCCAAGAAAACATGGTGAGAGACTGGGGTAAATATGTTCTTCCAAGAAAACATGGTGAGAAACTAGGGTAACTAAGTTCTGCCAAGAAAACATGGTGAGAGACTGGGGTAAATATGTTCTTCCAAGAAAACATGGTGAAAGACTGTGGTAAATATGTTCAGTCAAGAAAACATGGTGAAAGACTGGGGTAAATAAGTTCAATGAAGAAAACATGGTGAGAGACTGGGGTAAATATGTTCTGTGAAGAAAACATGATATGCTCCAGTAAATTTTATTACATACAAACAAAACTTACACACACAACTGTATTACTTTTTCATAGTAGCCACCAAAATTCTGGCACTTGTTATACCATGTTATACTGTGGCACCAACTTTTGCACAACCTCATCAAATAACAATGCCATTAGGGTATCCAAGTTTACTCCTTGCTGGTTTCAACTGGGTAGCCAGCCAGACTTTTATCTTGTTAAAGGGACAGTAACACCAGAACCAAGTCTGGTGTGTGTGTGTGTGTGTGTCTCTCTCTCTCTTATCTCCAACATTTATATAATCTGGATCATTCTGCCCCTGGTCTCTTGATATCTTCATATACTCTGTCTTATCTTGGTTAATGGTCAAGCCCACTTTTAGTGCCACACCTGCCACTTGCATGCAAGTATTGGTGATTTCTTTCATGGTTTCCTCCACCAGGTCGATGTCGTCAGTGTATCCTATGCCAACAATATTTTAGCTTGTTCTTCTGTATTGCTTTCTTCTTTCATTTTAGTTTTAATACTAGATTGAATAATAATATTTGTACCTTTAAATCCATCAACAAAATTCCCCTTTTGTCCCAGAACATGCAGCCATTACTTTTTGGTTCAAAAGAAATCCCTGGGCTCTTTGAAAATTGAGCATGCATCCACTGGACTGTTCATCTCTGCATTCACTGACTGAATTCATGTCTCATCCACAGACTGAATTTATGTCTCATCCGCAGACTGAATTCATGTCTCATCCGCAGACTGAATTCATGTCTCATCCACTGTCAAGATTCTACCAAGAAATTCATCCCCCCTTTTCCTCACAGAAAGAATGACCAGATGAGCCCATTCTTTGGGAACATCAGTCAGTTGGGTTTTTTTTTACTCACCACACATAGAATTTGTGGTAACCCAATCTCTCTGTTACAATTCAAAACAGACTAGTCCTTGAAATTTTAGGAAATTCATCAGAAAGATCAGAAATCATGAAATGATGTTTTTCACACATGACTTCAAAAAAGTTCATCAGTCACAATTCAGTGTCGCCCTTGTGCCACCTTGACATGTACATGTCTGTGCTCATCCCTGAATTTCCTGCACCAATCCCTCACAGGAATGTCATTCATAATGTTATCACCACACACATAACACAATCCAATGAAAGATGAATCTTGGCAGTGATGTGTCCTACTTGTGGAAAACTAATCCCACCACATACTTCACAGCTGGCAGGAATGGTTATCATAGGGTCCATGTTTACTTGATCACTACTTATGCATTATTGAATCAAATGGACTGTACGATGGCAGTTATCAAGATAACACTGTACTTGTTGCTACAGAAAATGCACTATGGCAACTAGTTTATTTTTTTTCCAGCCAAACAGAGGTTGATTTTGGAACTGCCCACGTAACAAGTTACAACATATTTCTAAAACAGAACTACACCATGGGTGCAACTATACTACAAGTGGACGCTGAAAAGTTACTGATCCAACCAAGAAGGGAATGACCTAGAGCCATGGAACTGGCATGTTATTCCACATATTCTCCCTGAAGTTCAACACACCTGGCACATTGTTTCTCAAGTTTCTTTAACCCTTCTGTTAACAAACAAACAAAAATCTGATATCTGGTCACTGAAACACTGCTCTATTGCCACTGTCACCTCCAAATTATTTGAAAACGTTAGGGTTAAGAAACAGAATAATCAGATGGAGCAAGATGCACTCAAACCCCTAATTCTTCAAAACATCCAGCATCTTGGGGGCCTTTCAAGCAGGCACATTGTCCTGCACAAAGAAAACATCTCTCTGCAGCTTCTCTTTATGTTTTACTTTCAATGCATCCTTCAACTGGCACAGCAAAGTACAGCAGTACTCTGTATTACTGAAGGTAGACAGAGGTGTGTGGTTTTACAAAATGACAGGGAGTGAGGAAAATGAGCAGAAAGTAAGATGAGAACGCATAAATGAAGAACATACAACATCCAATATTTCTCTATCTACCTTCGTTACTGGAACCAGTTTTACTGCAGTCACTATCTCATCTATTCTGCATTAACAGTTTGTCCCTTTGAAAGATAGTCAACCATCAGAATATCATTCCTCCTGTCCTGTGGGTCTCAAATTTTTTTTATAATAGTACATTTTTCTCTGAGATTGTTTTCTCTGCTGCTCAGAACAAAAGTGTTAAATCCCTTGTTGATTTTCACAGAAAAGTTATCAAATGTGACCTCCCCCCCATTTGATAAGCAAATAGAAACTTCTAGATTCACATTTTTCATGTGCTGTGTTTCTATGGGCGGGGCACACTGGAATTATAAGGGAAAGTATTTGTGTGTGTGTGCATGCACAAGCACAGGAGAAAGAGAGAGAGTGTGTGAAATTTTTGGAGCTAGGAACAGTCTAATCTTGGCTCTCAACAGAAGAGCAGCATTATGGCGTAACTGTTAATCAAGAGAGACAATGTCTCTCTAGGTTCTTGCTGTTTGTGGTGGAACTGCTGATGGTTCTTACTCACCATCAGTGCTTTCACCAGTATTTTGTGATGTGTGAAGCTATAATCATCATCAGGCACCATCATCCGATACATCATCATCATCATGTTCCACCACTAAATTTATGTTGAGTCACTGAAGATATGCTGATCCCACATCATGTGGTACTACTGTGGCTAGTCAGGAAGTGATGCTTCTTGCTTCACAGGTGATGTTGTTGTCTGTCCAGGCATGAGATTTCTTGTGTGGATTCTGTGCTAATATTATTACACTATCTTATATCCTTCCCTTGCCGTTAAACGTCACATAGGGCTCGCAAAGTAGTTCGCCAATTTTTCCTGTCTTCGGCGAGTCTTTCAACCTTATCAAAGGATTTTATGCCTGTTAATTTGGCCTCTCTTAATAATGTCCTCTTCAGAGTTTCACGCGGTCTGCCTCTTTTTCTTCGGCCTGTTGTGTTCCACTTGATAGCTTGTTTTGGGATTCTCTGATCATTTCTTCTCATCAAGTGGCCAACATATGTCCATCTCCTTTTCCTGATAACCCATGAGACTGGTTGTTGTTCAGTCATCTGTCTTATCTCTGCATTGTTCTTGAATTCATTCCACTTGATGCCGAGTATTTTCCTTAGGCATTTGTTTTCAAAAGAGTCTAATTTCTTTTCTATTTCTTTAGTTGTTTTCCAGCTTTCACATGCATAAATGAGGGTGGATATTACATTTGAATTGAATAGTCTTAACTTGGTTTTTGTGCTTATAACTTTTGAATTCCATGTTCTCAAGATTCTTGAAGATTGATGCTGCTTTTGCAATTCTGATCCTAACTTCCTTTCTAGTGTCACCATCCTGGTCTATGTAGCTGCCAAGGTATGCAAATTGATTGACTTCTTCAATATCTGTCCCTTCTATGTGTATTTTTCCATTTTGATTGAGAGGAATTGTCATTATTTCTGTTTTGTCTTTGTTAATTTCAAGTCCTATTTTGCTAGCCAGTGAAGACAGGCTATCTGTTTTTTCTTGCATGGAACCATCACTCATCCCTTCTTCTGTCTTGACAGAAGAAGGGATGAGTGCAGTCAAGACAGAAGAAGGGATTATTACACTATGCAGGCTGTTAAATCTTCGACTGTGGAGAACCTCAGTGCCACCATCACAAAGACTTTTATCTGGTCTCACGGTTATAATGGTGTAACAAGTTTCATCAGCTGTGATAAATTGTTCCAAAAAGGTTATCACTAGATCATTCAAGATGCTGTAAAATTATCTTGGAAATGTGCGCTCAAATTTTGTTTCTCGTTGGCAGTCAAACATTCCAGCACTCACTTGGCCGGCAGTTTCTGTCTACCCTTACTTCTGTTCCCCTGTGGTGTCCATCTTAATGAACCCACTATCTCTAGTGTTTTAGCAACTGTTTTAGTCCAAAATCTGTCATTCTGCAAAAATCAGGTCATGAACATGATCAACAATTTCTGGCCTTCACACTGTTGAAGGCCTTCCAGATATTTGGTGCATCTTCGTCTCAAAATCTCCAGACTGAAAGTTAGCACTCCAGTTCTTCACAGTTGACTAGGATGGCCACATGCCACTCAGTATTTGCAGCACACACTCATGGATTCCCTTTGCAGCTTTCTTTTTTTTTTTTTCAGAAAAGGAATCTCATGATGACCAAAATTTCACACCTTTCACTGACACATTTCTGTCACTGATCTGCATGATCCTGCAAACTGGCACTCTACATTAATAAAATAACATTTTATCCAGCAGCAGTGACAACATTATGCTCATATTTTGAGATGTGGGTTGTACTTTCTGACACCCCTTCATGCTTAGACTTAGATAATAAAGGACAGTTATTAATGGCACCGAACAAAAACCTTACTGGTGGGTAATCTTCCAGGATGTTCAAGATTGGCTTATAGTTCAAAGCTGTGTTAGCCTGTATGGGACATGTCAGTCCTGAGTCCTTACAAGCATCAGGATTACCCAGAGGAAAGTGCACCCATGGAAGTACACCAATCTTCCCAGCCACTTTAGATGTCAAAACAGCTTCTGCGTTATCTGAAATGACATAGACAGCTTTTAAAACTTGTGCTCAGAGACTTGCATGGTTAGCATACTTTTGGCTGAAACAAATTTTTAACCTTCAGAAAATGCAAATGATAATCTTCATAATTTTTAATTTGTGAACCAGTTTAAAACACATGAGGTATTAAAACCTGATTTTACTGTTCACAGATAGTAACAAGGATCAACTTAATGATGAATAAATACTTTCACAACCCATCAAACAAAATGCACATTATGACAAAACAATCAGAATTAACAACATACAGTGATAATAAATCATGGAGTTTACACATTTTTTTTTCCCGAGCATTTCATCCTTTCATTACTTTCACTGAAGATCAACTAATCTCTAATCTATGTGTTGCCCTTTGTGGGGACTTGCAGCACAGTCTTCCCCCCCCCCCTCTCTCTCTGTAAGAGAGCCTTTAAGGCTTGTTGCAGACAAGTATGTATCCATTAATTTCATTTCCTGGCTTTCTCTACTTGTTTAGGCCAAGTTCTCTTA
Source organism: Achatina immaculata (assembly GCA_009760885.1). Lineage (NCBI taxonomy): Eukaryota > Metazoa > Mollusca > Gastropoda > Stylommatophora > Achatinidae > Lissachatina > Lissachatina immaculata. Next base: position 39,990,430 of record CM019702.1, on the reverse strand, counting down.
GGACTGTTTCTACGTTGCTTCTCTCTATCTATGAGAAAGAGAGAGAGTGAGAGAGAGTCTATCTATGCCAACAGTATCTGAGCACAGTCCTAAACCAGCATTATAGCCTTGGGAGAGAGAGGGGGGGAGAGAGAGAGAGAGTGATCAATAAATGACCTGACAGTAGCACTATGACAGTTAAATAGTGAACTCTGAGAATCACAAGACTGTGGAAAAAATGAAGACATATGACAACACAAAGTGAGTGCACATTTTTTAACTCTTATCCTGATATGTTTTAACTCCTACCCCGATATTTTTAACTCCTAGCCTAATATGAGTGGTTCAAATGACTTTTTGAAAAACTAAAAATAAAATGACTGCAGTAACATAGTTTTGTTTGGTAGATATCAGTTCATAATTTTAAACTGGTATAAATGCTAATGCACAGAGATTGTGAACTATGTTAATGGTGATCCAATATGCAAATCAGAGAGAGTACTACTGAGATGGAGACAGTACTTCAACAAGTTACTCAATATACCATCAGAGCCATGCCAAACCTATGATAGCAACACAGCTGGCCCCCAAAGAACTGGAACCAGACATACTACATGCTGAAATCTGAGAAACCATCAGAAAAGCCCCAACGAAAAAAAGCCACAGGATGTGATGGAATACCCAATGAGTTAATCACATGTGCGAAAGAGGATGGAATATCTTGGATTCACAGACTTTATTACTTGGTATGGGAAAAACAAGAAACACCACAGGACTGGAGAAACGCCTGTAATTATTACAATATGGAAGAAAAAAGGCAGTAAAAGGGGCTGCAACCAATACAGAGGCATCTCACTGCTAAGCCATACTGGAAAAATGTTCTGCAAGATCCTAGAGAACAGACTGCGACCAGTGACTGAACCACACTTACATGAAACTCAGATGGGATTTTAAAAAAAAAAACAAATTGCTTAGATGCCATCTTTTCCCTAGGACAACTAACAGAAAAATCAGTTGAACACAATCAGATGCTGCACATAGCGTATGTAGATCAAGAAAAATCATTTGATAGAGTAGATAGATATAAAATGTAAGAAATCTTACAGCATTATGCAGTTAGTACACATCTGATCAACCTATGCAAAAATCTATATGAAAACACTCAACGTATTCATTCATTCATTCATTCATTTGCTTGTGCCTTGCGGAACTTTGCCTCCCTAACAGCACTCCTGTAGGCCTCTCGGTTGTGAGCAAGATGGCCTGCTGCTGATGCATCCATTTGCAGATCATCAACGATGTCTTGCAGACATCTTCCTCTTTCTTTTTCCCATTATGTATCCTTCCAAGACGGTTTTCTCTAGATTATCATGACGTTTAATGTGTCCAAAATATTTAAGTTTTCTCTCTTTAATCCTCTTTACTAGTCAACTTTCTTTCAATATTAAGTTCTTGTAGTATGGATATATTTGTTCTTTTTTGTATCCATGATATTTGAAGAACTCTTTTGTAGTATTTACATTCAAAGGCATTTATGTGTTTCTCAGCTGTTTTGTTAAGTGTCCAGGTCTCACAGGCATACGTTGCGATGGGAAAGATGCATGCCCTTAAAAATCTTATTTTTGTAGTTCTGTCTGCTCTTCTCCACAGATTCTTTAGTTGTTTTACTTTCTGAAGAGCGATAGATGTCCTCCTTTTAATTTCCCTCATTGTATCTCCATTATTAGTTAGCAGTGATCCAAGATATTAAAAACTATCCACTTCTAGTTTTTTCTCATTGATACATATATCAGCTGCCTTGTTTGTTTTGTCAGTTGTCATCAATTTAGTTTTCTTCGCATTAAGATAGAGGTTTTGTTCTTCACTATTCTTATGGACTGACATAATTAGTTTTCCCATTCCTTTTTGTGTTGTGGACAGTAATACTGTGTCATCAGCATATCTAATCTCTGGTATTTCATAACCTCCAATTGTTATGGCATCGTAATATTCTTTGTTTACATCTTCTCTAACATTCCTCATTATATTTTCAGTATACAAGTTAAATAAGTAAGGTGACAATATGCACCCCTGATGGACCCCTTGTTTTATGCCAAACCAAGTTGTTGTTTCGCCATTTATTCTTACTGCTGCTTGTTGGTCTAGATACAGCAGTGACGTTAATTGTATCACATGTGTTGGAAATCCCATTTTTTCCATTATTTTCCAAAGTTTCTGGTGTTGTACACAATCAAATGCCTTTGAGTAGTCTATAAATACAGATTCACATTAAACTCTCTGCACTTCTCTATTATTAATCTTATATTGAATATATGATCTCTTGATCCTCTACCTTGCCAAACCAGCTTAGACCATATTGACTTCTATTTTCTTTCGAAGTCTACCCATTATGATTTTTAACAGAATTTTACCGGCATGACTAATTAGGGCAACAGTTCTGTAGTTTGTGTATAATTTCAGGTTACCCTTTTTTGGCAGTGGTATGAATATAGTTCTTTTCCATTCTTTTGGCCCTGTAAATGTATAGTAAGAATAAATGTGGGACACTCCGAACCATTTATTATAAAATCTGGAGTGAGGCAGGGCTGTGTACTATCTCCCTTACTATTCATACCATACATTGACAACATCTGCAAAGAAGCTAACATAAATAGTAAAAATTCCACCACAAAACTGCCCAACTCCAGAAACAATGCAGATAAACCCACAATACCTTCCAGAAAACATACACAATAGATGGAGCATAAACAATCTTTTTTGCTGACGATCATCAGAAAAGGACCTACAGCAGAACATGGATAATTTAGAATGGGCATGTCAAAGCCAGAACATGAAGATCAGTGCTGAAAAAAATTGAAGTCAGACCACAACAAGAGAAGAAGTCCAAACGAACATTTTCCTGGACAACCAGCCCTCGAAACAAATGAAACATTTCAAATACCCAGAAGACATAGTATCATCCTCAGGGGAAATGAAATCTCAGAAAAAATGAAGATATCTGAGAACATAGAGTGAGTATGGAGCACTAAAAGATCTAAGTAGAAATAAGATATCTGAGAACATAGAGTGAGTATGGAGCACTAAAAGATCTAAGTAGAAATAAGATATCTGAGAACATAGAGTGAGTATGGAGCACTAAAAGATCTAAGTAGAAATAAGATATCTGAGAACATAGAGTGAGTATGGAGCACTAAAAGATCTAAGTAGAAATAAGATATCTGAGAACATAGAGTGAGTATGGAGCACTAAAAGATCTAAGTAGAAATAAGATATCTGACAACACACAGTGAGTGTAGAGCACTAAAAGATCTCAGAAGAAATGAAGATATCTGACAACACACAGTGAGTGTAGAGCACTAAAAGATCTCAGAAGAAATGAAGATATCTGACAACACACAGTGAGTGTAGAGCACTAAAAGATCTAAGAAGAAATGAAGATATCTGACAACACACAGTGAGTGTAGAGCACTAAAAGATCTAAGAAGAAATGAAGATATCTGAGAATACACAGTCAGTGTAGAGCACTAAAAGATCTAAGAAGAAATGAAGATATCTGAGAATACACAGTGAGTGTAGAGCACTAAAAGATCTAAGAAGAAATGAAGATATCTGAGAATACACAGTCAGTGTAGAGCACTAAAAGATCTAAGAAGAAATGAAGATATCTGACAATACACAGTGAATGTAGAGCACTAAAAGATCTAAGAAGAAATGAAGATATCTGAGAATACACAGTCAGTGTAGAGCACTAAAAGATCTAAGTAGAAATGAAGATATCTGACAACACACAGTGAATATGGAGCACTAAAAGATCTAAGAAGAAATGAAGATATCTGACAACATACAGTCAGTGTAGAGCACTAAAAAAATCTGAAGAGAAATAGAATTGTACCGAGGTTTTAGTCAACTGAAAACTGACCCTAATAAAAGCTACATATAAAACAGCAGACAAGTGAACAAGAGTCTCACAGAAACCTCATTACCACAGACACAAGGGTTCTGAATAAACGAATGACTCCAACATCTAACTGATCCCCAGGTTTACAAGTTTTCACTCTCTTTTTTTTGTTGTTGGAAAACACAGATCTTTCTTGTCTGTTCTGTATCTCTGTTAAATACGTCAGTGATAGAGGAGTTTGGTGATAGCGAGCTTTTCTGAAGATCTTTCAAAGCACTGCAATCCACATTACTTCTTGTCTGTTGGTGATAGGATGTGTGAGTAAGTCAGTGTAAGTGCTTACTGAATAAGCCATGTCCTGTGTGCAACATGAAGATTGTGCACTGGTCTCTATATTTCAGCTGCTGATGTTGTCTTTGGGACTGGGTGTCAGGAGGTGCACATATTGGGATATTCTGGTTGGGCCTCTGGCCCAGCAGTCCACCACTGGTGTTTGCAGCTGTTGTGTACGAACAAATAAATAAAGAGCAAAACACTACAGACACTACAATCAAGACTAAAACATAAGAGTGGCAGCTAGAGAAAAGATGGGAAACTGATTCCCAGATATATAATTCTGATCATGGATTTCTGGAAAACAGTACAAATAAATGTACTCACTTGCTTCAAACTGAAAGTCTATCAAAACTGCTGTATTTCTTTGTAAAATGGCAACACCACTTGGACAACTCACATTGGCAGTCGCACTTATTAATTTGCCAGCAACAGAACCTGTGAACAAATTACAACTTACATACATCTGTAAAAGTAAATGTTTGTTGATATTATCTCATATTTAAATTTTTTTTTAAAAAAAAGACGAAAACTGTCAAATTTTATTATGCTTAATTCTTTTAACAAAAAATCATTTTACCACACTTGTGCTTTATATTTTACTGCGTTTTCTACACAAATTTTACTGCATTTTTGCCACATATTTTACTATATTTTCTACATATACTGTTCTACACTTTTTCCACACACTGTACCATATTTTCTACATATATTGTTCTACACTTTTTCCACACACTACATTTTCTACATATATTGCTCTACACATTTTTCACTCATTCACAATGTATGATTAATTTTTAGTCCTTGGCCTTCTTATTTGAGTGCTTTATCAGATAAGCTACGGCTATAAAACAGACCAGTCAAGTAACTGCTGGAGGCAACAGAGATTTGCTTTCTGAGATGAATGTTAAGATTACCCATCATGGGCAAAACATACTGGAAGATGGCCAGAAGGTCAGCTGATAACACTTTGACCAGTCTGGCATGGTGCAAAATCACAAATTGACTTGAGAGGAAATTGATAAAAGATTGCTGTTTGTTGTTGTTATTGTTGCTGTTGTTGTTGGTGGTGATGACAGCGGTGGTTTTATGTGTTAGGTTTCCAGGAACGAAAAACTATTTTTATTTGACTTGATATATTTGCTAGATAGAGTCACATCAGAAATCAGTGGAAGAAAATAAAGAAGGCTGGGGCTTTACTGGCAGTGAAAAAAGTAACTGCTTTACATGATCGATGTGTTCTGTAAGACAGAATAAACAGTGAATTATGATGATAATGAAACAATGATAATAATGACAACAATGACGATGATGACAGCTATATTAAAATCATAGCCTTGCACATATTATAGTATCAGTGCTGGTACAATTCATCTTTATCATTTCTGTATGTTTTTTTTTTTATGTTTGTAATACTGCTACTATATTTTTGATGAATTACTGGGTTCAAATGAAAACTGAGGGAAGGGCAAAAGTGTCAGAGGGACCCACACATCCAGTTAGTCACCCTCTGAAAGCAAAGTAGTCCTTGGTTCTGTCCCCAGTTTTTCTCTTGGAATCTTGTTTCCACTGAAACAATATTCAAAGTACTTAAATGTTACATCAAGCCAATTTCGTGTTATGGGTGTGAAGTATGGTCTATGAATAAGAGACTACAGCAAGAAATGGAGGCCATGGAAATGTGGTTCATAAGAAGGTTGCTGGAGATACCATGGACAGCTAAGAAAACCAACGAAGAGAGGCTGGAGTTAAAAGGCAAATTACAGCAAAGATCAGAGGCTGACAAGCGAAATTTGTAGGACATTTTCTGAGAAGAGGAAAATTGGAACACATTGCTGCATCTGGAAAAATTGAGGGAAGAAGAGACAGAAGAAGACAGAGAGAAAAGTTACTGGATCGGCTGTCAGTGTGGCTAGGAAGAAAGTCACCGATGGATCTCATAATCAAGTCTAAAGACAGGGAATTGTGGAGAGAAATGATCACCTATGCCAAACAGCACGGCACTTGATTGACTGATTTTCTCTCTTTCATGTCTAAAATGCCAGTGAATATTTGTGGCTAAACCAACTTGCTGTACTCCTTAACTTTACTAACACACAATAATTAGTGTATAAGTATACAACTATACACAAAGCTGTGATACCAAAATGTATAAACTAGGAAAAAAGTTTTATTACTTAACGACTACAAAGTTGTGACGTTTCAGCGTGAGCCTTAATCATACAAACACACACAGGATGAAGAATTAGAGAGGGGAGATAAAGTATAGATTCACGTGAATCCTATGTTAAAAAAATAAATAAATAAAATTAATAGAGCACTTAGCTATAACTTGAAAGAATATGTAGCTTTTCCAACGCTCGTTCAGAAACGCACCTGTTCAAAATGTGCTCATTCAGAAATGTACAGAAATGTGCATGGTGGAGCACAGAGAATGTTTAGAAACTTGTGATGTGTGATAGGTGGATCGTAACTGAGGGTGGTGGGTGGGGAAACTGTTGAGGGAAGAGAGTGATACAATGGTAACCTAGCCAAGAGAAGGTGAAATAAATGATTATGGTTGGGGTAGAGGGGTTGTAATGTGATCATATGAGGAGGTTCTGAACTATGTGTAACAAGTGAGAAGAGAATGGAGCTTAGTGGAGAGGGATTATGATTGTGGAAGAGGAGAATGTTATGTGTAGCTGAATAACGAGTTCAAACCGTGTGGTTCCAGCATCCCAGTCCTGAATGTAGTGTTTCTCAAGTGCTAGGCGGTTTGTGTCATCTGCGTGACACTGTTTGATGGCTGTTACCAGAAAATCAGATTTGCCTCTGTGGTTGGGGCCACTGAAATGATTCGGGACTGATTTCAAAGCATGCTGGGTGATATCGTACAGATGTTTCTGCATGCAGTCCTCTAATGTGAGCCCAGTTTCACCAATATAAGTTATTCTGCATCTTTTGCATACGATGACATATATCACATTACAGGACTCGCATGTGAATCCCTCATGAAGAGTGAGGAAAAGTTTTAGGAAAAGTGACTGTTTTCGTTTCCCAGACTACAGGGTATAATGTTTCCCATTATATTATACTGGTTATTCGGTTTCATAAACTAAACAATTCATTAAGTAGCATAACAAATACAGTAAGTTCTACACTATGAAACGTGTGTCGGGACATATATACAAATCAGTAATCAAATGCCATGTCCAATTTCTGTTTAAAACAAAAAAGTCACGAAAAATTGAGTTAAATAGGCCACATGTTGACATACTTACCACAATCAGAAAACTTCAAATTACAAACATCGCCTACGGAAAACTTCACCACTTCTTTAACTGCTTCAGTGGTTGTGACGAAAATTAAACAACAAGCAAGCGCTAAAGTAACACACAAGATATTCATTTTCCACAGAGAAACGCAACGACTTCTGTCAACCATGAAGTAAATTCTTTTGTCACACCACTTCGCCTACGGTATCATGTGATGAAGAGAAGTCATGTGATTCACTGCGTCGTACCCTCGTACTTTAGCATTTTATATCGCTTTATATCTATTTCAAAGCCCGCAATCTTTTCAGCTCTAAAAATCATGTTCCAATCTTATGTAAATCAAGACCGTCTCTGAAAGTTACCACAAACTTCTCATTTGAAAAAAAAATTCGTTCTAAAGTAGATCGTTATTCGGGGTTCTAAGTCGGTTCGAATCCGGCCGGAGGCACCCCCCCCCCAACCCCCCACCTATAGAAATGGGTACCCGACTTCTTCTGAAGCTGGGGAAGAAAAAGTGGCCGGGCGTGATGCTGACCTCTTCATCCTCTAGACTGCCGACAGGTCAAGGAAAATATCCCTATGTGCCTCTAAGGCATGACAGGGTTACCTACCTTACCTAGATCGTTTTTCCACACTTTTTTTTTTAATTTCTGCAAGGTTCGACAATTAAGTAATGAGATTGATTTTATTATGGCCAAGATATCTATGGATCAAAGCATGGAATCCAAAGAGGCAACCTTCATTTGTGATCTGCCAACTTTTCATCGCCGCCCGATAACCAGACGACAAACAAGCCGCCATTTTGTTGACCTAGTCAGAGGTGCATTGTTACGTAATCAACATTGAACAAAAAGCTAACACTAAATTCTGTTTAAAACTCGGAAAAAAGTGGTGTTGAGACAGTTGAATTGATGCGACAAGTTTATGGGGATAATTGTTTATCTCGTGCACAGATGTTCAGGTGGTATTCACTATTAAAAAGTGGCGTGGAAACGATTACAAATGCAACTAGACATGGACGCCCAATTTCTGTTCGTAATGAGGAACTCATTGCAAAAGTCAGAGAACGGTTACAAGAAGATCATTTGTTTGACTGTGAGGATGATGGCAGATGAATTTGGTGTTAACTGAGAGACCATTCGTAAAATTTTAGTGGAAGATTTGGGCAAGAAAAAAGTTGCTTGCCAGTTTGTACCACATGCGTTGTCTGATGACCAAAAACATCAGCGTGTTGAGTACGCGAAAGACATCATTATGATTTGTCACAAAAATAAATATTTCTTAAATTTGATTGTTGCAGAGTATAAAACATGGATTTTCCACTATGAGCCCTCAACTAAACGCCAAAGTGCTCAGTGAAAGTCATCATCATCACCAAAAGGCCAACAAAAAAAAAATTCGTCTTCAGAAGTCAAAAGTGAAGACAATGTTGGTGTGGTTCTATGACAGCAAAGGAGTTATTCACAAAGAATGTATTCCAGAGGGACAGACTGTCACTGCCAAAGTTTATTTAAGTATTTTTAAACGCTTATTGAAAAGGATTCTCCGAGTATTCGACACAGAAGTTTTTTTCCTTCCTCATGATAATGCACCGGCTCACCGGGCGGTAGCTTGTACAGGAATTTCTGGCCACAAAACAAATGTGTGTTCTCAACCATCCACCCTATTCCTCAGATTTGTCTCCCTGCGATTATTTTCTATTCCCAAAATTAAAGTTACCACCGAAAGGACACTTCTGTGACGATACTGATAACATCCAAATGGCCGTAACATTGAGTTTAAGGGCCATACCAACAGAAGAACTGTAGAAGTCGTTTCAGTGTTTGTTAGATCGTGCCACTCGCTGTATCAATGCACAAGGGGCTTACTTTGAGTGAAATACAAGTTATATCTTCAACTGTTGTTTGTTTTATTTTTTTATGTAATTAGTCTCATTACTTAATTGTCGGACGTTGTACTTCTTCTTCAGCTTTCCGAGCCAATAAGTCGGCCTCCACTCCTCCTTATTCCTAATCTTCTCTCTCCAGTTTAGTGACACCAATTTCTTTTGTATCCTTTTCTATGTTGTATTTCCATCTCTGTCGTGGTCTATCCCTTGGTCTTGTTTTCCTCATCACTTGTTTATACATAATCTTCGTTTGTCTGTTATCTTCCATTCTTTCTACATGCCTCAACCAGCGCAGTCTGTTCAATTTCAAGACATTTATAATTCGTTGGGATTTAAATAAACTGTTCAGTTCAGTGTTCTTTCTAGCTCTCCATTCTCTACTATTGGTATCTTTTATGGGGCCAACGATTCTTCTTAGGATCTTGTTCTCAAAGATTTGCAATTGTTGTTCATCTGGTTCTGAGGACTGTCATAGCCGGAGGTGGGGTGGGAGATACGCTCTCCACTCCAATTAAATGTCTCCAAGGCGTGCGTCTCAAATAGCTTCTCCACTCCAATTAAATGTCTCCAAGGAGTGCGTCTCAAATAGCCTCTGACAGTCCATGTCCAGTTCCTGGCTTTCTCGTGGTGTAACTGTTTAAACTGACAGGAGAAGGGACGAAATGTGAATATCTGGCGCCTGAAAACCAGACGTTTCGGGTAGATGATAGTCTTGGTTGGTATCTCATCTAGGAGAAGGAAAACTCTGATTTAAAACCCCGCTGCTGGCGAGATTCTTCAGCTGCCGTGCGTGGGGTGAAACTCATCTCGGCCAATGAAGAATAATGCGATTAGGATTGCCGCGCGTCACCGCTGTCGAAAAGCTGAAGGAAAGGATTAAGTGAAGTAACCAGTAGTCTCGAGGTCAAATCACGGCACTTCTGCTCTAGAGGCCGGCCATGTCCGATATACACCTATACTGGTGAAATATGCCTAAACCAGCTTAACCCAGGGGTGAAACTTGGTGATTACTCATGTCACGGTACCTCCGCTCTAGAGGTCAGTCACGTACTCAACACGCCAATAATGGGATAATACGTTTAAACCGGCTTAACCCAGGGGTGAAACTTACTAGTGGTGAGGATTCGTCCTCCTGGTCAAAAGCTCCATCCTTGTCACAACTAGGAAGGGTAGCGGCCACGATCACAAAATGCTGAAGTCGGAGACACTGGACCAGGGCAGTCTAGATAGGCAACCATCTCTCACCCGGCGGGGATGTATGCGTATCCTAATCACGCTGAGGTTTTCGGGTGAGAAAGTCCAAAACTGGACTGGATGGGCAACCACCTCTCACCAAGCGGTGATACATGGGTATCTTAAAACACGTCGAGGTTTTCCAGTGAGAAAGTCCAACTCTGACCTGGGTGGGTTACCACCTCTCACCCAGCGGGGATATACTGATATCCAAAACACGTCGAGGTCTTCCGGTGAGAAAATCCAACTCTAGACTAAACTGGTGCAATGAAAACCATGGTGTCATGCAATCCCGCTTCTGAGACCAACCAAGAATACAGACTCAAGCCCTGCTATACTCTGAACCTTTTGTGGTCCTCTCGGGGATCTCATGGGGGAGCCATGGGACTTAACGAGGACCACAGGGGTAAATTTAGTAGGATCACAGGGCGGTCTTGGTGGTAGAAGCGAACGAAGAAGAAGAAGAAGCAGAGGAATGTATGATACAACTGAATGTGAAACCAGAAATCAACAGTGTGAATTATTATTGGAGGAGAAAGAACCTGAACTGACAAATGAAGAAGTTTTATGGGCAGTAAAGAATCTGAAAAATTGTAAATCACCAGGATGTGATGAGATAACAACTGAACTTATTAAAGCAGGAGGAAAGGAATGTGCAACAATCTGTCATGCACTATATAAAAAGATATGGCATTCAGGTATTTGGCCAAAAGAATGGAAAAGAACTATATTCATACCACTGCCAACAAAGGGTAACTTTAAATTATGCACAAACTACAGAAATGTTGCCCTAATTAGTCATGCCAGTAAAATTCTGTTAAAAATCATAATGGGTAGACTTCGTAAGAAACTAGAAGAAAAAGTCAAAATGGTCCAAGCTAGTTTTAGACAAGGAAGAGGAACAAGAGATGATATATTCAATATAAAATTAATAATAGAGAAATATAGAGAATTTAATGTGAATCTATATTTATCTTTTTTAAACTATTCAAAGGCATTTGATTGTGTACAACACCAGAAACTTTGGGAAATAATGAAAAAAAATGGGATTCCCAACACATGTGATACAATTAATGTCACTGCTGTATCTAGACCAGCAGGCAGCAGTAAGAATAAATGGTGAAACAACAACTTGGTTTGACATAAAACAATGGGTCCATCAGGGTTGCATACTGTCGCCTTACTTATTTAACTTGTATACTGAAAACATAATGAGGATTGTTAGAGAAGATGTAGACAAAGAATATTACGATGCTTTAACAATTGAAGGTTATGAAATACCAGAGATTAGATATGCTGATGACACAGTATTACTGTCCACAACACAACAAAGAAATGGAAAAACTAACTGTTAGTCCATAAGAATAGTGAAGAGCAAAACCTCTATCTTAATGCAAAGAAAACTAAATTGATGACAAATAACAAAACAAATAAGGCAGCTGAAATGTGCATTGAGGAAAATTTGGCAGAGTTGGAGAGTTATGAATATCTTGGATAGTTACTAAGTAATAACGGAGATACAATGAGGGAAATTAAAAGGAGGACATCTATCACTCTTCAGAAAGTAAAACAACTAAAGAAGCTGTGGAGAGGAACAGACAGAACTACAAAAATAAGATTTTTAAGGGCATGCATCTTTCCCATCGCAACATATTCATGTGAGACTTGGACACTTAACAAAACAGCTGAGAAACACATAAATGCCTTTGAATGTAAATGCTACAAAAGAGTTATTCAAATATCATGGACACAAAAAAAGAACAAATCTATCTATCTATCTATCTATCTATCTATCTATCTATCTATCTATCTATCTATCTATATCTATCTATCTATCTATCTATCTATCTATCTATGCCTCTGACCCCTCGTGGAGCATAGGCCGCCAGGCAGTTCGGTCCTGGGCCACTCTTTCCACCTGTCTCCATGTCTGGTTCATTATTTTGATGTCCGTGTCCAGACTTCGGCGCCAGGAGTTCCTTGGTCTCCCTCTCCTCCTTTTACCCTGTGGGTTCCATGTTAGGCCTTGCCTTGTAGTGCTGGATGTGGATTTCCGTAGGGTGTGTCCGATCCATCCCCATCTTCTTCGTAGGATGTCGTCTTCCACTGGTTGCTGGCCTGTTTGCTGCTGCAGTTCTTGGTTACTTATGGTATCTGGCCATCGTATTTGTAGAATCCTTCTAAGGCATGTGTTAATAAATGTCTGGATTCGTTTCATGATCGTAACAGGAGTTCTCCAAGTTTCTGAACCGTATAGCAGAATGGGCTTTATCATGGTGTTAAATACTTTGATCTTCAATTTAACTGACAAGGCTGAAGTTCCCCATATTTTCTTCATCTGATGGAATTTTACTCTTGCCTTGCCCATTCTTGCTTTTACATCAGCTTCTGTTCCTCCCTGCTTGTCTATCACACTTCCCAGATAAGTAAACTTTTCAACCTCTTCCAGTTCCTCTCCTTCCAGTATAATGGGCATTTCGTTGACCTCATTTACTCTAAGAACTTTACTCTTTCCCTTGTGGATGGTAAGGCCTAGTCTTGAAGAATTTTCTGCCACTAATATGGTTTTCTCTTGCATCTGTTGCTTAGTCTGGGAGAGAAGTGCCAGGTCGTCAGCAAAGTCTAGGTCGTCAAGTTGAGTCCAGAGCGTCCACTGAATACCATTTCTCCTATTTTCTGTTGATTTTCTCATAATCCAGTCTATGGCCAGGATAAATAGAAATGGTGACAGCAGGCATCCCTGTCTCACTCCGGTGTTAACTCGAAAGGCATCTGTTAGTTGTTGTCCATGGATTACTCTACATGTCATCCCTTCATAGGAGTTTTTAATGATGGTGGTAATCTTCTCCGGTACTCCGTAGTGTCTCAACAGCTTCCATAGGGTCTGTCTATCGACGCTGTCGAAAGCATTCTCATAGTCAATAAAATTGACATAGTTCCACTCCAGTGATTGTTCTACGTTGATACGTAATGTTGCTATTTGGTCTGTACAGGATCTGTTCTTCCGGAATCCTGCTTGTTGGTCCCTGAGTTGTGGATCTACCGCATCCTTTATCCTATTTAGAAGAACTCGGTTGAGTACCTTTCCTGGTATTGATAGCAGTGTTATACCTCTGTAGTTGGAGCAGGAACTCAAGTCACCTTTCTTTGGTAGCTTGACAAGGTAACCTTCTTTCCACTCTGTAGGCACTTGCTCCTCTTCCCAGATCTTCCTGAAGAGGGGGTGAAGAATGTCTACGCTGGTCTCAATATCTGTTTTCAGTGCTTCTGTCGGGATGTTATCAGGTCCTGCTGCCTTGCCATGCTTCAGCTGTTTTATGGCTTTACAAATCTCTTCCCTTGTTGGTATACCACAATCTATTCGTAGATCTCTATCGGCTGGTTCAATATTCGGTGGGTTATGAGGGGCTGGTCTATTCAACAATTCTTCAAAGTGCTGCATCCATCTGTCTCTCTGTCCCCAGTCATTGGGTATTGTTTTTCCGTTCTTGTCTTTCACTGGCCTCATCGGCATACTATAATTTCCAGTCATCTTCTTAATTGTGGAGTATAGATCCTGTATATTCCCCTGCCGGGCAGCTCCTTCTGCCTCTGTTGCCAGTGTTTCTATGTAGTTCCTTTTGTCTGTCTTGATGCTCCTCTTTGTTTTCCTACATGCTTCCCTATACTCTTCTTGTACAATAATTTTATTGGCTCTTGTGCGGCTGTTGTTGAGTGCTGCTTTTTTCATCTTCCTCTCCTCTATTCTCCTTATGGATTCTGCAGAGATCCTCTCCTTGTGGCACAGCTTCCTGGGGCCAAGCACTTCTTGACATGATGAGGTAAATGCTTCTTTCACTCCTTGCCATCTCTTATCAATTGACTCTTCTTCTGGTAGACCTTGTAGAATCTGAAACTTATTGGCGAGTGCGATCTTAAATTCTTCCTGCTTAGTTCTGTCTTTTAGAACTGTAGTGTTGTATCTCTGGCGTTGTCTACTGTTGACTCCTATCCCAGTCCTCTTTAGTTTTAACTTCAATCGGGCCACAATTAGATGGTGATCTGATGCAACATCGGCTCCTCTTTTGCCCCTCACGTCCTGAAGAGATCTGTATTTCTTCCCAATGCATATATGGTCGATCTGATTCTCTGTTACATGATCCGGAGAAACCCATGTAACCTTGTGTATCCTTTTATGATGGAAGAAACTCCCTCCAATGACCAAATTGCTTATGGCACAAAAGTCAGCAAATCTCTCTCCGTTGTCATTCATTACGCCCAATCCTTGCTGCCCCATGATATCTTCGTATCCCCTGTTGTCACTTCCGATCTTGGCATTGAAATCACCCATGGCGATAACCATGTTCCGCTCTGGACGACTCTGCACAATATCCAGCAATCTCTCATAGAATTCCTCCTTAGTACCATCGCTGCTTTCATTTGTTGGTGCAAAACACTGAATGACATCCATATTTATCCTTCTCTTTTGGGTTTTGAAGGTGGCTATAATTATCCGTGGGCCATGCGCGTCCAAAATTAGCGCTCCCTGAGCTGTCTTTGACAGCATCAGGCCCACCCCATACGTGTGTGGTGCGATGTCCTCCTCGTGTCCTGAGTACAACAAAGGCTCTCCCGTGCTAATCCTTGTTTGCCCAGTTCCAGTCCATCTTGTTTCGCTGATTCCCAGGATGGTGATGTTGTATTTCCTCATTTCCACTACAACCTGCATAGATTTCCCTGCTTCAAACGTTCCATGATCCTATAATGATGGTGGTCCTGGTGGAGATGGCGGTTGTCGGTCTGACAGCTTCCTGGTTTCCCTGGCTTTCACTGTCCGGCTTCATACTTCCTCCAGCTGGAGGCCCGTCCTCCCCCAGGGTCGAAATATCTCTTGAGTCTCTTTTTGGCGTTTCTGTAGCAAATTTCTTTTTATAGGATAAGGTTGCTGGCCTTAAGCCAACCCTCCCCCTTTTTCCTGACTTGGGACAGGCAATGATCCATAAAATGGACCACTGGTGGGGTTATATCTATACTACAAGAACTTAATATTGAAGAAGGTTGGCTAGTAAAGAGGATTAAACAAAGGAAACTTAAATATTTTAGAAACATTAGATGTCATGAGAAGACCGTCTTGGAAGGGTACATAATGGGAAAAAGAAAGAGAGAAAGACCAAGGTGAAGATGATTGCAAGACATCGTCGATAATCTGCAAATGGATACATAAGCAGCAGGGCATCTTGCTTACAACTGAGAGACCTACAGGTGAGCTGTTAGGAAGGCAAAGTTCCACAAATGATCAACTAATGTTCTCAATCTATTTAAAGTATAAGAGATAGTTGTATGTAGCTTGTTTGTAATAAGGATATTCCTGTGTAGTTTTCACACTTGCTCTTATCACCTTTTTTGAATACTGGGATCAGCAATTATTCTCTCCACTCACTAGGGAGTTTTTAATTCTCTCTTATTTATTATTTTAGAGCACATATCTGTTCATGTTGACTTAGCCCTCATTCTGTAATCAATTCTGCAGAAATTCCATCTTAACCCATTGGTTTGTTGTTTTGTAGAAGCATGATACTTTGATGACTTCTTCTAAGTCTGGTCCCTCAATTTCAGGTTCACAACTCTGTATTTCTTCACATGGTAAATGTGTTTACAGGCTCTTCACACTTTTTGTTTAGGTTGGACAATGAATGTTTCATTTAGAAATGTTACGGATATGCTCGGATATACTAATTTAATAGAAAAAAAAATTAATAGGGCCTTCTCAACATACACAAAAGGATATACCTGTGCAAGATTTGTCAAAGTGATATACCACACACCGCTCCCCACGGATAAAAAAAAAGGCAAATTATGCCTACTTTGAATCAGACTTGCAACTATTATTCACTGTTCAAAAATGATCACTATATAGGTGCTTTATACAGAACCAAGTTCTGAGACCAAAGCTAAAACATGAATTTTAACAAGAACTAAATTGCTTTTAAAAGTGGCATAAGAAGAAGACAAGCTGTTTGCATATTTGTGACAAGATATCTTACTTAAAATTTCCCACTTGAACAGATGTCTGTGTTTGCATACAAGCAAAAAAAAAATGGTGTAACAAAGCAAATTATTATGGTAGATACTGTGAGCTTTATTGAAGAAAGGTTGCATTTCAAATCCCATTTCGGGATGCTCAGCTTTTACAACTTTCATTGTAGCATTTAACTATCTTGTTTTTTCAAAGTATTTTTTTTTTTCATTTAAAGTTGCACTTTCATTTATAATCCTGTGCCATATCTCTAGGGAATGTTGGATGTTTGCTTCTTAACTTGTGAGGTATTTCTTGTTAGGGTAACATACCCAGCCTAACTGGTTCTGTCTGTTGGCCTTTAGTCACAAGATTTAATTTTTAAACAGTTAAAATAGTTTATTTTCTTAGTTTGTAAGTTTTAAAATTTCAGCTGCTCCTGTACTTCTATGCTGCGATCACATAAACCAGCAATTACCAGTAAATTACCAATTTTAAAAAAAGGCAAAAACTAAAATTTCTGAAAGTTGTTGGTTACTGTAACCGGTTTATATTATAAAAAATAAAAAGAAACGAGCAAAGTTATTTGGAAGATAATCAAACCAGCAGACTGATGATGCACAATTTGTATGGAGGAGAATCAGCCAGTTTTGACTTTGGTTCAGCATGTAAACATTTTGCAGGAATTAAATCTTGACACAAAATAAAATATTAAAAATATATCATACGAACATTTACTTTCTGCTGGTGTTTGCAAAGTGTGTTTAACTTTAAAGGAAAAAAAAGCATAAGGTACCAAGTGCTGTATTAAGAAAACCAGAACTCAGAAAGTACTTCATGCAAGATAAAAGACAAGTACACTTATTCTGGTTTTGAAAAAATTCCAGCATTATCACTGCTTCTGTGTCTTGTTTTCTGTTCAGGAAATGCACTACACGTGTGGATCTTGTATGCAATCTGTGTTGTAAAACTACTTTCACTTCCACATAACAGACTTACGTTTTCATTTTATAAAATCAGATTTCTTAGATTACCTCTGTAATTCAACTCTCAAATATTCCATAATCTCATTCTTAGGACTTCAGCATCTAGCATATGTTCATAATATAAATGTCACTGGCCACTCTGTTGATAGTATTTGTAATTGATGATTTCACTCCTCTGTATCAAAAATGGATGATGAATACTACAAACTTTCAAGAAATGACCAAATGATACTCTTCTGACTGAGAACAGGACACTGCAGGCTGAGACAACTATCTATACCAGAAGATGAACACTGGCCCAACAGACCTGTGTGCCTGCAATAAAGAGCAACAGACACCACATCACATCCTCCAGAGTTGCCAGTTACATAACCCACTCAATCAAAGGACCTGACCAGACCCCAGCCCTTTACAAGAATAGCTCTGTGGTGATGATGAAAACTTGGGACGAACTTTCCCATCTGTGAGAGAGATTTGGCGTCAATGTCTGAGGGAACAACAAAGAAACCATTCTATGACCAGAAAAGTGACAGAACAAGTAAATATGATTAACCTTGAAAAACTGTTATCAAAGCACACTGGACATGAGAAAAAAGTGAGAAAAAAAAAAAAGATGAAGAAAATGGCTGAACTGAACCTCAGACTCTAGTCACTTTCCCTGATCTTACACATCCTAGTAAGATCAGCAAGCACCTAGCCATAAGAGCACAGTGTATTCTCAGCTCCACTGTTAAAGATCCCTTTCTACAACTTTTTCAAGCTGATTATACATGCTTCACTCTGCCAATTAGTTGTGCACAAGTCTCATTTGCAACACACTAAAAATTATACCTAGCATCCATTTGTGATTAGCTGGGAAGCAAAAGGAAAGATATTCTATCCATCCACATCTTTATGAACAAAGCAATCATTGTCCAGCATGATTTATGAAGCTGTAAAAAAGAAACAACACATTTTCTCTATTTCTCTCACTCTACAGCCAGTCTCTGTATGTCCCCCCCCCCACCAAAACTGAGCTGTGTGATGTCCATCTTGGCTTAAACAGGCTGTCCTTTTAATTGGTCTCTATGCTTTTGTTGTTCATCACAAGTTCTTCTACCAACAGTGTTAGATTTTTTTTTCACAGTACATGACCAATGAAGGAAACAGATGTGACCAAGCTTACTTTAATAAATATTGTAAATATGTATCTCTCAATTTGAAAAAAAAGTTGCTAAAAGAAGGGACTGGAAATAATGAACAAAAATATGCATAATATTTATTATAGTAAGTTTGCTGGCATCTGTCTGAACTACCTACAAGGGTGTATCATATGAAAGTTAGAAAATGTAAACAAAATTTCTCAATGAACAGACAGAAATCCCTTAGTAGTACCACCTGTTAGCACCAAGGTTATCGACATCAGCAGGCAGATAGTGCCACCATTGCTAATCAGCCAGCTGAGTACAGCGCACGTCAAGATGGCAAGTGTGTTCTGCCATCTGACTCTCATCTGTCAAAGGTCTGAACCTCTCAGACATAACACCATGAAATATCTGCGATGTACTTCATGCAACATGCATGTGCATGGGTCAAGTCTACAAGTTGGTTATGAAGTTCAAGATGGGCATGACACTGACCATCCTGGTAAGCATACAAGGGATGCAATGCAACAGCATTTTTTTTTCTTCCTAGAATTCAGGTGCTGCTTCACAGGTGGACCAAATGCATTCAAAGCAAGGAGACTATTGAAAAACAAGGGTATTACTTTTGTGGATTTACTGATAAAAGTTCTGTATAATTTGTATTTTTTAATTTTGATTTGATTTACACTACCAGAGAAAATGCCATATTATTATATGCTGTAAATATTTTTTTAAATGAGAATTGCAAAAGCAAAATATATTTGAAGTTGGAATTCTACAAATGAAAAATAATAATAAAAGCCACAATACAAGGAATCTAAACAAACTCCATAAAAGAAAAATACTGATAACACAAGCAGGACTTCTGTGTAAATCTTGCTTATTTCTCATTGATGACAGAAACATTACCTCACTGCACTTTAAAGTTTCAGTTACTGATTGCAAACAAATATCATGGTAGCTATATGAAATATGTACAGACAATAAGTGCACTGTTTCTCTCCATATAACAGATTATCATCTGATGCGTTAACAAACATAAGAACTCAACACAACACTTACATTTACACAAACAAGTGTGCAAGTACTGAGGTCTACAAACACTGCCATGTACTCCAACATTCTTCTAACAACCATCAAAGAGCATTTGTACTGACCCAAGAATCACTTTCTGGTACATTCATTTTACTACCAAAAAGCAAAAATTATTCCTGAAGTTCACAGTTAATCTTATACATATAAACCAACTTTTCACTTACATTTACAAAATTCTGCTTTGTTGTAGTGATACTGACAAACAGCAAGAAATGGCAGTCAATTTAAATATTTCAATGAGTTAGCACATACTTTTGACGTTCATGCATCACACAAATTCCTTTCAACAAATGAAGCATCATAAAAGAGTATAACAAAGCCTTCAAAGCAGGTGTTGATTTGTCTCAGTCTTGTTTAAACTATCAAATGCTGGTCATTCTTCTACAGATGGCCAGACATCATCATTGCTGTTTTGAGACCAAGTCTTCCCACATTCTGAAACAAATAATGAGCGAGTTTTTCACCACTAAACAATTACAAACTTTAAACTTCCGTATCTCGGATACACAGCTGCAGAGTAATGGATCCATAGCTTATAAAATCATTTCATCCTCCTCAGATAAATGTTCTAACCTTATAAATTTCTTATACTGAAATTATACATGCTCTCCAGGATTATGACTCCACAGCTCTGGACACTGTTGTTTTTCATGCTATATTTTCATAGGTAATACTTGCACAACTCTCCTGTTTCAGACATGTTAGTCAGCATGCCACTTTCTACACTTTCATTACTTTTAAATAACAAGCTTTTCAACAAAATCTTCAAGCTGCACAATGACAGGCTTTGTGTGCCGACAGCAATGATTGGGGAAGCATCTACTTCAACATCAGTCAAACCCATCTCACTTGCTCATAGCACACATTAAACTGGCACAAATCAATACAGACAGCGGGGTATACTGAGGTAAGGTAAATGTAAAGGTGGCCATGTTATGCCATGTAGGCACCCAGGGGATATCGTTTAATGTCCATTTTTTTTCTTGCACTGCTGGCATATAAAGACCTACTTATAAAAAAGGCCTTCGTAACAAAGTTTTAAAAAAAAACAAAACTTTCCAGTGCAACTAACGATGAAGAAAATACAGGAAGAAAAAGTATAGATCAGAAATGGAACAAGATAGCAAAAGCGCACAATGAAACTGTAAAACTTGCTTGGATTTTGAAAACAAGAAGATACAAGACTGAACAACACCTGAAACTCTTACAACTATAGAGTTAAGAAAGCAGATCGAAAATAGAAAAATGGAAGCCAAGTCTGAAAGACTAAAAGAAAGATATAATGAACAGTACAGCCAGTTAAATAAGTTAGTAAAACAACAAACCTGGGCTGATAAAAGGAAATACTTGGAAGAACTAGCAAGACAAACTGAGGATGCAGCATTGAAAGGTGAACATTTTTATACAAAATAACCACACTATTGGTGGAAAGTATAGGACAATGTTTCTGTCAAAGAAAGATATGGAAAACTCATCACATCAGAAAAGGGACAAGAAGAAGGACTGGCTGAACACTTTAAACAACTACTCAGTAGAAACACACCAACAACTGAGAAAGACACCCTTTACTTATCAGTAAAGTGATACTTTACCGATATTTTACAAATTAGAAAATGCTTGCATAATTTTGCACTTCTATGACATCTAGTACTCTTCAACTACAAACAAAAATGTTATGTTTCAATATTCAATGGATGTGGGTTATTTTGCTCTTTCTAGAATAGTAAATACAAAACCCATAATCAACCATATTAATCTAAAAATAAGTCAAAAGACTGATCACATTGCACAAAATAGCATCCTAACATTAAATCTAATCTGATTTGTCGCTAAAGCCACTCTGTGAGAATTAGCATAAATCAATGCTTAGGCATTACTCTGTTACATAATGAGAATTTTCTTTAATGCATTCAGCAACTACTTTATAATTTTCATATCACTTTAAAGTAAAGGAATTCTCTGTTGTACAAAATGGCCTGCTTATACATGGAGCAACATCTCAGTCTACATACCATCTTTACTTGGGGAGGAATCCTTTGATGAAATGAACCATGATGTACTGCCTGGGCTTGCAGAGTCATACTGACTGTCAGGGATATCACAGTTTGGACAATATCGTGGACTAGCATTTGGTCCACGAGGAAACCCATCATCCTCTGGGTCTTTCATATAGTTACGAACTGCTCCACCATGATGAACTGGTCTCTCACGCTTCCAAAGAATACTGTCTGGCTGAATAGCCATTATCTGAAATGGTCATGATATAGAATAAAAAAACATACTAACTTACACATTTTGCTGCCTGTTGTGAGTCTGTGTGATAAATTCATTGTAACCTTTATAATTTAGATTTTCTTGTAATTATTTTACACTTGAGTTTCAGACCAACCAGGAACTTTCATGAAAGAAGTACAAATTAATACAATACCCAAAGCAGCTGAAGAAATGAGTGGAAAAAAAAAAGAGAGCATTGTACATTCATTCATTTGCATGTCCCTTGCAGAACTTTGCCTCCCTAACAGTACTCTGTAGGCCTAACAATTGTGAGCAAGATGGCCTGCTGCTGATGCATCCATTTGCAGATCATCAACGATGTATTGCAGCCATCTTCACCTTGGTATTCCTCTCTTTCTTTTTCCCATTATGTACCCTTCCAAGACGGTCTTCTCTAGATTATCATGACGTTTAATGTGTCCAAAATATTTAAGTTTTCTCTCTTTAATCCTCTTTACTAGCCAGGCTGCTTCAATATTAAGTTCTTGTAGTATGAATACATTTGTTCTTTTTTGTGTCCATGATATATGAAGAACTCTTCTGTAGCATTTACATTCAAAGACATTTATGTGTTTCTCAGTAGTTCTGTTAAGTGTCCAGGTCTCACAGGCATATGTTGCGATGGGAAAGATGCATGCCCTTAAAAATCTTATTTTTGTGGTTCTGTCTGTTCCTGTCCACAGATTCTTTAGTTGTTTTACTTTCTGAAGAGCGATAGATGTCCTCTTTTTAATTTCCCTCATTGTATCTCCATTATTAGTTAGCAGTGATCCAAGACATTAAAAACTATCCACTTCTTCCAGTTTTTCCTCATTGATACATATTTCAACTGCCTTGTTTGTTTTGTCAGTTGTCATCAATTTAGTTTTCTTTGCATTAAGATAGAGGTTTTGCTCTTTGTTGTCCTTAGGACTGACATAATTAGTTTTTCCATTCCTTTTTGTGTTGTGGACAGCAACACTGTGTCATCAGCATATCTAATCTCTGGTACTTCATAACCTCCAATTGTTATAGCATTGTAATATTCTTTGTATTCTGAGCATTGTACACACAACACAAACATTATTATACACACTAAAATCCAGAGACACAGACTTGAGTTGATCGACTCAGACTCAAGCACAACTCAAGTCACTTTAAAGACTGAACTTGAAGACATAAAAGTGCAACTTAATATTTTTCAGTCAGTCAACTTAATGACATTGCTACTATTGTAGTAAATAAAATGCATGTTTCAATGATGCCATTCTACTGTGTGCTGTCAGACATATCTAATTTGAATCTGTTTAAATTTACCTGGTGCATAACTAGTGATAATTTGCTTGCTGCTCTAGGCAGAGTAATGGCGCCTAGACCACGGATATTCTGTACATTAGGTAATGTGAAGTTCTCAGGTGCTATTAAAGTGACAGATTTATTTCAACAGTTTCTGAGATGTCACTACCATGCCTCTATTACTATATGTTATACAGAGAGAGAAACTGATGAGGTTCAAGAGGAGATAATTAATGTTTGGATTTATTAAAAGACTTTCAAAATTAGAAGGGTGCCCTTGTGCTTATATCCAGTGTTACCATAACAATCAGTTAACTTAGTGTGAGATCCGCTGTTCAGAAGCTGCTAGTAAATAGAATTTTTTTTCCATACTGGAATTGGCTGTATTAGATGAGTATGAATCTTTGATTTTTACTGTTTGCCATGTATTATGTATGGGGATGCTTTATAATTACTTTTACCAGAGATCTTTCAGTCAGGTGTTTAGTCTTTTATGTTGATTCTGTTGTCACTGTTTCCATGTTTTTACTTGTGACTCAAACTGAAATAATTTCTCTCTGTACATTTTAAAAGCTTAAAATGTTAGCTGTATATGTTGACCATTTCCACTAATAGCAGATTACTATCTTTTCTGAAAATTCTGCCAGCTTAGCTCAAAGCTATACCTAGCTATTTTAGTTTTACAGATCATTCCATGGTGCATGTGTATAGGTGCCATTATATCAGTCTTTGTTGACAATACCTCAGGGTTTGTTTTCCTAATAGGTTTTTATGCTGTCTAAAATAAAATGACTGCTGGATATTTCATGAAGTGGTAAATAAAGTATTATTTTACTTTACCTTCTTCACTTTCACAAATACTAAGTCTATGTGTATTTATAATAAATCACTTTTAGTAATGCTGATATGGTAACCAAAACAGTGATTTTTTTTGTACAGTTTGATTTATAGACTTTAAATGATTTTAGACTTGACGCTGCTTACAAGGACCTGAGACTTGACTTGAGATTTGAAGATAGTGACTTGAGATTTGACATGAGACTTGCTACAATGGGCTTGAATGTATCTCTGCTAAAATCACCTATCAAATGAAATATAAAAGCTTATGTTTTCTTTTTTTTTTAATCTGCCTTTTCACAAGATTCACTGAGACTCACTTAGAACATGTTTATATGCAAAGAATCCCTATAGAAATCTATAGAAATGAAGAAGCTTGTTATAGCAAGCTCTGGTGGAAGTTTCTGTCTCAGATATAACAGTTTTTGCTTCATATCTACAAACATTGCCCATTGCTGGAGTATACAACGGCATTTTTTTATGCTGGGCATCTTGATTTAGATGAGAGGACACAGTAGTCAGCGCTGACAATTTCTTATTAAAACATGATACTATCTTAATAGCTATCAGCTTCTATCTTAGTACCTATCTTAGTATCTTAGATACTATCTTAGTAGCTAGTAGCTACTATCTTAGTACCTATCTTAATATCTTAGATACTATCTTAGTACCTATCTTAGATAGCTGACGAAAATGAATGGAATCAGGTTCACTGCATACTTCCTAGATTTTTTTTCCCATTGTGCTGTCTGTGCTAATCTTGTATAACAGCTTTTACCTTTTTGTAGCTGACTGTGGTTGAATAATGTTGTGCTAATTTTAAAATGCAATCTCTTCTTATAATCAATTTTCAGCAGAATGATGACCATTAGTGTTGATCTTGAGAGGCAGTTAAGCTCTGTCAAAATTACTAGCTGTTGAACTTGTTCATTTCTGGTGTTCTTTAGTGGCTGCAGTGGTGATCTACAGTCTGGGAAGAATATCATAATATTGCTTCTTCTGTTGCTGTTGTTGGCCTTCAGTATTGTTGCTGTCTGCCTTCTGAGAATATCAGAAAGTTGATTGTGCTATAAAACTTGAGGATATCTCCCCAGATGATAAAGCTTTATAAATTTGCCTCCTGTCGCTGTCTCATTAAAAAATCTCCCTCATTACATTTTACGGCTGCTTATGAAGATCTTCATTATGACTTTCATCTGTATCAGGTACAAGAAATCTTTTCTCTTAGCACAGAGACGTCTGTGTTAACTGAGGGCCATTTCTTTTGAGAAGATATGGTCTTCCTGGACTAGCAGCAGACCCACTTCGTTCTGGAGAAGCTGGGAAGAACTTCCTTATTTTAGGGCAGGGATGCAGATCTCTGCAAAGATAATTAAAGCTGCTCCTTTTCTGCCAATTTTATTTAATGTCTGCTGAAGTTTCTTTCACACAAGATCAAATGTTATACGAGATGCAACCCAAAAATTTGGGGAATGTGACCATAAAAAAAAAAGTTACCGAAATTCCTAGTTTCCACCATCTCCTTCAAAATAGTCCCCTTGGGCTTGTACACATCAACTCTAGCATGTTTCCCATGATTTCATGCATCCCTGGAATTTATCAAGTATGAGCGTGTCCATAACATCTTGCAATTCTACCTGCACTTTCTCTGGTGTGTTAAAATGGCAATCTTCCACACATATTTTCATCTTGGAGAATTAAACAAAAAAAAATTGCAAGGGGCAAGGTCATGCGAAAAGAGTGGGCGAGGAATCACTAATGCTTTCAGGAGTTAGGAACTGTTGAACAAGGAGTGCTGTGTGAGCAGGCACATTGCCATAATTGAGAAACTAATTGTTGTTCTTCCATTTGTCTGGACATTTTTGTCAAATGCCCTCCCTTGGTGGCTTCAAAACATGACAGTAAAACTTGCTATTGACAGTTTCAACAGGTAGAATGAATTCCTTGTAGACAATTCCTTAAATGCTGAAAAAAAATGACCAGCATCTTTATTTCTTGAAATTTATCATATCAGCTGTTAAGGATATCCATCAGATCTCTCAAACATAACCTCACAAAAATGTACATAATTTAAAAACACGACCTCTCATTTTTATGTCTTTTGGTACAATGACTCACAAAGTTCTATCTAGTGGTGAAAGGGCAGACAACTATCAGTTCCGGCACACTGTTTAAATTTCCTGAACTTTTGGGTTGCACCTCATATGTAGCAGCTTCTCAAATTATCACAAATTTATATATATGAGGGTGATCCAACTAAAAACTTTAGACTTGTGACAGATATTCTAAACAGTCTCCCATCATTATCTAAGCTGACAAATTCATTACCAATGATTTAAGGAGTGTCTTGACAGTGGCATGGTGTCAATTAGTTATATGGCATCATGATAGTGGTATAAAGATGGTCACTCCTCCAGAGACATGCACGAAAATGGAAAAGCATTTTGTGATAAATTTTGTTGAGCTGTGAATGTGTGAAACCTATCGAATTCACAGGCCAATGAAGATTCAGTACAGTGATGCATGATTTTCTCAACAACTATCTTAGACCTGCAATCAGATCCAAAAGACACAGACTTCTGATTACAGATGTGTTGTTGCAACATGACAATGCTTGACTCTATACTGTTCCTGCAACAGCTGAAACCATTATGGACTGTCTTCTACATCTGCATTATTTGTAAGGCCTTGCCCTGAGTATTAGCCACATATTTGGATCACAAAAAAGAGATGATGGGTGGAAAAACTTTGAGGTCATAAGAATAGGTGCAACAGGTGGTGCATTAGTGGCTATGCACCTGATAAAATATTTCTTTTATACAGTATACAGGAACCCATACATTTTGTAAACATAGGAAAACTTGCATCAAATGTACTTAAGACTACATAGACATATGAGGCAGTTATATAACATTTTTGTGTTAGTAAATTATGAGGGACAAAAATGTAGAGCTTTCATATATATATATAAAAGAAACACAATTTATGTACCTGTTTACAGCAGCTCTATACAAAGAAAGAACTCTACAAACCTCATCACAGCAACGTCTACTTATGATGGCCTTGTAATCCAACTTTCTGAGCAGGGAATCTCTCATCTTTAGAAAGCCAGGATATTTCTTCTTCCAGCCTATGCCCAGCACCCAAGGAAATATTTCATACTTTATCTCTTCTTCATCTTCTTCAACATCATTAGCAAGATATCTGCAATGATTCACATTATAAAGTATTGAAAATATAACCAGCTACCTACAATCATCCATTGTTAAAACAAATAAAAACATAACTAGGTATCTATACTGACTCACTGCCACAGTTAAATAAAAACATAACTAGGTATCTATACTGACTCACTGCCACAGTTAAATAAAAACATAACTAGATACTCAATTACTCCTAGGTTCTAGGTTCAAAATGTAGAGTCCAGTGCCACTGCATTTATATATGCTCTGCTGCATGCCACAGCATCCACCTAAGAGTTTATTCGCTAATATCTCCTGCAAGCATTGATTGTTTACAATTCATTTTTTGCTAAACAGTTCCTGCTTTGCACCCTTAATTTGTCCCAGCTCCAGCAATATTCTTATAACAACACTATTCTTCCATTCCTGCTCTTTATTTTCCCACAGTCTGTTCAATACAGCTTTAGCAATGTCACCCATGTTCATTCTCAGCCTGCCTTTTATTTTATCCTATCCAGGAAATCTATCTGCCACTTCATTTCCATGTACTCCCACATGACCTGGACAGTAAATCCACATTAGACTCATCACATTTGATTGCCATAACAGATGAACCCTTTCTTCTCAGTTTTATGAAGCATACAATGTGGATCAATCACAATGTGACACATTAACAATATCAAGGGCTACTGGCCACTGCTGTCAACATAGCCTCGATTTCCATTTGCATACCTGATGTAGTGACTTCAAAGGCTCTCAAATCCTGTGCCACTACTCTTCCATTCAGTATGCAACAAAACCCTAGCCACTTTTGCTATCTGAGTCACTAAGCCACCTGTATATATTACATTTACAAATCTAATAAAAATATAATTAGGGATTTGTAATGATTCACTGTTACAATGAACAAATGCTGAATGTCACACTTTTAATTTTTGTTTGTTTAGCAATGAATGTACTTTTGAATTTAAAGAAAATAATATGCAGTGGCTGCACTGCACAGGCAGAGCAGCACACAGAAGTTGCAACAAATTCAAGCCTGTATTTACTATTCAATTCAGCACATTTTGACAAACTTCTCACTAGTGTTGTGTTACTGCAGATCTCAGCCTGTCTGATAAATAAGGCAACTTACAATCCTATGAAGAAATTCATTCTTGTGTACTCTCTGACAGAGAAGTTGGCTCTCTTGAAGTATGCAAACACCATGGCAATCAAATACTAGGAGAAAAGAACAAGTTAAATGTCTGTAGGGGGCGGCAGTCTAGATTTGAGTTATGCTACTGAGAATGAACACATACATATATTTCATGCATTCAAATGTTATGCTGGTATATTTTACTTACAAATCTGAGATGAAAGTATATAGTGTTTAATAAGACTACATGCAACAATAGTACAATTTTTAAAAAAAAAAATACAATGAACCCTTAGAAGTTAAACACAAATCCATTCCAGGAGGTAGTTTAACTTTCAAACTGTTCAACCTTCAAGCTTAATTGCCCCATAAGAAATAATGTAAACTGAATTAATCTGTTCCAGTCCCCCAAAACTTATCCATTATAAAACATTTTAAGCACAAAAATTAGTTATTTAAACCTGTATAATAATGCTAATATGCATTAAATCATACATATTATGCTTAATGCTATAAAACTGTTAATAATGACAATACCTTACATACTAAAATATTTTAACACTATAGAATCATTTTTAAAAAAGTGTACTGCACATTATCTTTACTAAGAAGTAATGAAAGTGAAGAGTAAGTGGAGGTGGTGGTAGGGGTATGGGAAAGAGTGATATTACTTCTTCCGTTACTGAGGATCTTTTACTGGTACGGGATTTTACCCATTTTACCACATTAGTTGTTTTAATGGGTTCCTTGTTCCTTAGTACGATCAATATGGTCAACTTAGCCATCCCATAATCAACAGCTAGCTCTGATACATGTGCACCACCTTCCCATTTAGTGATAAGTTTCCTTTTAAGTTCTACTGTGGCCATTACATTCTTCATCTTAGGCTTTTTCAGCACAGGTAACTTTCTTTGGTGCCATCATGAATGTGTAATTTTAAAGATAAAATGAAAAAAATATCCAAAGAAATCCAGTAAAAACACACTTGGAAAACTCATGCTGAATCTGGCAGATGCTTACTGAACCAGAGTCATGTGAGAACCGACCATGATTATTATTTTCGTTCAGGTGGCTGTGTCTGTTGTGGTCCACTTTCAAATTTTTGTTCAAGATTCAAGCTGGATTTCCACTGAATTTTTTGGTCGCATTTCAAGGTGTATGAGTATCAAACCATTCAACTTTCAAGGGTCCACTGTATATGTAGTCTAACAATACTGAGATTTTTATCAATACATATGTAGCAGTGGTTCTTAATCTTTTTTTAAATGTTTTTTTGTCTATGAACCCCATTTTCAGTCTGAGAACAGCTGTGAACCCCTGATTAAAACTAAAACAACAAACAGAACCAAAATGATGCTAAGATATTTTTAGTTTAGCCAATCTATTGGCTGGTCTATAAGCCCCCAAAACTCCTTCCGTGGACCCCTACTACCATGGACCCCCAAGGAATCCATGGACCTCGGGTTAAGAACCAATGACATAGAAAATTATACAATAAAATAGTGTCACCCAACTAATAAATCTACAAAATAAAGAAGTGAAACATATTATGTATGCCTGTGACCTTAAGAACTGTGCTGGCAAAAATAATGATACTTGCAGGCTGTTGAAGGTGGAAGAACACGTATATCAATATGAACTTCTGCTATACCTTATCTGCTATTCTTCTACAGCTGTCAAATCGAAGAAACTCTTGTATCACAGCATCATCTAAGAAACAATCATTTTCATAAAATCAAAATCTATTCCAGAAATATAATACACACATACAGGCTGAAATAATAAGCAGATAATAAAATAAAAACTACAAGACAAAGAGCATAAACAAATCAATAAAAATGACACAGAATTTTAACAAAATATTTAAATATTTCTAGTTATTTCTAAGGGTCAAATGTTTACAAAATATTGAAATATTTCTATTTTTTTCTAAGCGTTATCATGACAAATGGTAGCAGAATATCTACAGTAAATATTTCTAGTTATTTCTAAGGGTTATCAAGACAAATGTTAACAAAAACACATTTATTGTTATTTCTATGGCTTATTACACCAATCTAAGAAAAACATTTTCTCAACATTTTTTTTCTACCTCAGCTGAACCCTCTGGATAAATTTTCAGGTTTCAAGAAACACTTGTAATAAATATTATTATATCTACATCATATGTTTCACTAACAATATGTAGATATCATAATCCATTAATAATTGCCAAAACTCTTTTAGTTAAAAATTATATTTTCCCATGCATCTGCGTATAAACATGCTTACTATTTTTTTTTTCAAATCACAATCTCTCACAGAACCCTCAGGTTTTGAAAACTACTACTTATTTGTACTAGGCTGAGAAACCTTGATCCAGGTCACTGTTGCATCTCCCTGGACTATGAGCAGGATATTCTTAAAAGCTGACATGAAGATCATGAACAACAAGTATCATATCGGGCAGAGAAAGAGTTACAGTGGTTGGCTTAAAGATCTAAAGTAGACCTAAAAAAAAAAGCATGCATCAAAGCAGACTCCTAACCATCATGGGGACTGCTATGAGTCCCTTTCTTCAGTCAGGCCACAGAAGAAGGACAGGGTCTTGGCCAGCCCTGGTTCACCAGCCATGACAGCTTAATCTCTATGGTCTGACAGCTTATCTCCATGGTCTGACAGCTTAATCTCCATGGTCTAACAGCTTAATCTCCACGGTCTGACAGCCTAATCTCCATGGTCTAACAGCCTAATCTCCATGGTCTGACAGCTTAATCTCCATGTATAAAATTGGAAAAAAGTAGGAGCAGCTTTATTACTTAACGATTACAAAGTTGTGACGTTTCGGCGTGAGCCTTAATCATACAAAAACATACAGGACGAAGAAATAGGGAGAGGAGATAAAGTATAGATTTACATGAATACTGTTAAAAAAAAAAAAAAAAATTTTTAAAAGGAGTACTTAGCTGTAAATTGCAAGGTGTGGCTTGTCTGGCGGTGTGTGTCAGGAATGGATCTGGTAGGACGTGGAAATTGTTTAAATAGAGACCTGTGACATGTGGTCAGTGGGTTGTAACTGGGAGTGGTGGATGGGGAACCGGGGAGGGGAGAGAGAGCAACGCACTACTGGCCTAGCTGGGAGAATTTGAAACAGGTGATTGGGGAAGAGGTGTTGCAGAGAAGAGGGGTTGCAGAAAAAATAGCGGGGTTGCAGAGTGATGCTGTGAGGAGGTTTGAAAAGTAAGAAGGGGTGGATTTAGTGGAGAGGTACTATAATGATTGAAGAAGATGATGTTACGTGCAACTAAACAGCGAGTTTAACCCATGTGGTTCCAGCGTCCCATAATTTTGAATGCAGCGGTTCTCAAGTGCCAGGCGGCTTGTGTCATCTGCGTGACATTGTTTAATGGCTGTTACCAGAAAATCAGATTTGCCTCTGTGGTTGGGGCCATTGAAATGATTTGGGACTGGTTTCGAAGCATGCTGGGTGATGTCGTACAGATGTTTTTGCATGCGGTCCCCTAATCTGAGGCCAGTCTCACCAATATATGTTATCCTGCATCTTTTGCACACGATGACATATATCACATTTCGGGACTTGCATGTGAATCCCTCATGAAGAGTGAGGATAGTTTTGGGAAAGGTGATTGTTTTCGTTTCCCAAACTACAGGGCAGGTAACACAGCGGGGGCGGTTACATTTTCTGGTGCCAACATACGTAAGGCTCTGCTTCAAGTGGCTGTGGACGAGGATGTCCTTAAGGTTTGGCTCACGTTTGTATGCCAATAGGGGTGCTTCAGAGAAAATGTTACGAGTGTCGGAGTCGAGCTGGATTATCGGCAGATGACGATAAAGGATTTTCTTAACCATCTGACCGTGTGGGTGGAAAGGCAGTACTAACTTAACTCTGTCAGATGGAGTAACAGGCTTTTTCCTGAATACTTCTTTGCGGCTCACTAGTTGGATACGGTTGAAGGCTTTACGAAGGACCTTTTCTGGGTAGTGGCGATGACGGAAAAATTCTAATAACTTGTTGGACTGATCTAAAAAGTCCAAATTATCCTGACATATGCGGCGAAGACGGAGGAGTTGGGAATATGGGATGGAGTTCTTACAGGCCTCAGGATGGGAGGAGGTGTAAAGCAAATAGGCGTGGCTATCGGTAGGCTTGTAAAATACAGAGGTGACAAGCCTGTTTGTGCCAATAGAAATTTTAATGTCTAAAAAATTAACAGACTTGTCGGAGATTTCATAAGTGAATTTTATGTTCTTATTGAGTGTACTGGCGAATTCAATAAATTTTTTAAGGTCTTCATGTGGCATACTTGTAATTCCAATGCCATCATCGATGTACCTTTTATAGAATTCTGGAAATCTGCCAGTGTAGGTTTCCCATAATTTGACTTCCAGAAAGCCCATAAATAGACATGCATAACTGGGACCCATTTTCGTTCCCATAGCAACACCACTGATTTGCTCGAAGTATTCGCCGTTGAATTCGAAAGAATTCTGGTTTAGTACTAGCTCTGTAAGTCTGATTATGGTGTCAGTGTTAGTTGTGGGGTGAGGGTCTTTGTCGAGAAAATGGCGGAGTGCTAAGAGTCCATCCTTATGGGGGATAGAAGTGTAAAGAGAGCAGACATCAAGGAGAAAGATGTGATAGGTGTGGTGTTGAGAGAGTGTGATTGTATCAAAAATTGTTAATGCATGGTTGGTGTCTTTCAAAAAGGAGGGTAGTCTGTGTACAAGAGGCTGGAAAATGCTATCTAAAAAATCAGAAATGTGCTCAGTGGGGCATGAACAGTATTCATGTAAATCTATACTTTATCTCCTCTCCCTATTTCTTCGTCCTGTATGTTTTTGTATGATTAAGGCTTACGCCGAAACGTCACAACTTTGTAATCGTTAAGTAATAAAGCTGCTCCTACTTTTTTCCAATTTTATACATTCTAGTATCACAGCTTTACTGCAGTGTTTAGTGTATAGTTGTATACTTATACACCAATTATTGTGTTACTTAATCTCCATGGTCTAAAAGCTTAATCTCCATGGTCTAACAGCTTAATCTCCATGATCTGACAGCTTTTCTCCATGGTCTGACAGCCTAATCTCCATGGTCTAACAGCTTAATCTCCATGGTCTGACAGCTAAAACTTCAGCAACAACAATTTTCATATTATTTATTCCATTATCTAGTGCTTGTGATTGTCAAACATCTAAACCTGCCTAAACTACTCTCATTCAGTTCTAACACAGAAAACATTTTAACATGGAAAATTACCAGTAAGTTTAAAGAATTCATTCATCTCCTTAATTTTGACAATGAAGCAAGAGCTGTCAGCTGA
This sequence comes from Achatina immaculata, assembly GCA_009760885.1. Lineage (NCBI taxonomy): Eukaryota > Metazoa > Mollusca > Gastropoda > Stylommatophora > Achatinidae > Lissachatina > Lissachatina immaculata. The sequence goes on along the minus strand of CM019702.1, from coordinate 39,956,612 downwards.
TGTCCTTTTAGGCAGACCACTAAAATGCTTCTTGTCTGTGGTGAAGAACATTTGGTCTCGTGGGATGTGAGATGTTTCTGAAAGCGCATTTTCAAATGGAGAATTCTTCCATGAAGAATGTGAAGACCTAAATGGCTTGTAACATTTCTGTTGCCTCCCTTTTGTGCTCTTTGTTTTATGAAATATTTTAACATCTGTACCAATTCCTGCACAATCACCACAGAAATCTCTGAACTTTGATTTATCATGAGCATGCCCTACACTTTTGTAGTGGTAAATGTTCTCTTTTTCAGGGCTGGAGTGAGGCTCTGAAAACTGCTCTTTGAATCCAATGCATGAAAGAGATACCATAGCTGACACACAGTAGTTCCTTGGAGAACTTGCAACTTTGAAAATATTTTTTGCTGTTTAAAGCTTGTTTATGAAGCAAAACAGGTACAGCAATAAGCTCTTGGGTTCTAAAAAAAATTGAAAAAAATACACAAAAATGAGGCAATTCTCTTCATACTTGTGACAAGGCACACAAACTGTAGATTACATCCTCTACAACTGCGCATCAACTATGAGACACTGAAAGATAATTACTAGCACAATGAAACTATTCAAGAAGTTAAGCTCAATGGTTCAATACAGAAACTACACACACACACACACAAAGTTAAATTTATCCAAGAGAATGAACTGAAGAAGAAGAAGAAGAAGAAAGGAAGAAGAAGAAAGAAGAAGAAGAAAGGAAGAAGAAAGAAGAAGAAGAAAGGAAGAAGAAAGAAGAAAAAAGAAGAAGAAGACATAACAGTAAGGTGACAAACAGATATGGATTACTCATCATCCAAGCCTCTAAGCTAAACTTAGTAAAGGTCATTTCCCTCCCCCTATCCAATTTATACTGTTCATCTCCTGATCAGTTACAGTGTGCAGCTAAAAAGGAAGGGGTGGGCAATACTTCTTTAGCAGACTCCACCACCACAGGAACTATGGCAATTCCAGCCCCCATATGCCAGGCTAGGCCTATTACTGGTGGGTACCAATGGAGAGGTGGGACAGGGTCTTGGTCAGCTTTTATTCTTTACTCTGATGCTAACGTATCTGTATAGGACTAATGAGACAGCGTCTGTCTCTCTGTCTCTCTCTCTCTCACACACACACACACACACATAAACTCCCCAGTTATCAAAATTTATCAAGCGTTTCTATCTGGTGTGTTGGCTTTACATATTTGATGCTTCACGTTATTAAGTGAAAGAATCCCTGCATGCTCATATCCTGTGCCTTTTCTGTCTTCGTCAGCATTTTTCACTTTGGAGTAAAATTTAATGATAATTCTTTGTGCAAAATAGTTTGAAAATATGAAAGTAAATTTATCTATCCACTGATTGGTTTATCTCGACATCCACATGCTGAAACTGTGGAAACTGGTATGATTTCTTACGACAGCAGCGACGAATAATCTCCTGAAACATGTCACAACTACAGAAGGTTACAGGAAGAACAAAGACACCGATGCAGGACTATGAAATGGAATATAGATGTTGAGAACAATGTCTCACGCTCAGGCAGAGTTGTACTGTGCTTGACAATTATTTGGAGTCTCTGGCTTTTTCCTGACGTTGACATCACCCACAATGGTGGTTAAATATTTTCTTAATCACGAAAAAATCAGCAGTAATGTATGTAAATACACACGCAAATGGATCTCTAACAAAATATTTTAAATATTTTGATTAAATTCAAACCTGTCAGCTAAACCCAACTTTTGCTGCAGTTGGCGTTCCCAGATTTTTTTAGAACCTAAGTCCTAAATTAAAATTTGTAAGATTCATAACTTCAATCTTCACCCACATTTATGACGGTAAGTTGAAAATATGCAAATCAAAACAGTTTATAGCCTTACTCATTTTGATGTTACGAGCCTTTGATCGTAACATTTAATTATTCTTATTCTGTAAATTAATTAATTTAACTTGAAAACACAATTTAGCTTCCTACGTTTTAAATATAATTTGAAAAATGGAAACCGTTGTTAGACGTCTAGGAGATGAAATTATGGAATATATAATTCTTTATTTTTAGAATACGAAAAATCTAGAAACACTACGAGCATTTTTTTTCTGGCAAATGAAAACAAAAGTTAAATTTCATTTCTATAACTGTACGTACGACAAAGAATGCTTTTTCAAAGAAAAAGTGACAATTATAATATTGTCAATAACGGCATCTCTGCAGGAAAAAAAAAAAGAGTTCCAGGTCGATGCACATTGCAACCTGGCATACAAATCTCTCATCGTCTGCATCAGATCCGAGTACAGTTTTAGCAGACGCGAAGGTACAGAATCACGCACAACATCACCGACGCAGAATTAATGGATTTAAATCATAGGGGCATACGCTTCTTCTCACAGTCATTTCCAGACATCTGTAAGCTGTTAATTATGTTCAGCATTAAGTGTTGTGTCGGCAGACGTTGACGATGGTCATACCTCTTGGCGAATCTTGATCATTTGCATTTCCCATCAGCTCAGTTGCTGACTGCTTATTGTGCTATCACTTTAGACTGTCAGTGCTATTTTTCTTCTGGCCTTCCCCAGCCTCTCTCTAAATTCATCTTTGTTCTTACCTTCGTCCATCACGGCGCATTTTGTGCCCGTCTTTCTTACAAGAAAGATAGTCTTTTAATTATTCTCATATATTTTTCGTTGTTTTTGTTATATTTTGTTGTGTTGTTTCTGTACGTGATCCTTGAAAAGACGTTTTGCCGAAATATTGAATTGTGTATGTTCTTCGTTTATACGTGGTCATCTCACTTTCTGCCATTCTTGTTTCTGTCCACTTTCCTCACTCTCTCTGTCTTTCAGTAAAATTGAACCATACGTCTCCATCTACTTTATTACTAGATTCAGTTTTACCGCAATCATCATATCACTTATCAATTTATCTTTCTTGTTGTTATGATCTTTTTAGGCCATCCTCATTATATGTCCAATGAATGATGTTTTGTTATGGATTTAATTATATTCCTTTCTACATTTGCACCTGCTAGACACCCTGTTTGTCATCTTAGGTGTTCGTGATATTATTAACATTCTTATAAGAAAACCACACGTCTTTTATACGTCTAATGATCTTTGCATTAATCTGTTCATTGTCCACAACTCACTTCCTTAAAGTAAAAGATAAAGGTAATCCTTTTATGCCTTAGAGGCAGGTAGCGGATATGTTGTTAGTGCCCACATTTTCCTTGACCTGTCAGCACACTAGAGGATGATGTTGTCAGTATCACGCCTGGCCGTCTTTTCTCCCCCAACTCCAGAAGAAGTCGGATACCCATTTCTACAGCTGAGTGACTTGGGCGCCTCCGTCCAGATTCGAACCCCCGACCTTCGCCATGAGAGACTAGTGTTTCTTAGAGTAGGATGGGCATAATGTTTCAGTTATGATCATGCCTGGTTAAAATCAAACTTCAGCTGCGGCGTCAGTCGATGTTTAATTAATACTTCATAAGTTGTAAAGTTAAATAGTTTTAAAATTATAGGATGTTATATAAAGACAAGTTTTTATATAGTGAACCCGCGCTAAGCTTAAAACAATGAAAATATGCGAAAATCATTCATCATTCATTTGCATGTCCCTTGCGGAACTTTGCCTCCCTAACAGAACTCCTGTAGGCCTCTCGGTTGTGAGCAAGATGGCCTGCTGCTGCTGCATCCATTTGTAGATCATCAACGATGTCTTGCAGCCATCTTCGCCTTGGTCTTCCTCTCTTTCTTTTTCCCATTATGTACCCTTCTAAGACGGTTTTCTCTAGATTATCATGATGTTTAATGTGTCCAAAATACTTAAGTTTTCTCTCTTTAATCCTCTTTACTAGTCAACCTTCTTCAATATTAAGTTCTTGTAGTATGGATATATTTGTTACGCGAAAATGTTTAATATACTTATTTTACATATGCGAAAATATATGTTTAATATACTTAATTAATTATTTACATTGGTGTTCAGTTGTTCGTTCATTATTTACATAACTCCTTTAACAAAAGCGAATAGATTTTTTTTCTCAAAAGACTATTATGAGACAACTTTCAAATGGTTGTTTTGTAACGAAACTTATATTAGACCCTAATTGTAATTATAAATTTATATTTAGTCGCAGAAAACTAAAAATCCGGCACGTGACCTACATAGCCATTTTGAAATCCTTCATTGTAGGGTACGCGTGGAAGTGTGCTCCAGACGCGGTAAGCGAATCTTTATCTTCATCGTACTAAGCCTTCCTTTGTGAGATGGTATTTAATTACCGTGGAAGATTCGCAATATTGATATTTTAATTGTGATGTATCATTTACATATGCTTATTTTTCGTATGAATCAATCTGTTCTACATGACGGCACCCCAGCCGCCATGTTCATAGTATTCAGACACAAAGAAATGAGTACTTCTTGAAAGCACGAGTCTTTGAGAAAGGAATAGTGAGATGGAATAATGCATGCTGCATTCAACTAATTGTCATTTATAAAACCAGGCTGTTTTTTTATGATTCTGATAACAGATGAAGATGATTAGTACTATCATAACGGCATCTTCCATTTCCTCATTTAATATTTTTCGTACGGGGTTGATGTGAAAGTTTCGCGAATGGTGTTTCTGTGTTACGCTTTTATCAAGTTCTGCTTTCGTGAAAGTCTGAGATACTTAAGCATGATAGTTCTCACACTCCACATTATCTGATTTGATGAAACAATAGAAAATGAAAATTAGGTTATACCGCATGCAGAAGTTTTGGATTGATCAATTTCCTGCATAAGAGTCTTGTATGCATGTATTCCTCAATATTGTCTACTCATTTGAACAGCTTGGCCAATTGACTGGACTGTAATGGGGACATGATAGTCCCGCATCTTGAGTCAAAGACTTCGTATAATCAATCATTCTACTAAACCTACTCTCAGTTCCAAGAGGTAAAATGACAACTGAGGTAAAACTGGTTCTAGTTATATAGGTAGACAGAAGTGTATGGTTCAGTTCTACAAAAAGTGTCTTTTTTGTAAAACTGGACTGTACACTTCTATCACAGTTATGAAGAAGAGTTTTTCATACCAGATAATTGATGAGTGGGTGGGAAAAAAAATTGAGATATTTTCAATTGGTGAAGGAGAATAAGACAGGAAAGACTTTTTTTTTTAAAGACAATTCACAAGTATCATATATCATGTAGTCTTAATAGCCCATTACACTATGGAAATAACGTGAGAATAGCTTAGAAACATCTGGAAGTTCTCCCAGTACAGTCAGTCATTTACATGTCCTTTGTGGAACTTTGCCTCCCTAACAGCACTCCTGTAGACCTCGGTTGTAAGCAAGGTGCCCTGCTGCTGATGCATCCATTTGCAAATCATCATTGATGTCTTGCAACCATCTTTGCCTTGGTCTTCCTCTCTTTCTTTTCCCCATTATGTATCCTTCCAAGACTAAATTATCATGACATTTAATGTGTCCAAAACATTTTAAGTTTTCTCTCTTTAATCCTCTTTACTAGCCAGGCTTCTTCAGTATTAAGTTCTTGTAGTATGGGTATATTTGTTCTTTTTTGTGTCCATGATATTTTAACTCTTCCCGAGCGTATTGGCACGATCCTGCCGCTTCCGGTTTCAATGCTGAGAGCGTATTGTCAGGATTGTTTGTTTCATTAAAACAACCGGTGTAACATTTAGATTGTACATATTTCGTCCGCGATTCCGGTGACACTTTCAAAATGGCGAATGCGTGCCTAGTTACGAGCGATGCCGAGCGAGAATACGGACGAGAAGCATGGAAATTTTTCAATTTTTTACGATGTAGATAGGGGTATGGACATAGCCTATGGCCACCCCGCTGCTCTTGAATGTTTTCTAAGTAGATTTAGACATATTTAGACGACTGGAGAAGTAGTTAGGAGTAGTTAGGAGGTTATTTCAGACATTCAGTAAGCGAAAATGCCATACGGAGTCACAATACGAGATCGATAAGTAGATCTACACATCTTAGATGGTAAATAGGGGTAAGAAGCGCGAATCTAGATCTAGCCGATGGTGAGCTGGCCACAATCAGTGTCTAAAAACATCACATTACTTCTTTTTTCCTAAAAAACTCTGCATTTATGAAATTTTCATTCATTTAGCTACACTTTGATACATATTACGTATACGGAAGTACATGGAAACACTGTTTTTCATTCCATTTTACACCTAGACCCCTTACTGACAAGGACCCGCGTTTTTACTCCCGCACTCCAGAAAACGTCCGTGTTTCTTCCTCCAGCACGGAAAGAGTTAAGAACTCTTCTGTAGCATTTACATTCAAAGGCATTTGTGTTTCTCAGCTGCTTTGTTAAGTGTCCAGGTCTCACAGGCATATGTTGCGATGGGAAAGATGCATGCCCTTAAAAATCTTATTTTTGTAGTTCTGTTGGTTCCCGTCCACAGCTTCTTTAGTTATTTTACTTTATGAAGAACGATAGATGTCCTTCTTTTAATTTTCCTCATTGTATCTCCACTGAAAAATAATTACTGGCCCAGTGAAACCACTAAAGAAGATAAGCTCTATGGTTCCATACATGAATTACAAAAAAAACAGTGAAATTTATCCAAGAGACAGGACTGCAAGTATAGACAGACAATGTGAACGAAGAAGAAGAAGAATTAATAGTTACATGTAAGGTTACAAAAATTAGATGTAAAAGAATCTTATTTCTGGTCACAAAAGAAAAAACAGTAGTGAAGAAAGCAACCTTTATGTTTTAAGAATTTTTGCATGGAAAATAACTGTTAACTTTCATATGCTTGCAGTGATAAGGTGACTGCCAACATGACCATCAAGATATTCCTGGGCAATCTGAGCTCAGAGACAACTGCTGACAAAATTCGGCCACTGTTTGAAAAATATGGGCAGGTTGTGGAGTGTGATGTTCTTAAGAACTTTGGTTTTGTTGTAAGTCTGATGTCTGTTTGTGTAGTTCCTTTCACATGTGTAATTAGAAATTTGTTATTGTCCTGCGTTGTTACACAGAGATGTAGATCTGATAAGATCCTGTAGAGAACAGAGACCATGCTTTGGTGACAGTATACAAGATTTAGCAAGAATTACGAAATTGAAAGTCCATCTAATAAGTAACTGTATCAAGTGAGTCTTGCAACAACAACAAAAATAACACAATATGGCAATATTATAATAATAAATAACACATATTGCAGGTTTGGTTCAAATATGGCTGAACATCTTCAGTTGCACACCACATATCATTCTGCCATTAGAATTAAACATTTTCTGCAGTTACAAAGACATTTTTTTTTCTTATTTTATTAATTGCTGCGTGACATAATTCTTATCAGCGACAGTATGAAATCAACGCAAGTAAAAACACCCTGTCTTCAATGGCTAATACAATAGGACTCGAAATTAACAAGGATAAAACAAAAATAACGAAGGTTATCATTAATGACGAACAAATATACTTAGAAGGAACAGTTATTGGAGAAGTAAACAATTTTGCATATCTCTGCAGCTATATAGACCAAAATGGTGACATCAGAAAAGAAGTTAAAATTCAAATTGCTAAAGCAGCATTGACCTTCAAGAATCTTGAGAACATATGGCATTCAAAAGTTATAAGCACAAAAACCAAATTAAGATTATTCAATTCAAATGCAATATCCACCCTCATTTATGCATGTGAAAAAAAAAACTGGAAAGCAACTAAAGAAATAGACAAGAAATTAGACTCTTTCGAAAACAAATGCCTAAAGAAAATACTCGGCATCAAGTGGAATGAATTCAAGAATGATGCAGATATCAGACAGATGAACAAACAACAACCTGTCTCGTGGTTGATCAGAAAAAAGATGGACATATGTCGGTCATGTGATGAGAAGAAACAATCAGAGAATCCCCAAACAAACTATAAAATGGACCACAACAGGCCGAGGAAAAAAGAGGTCGACCACGTGAAACTCTAAGAGAGGACATTGTTAAGAGAAGCCAATTCAGTGGGCATATCCCTAGATGAGATTGAAAAACTCACTGAAGACAGGACATTGAAAAACTCACTGAAGACAGGACATCTTGGCGAACTACCATGCGGGCCCTATTTGATGTTAAATGGCACGGGAAGGATGTAAGATGATCTGTTACAGTCGTGATTATGGAGAAAACTGCATAAAATTGTAATGTTCAGATTTTATGTGTGATTTAGCTTCTAAAGCCTATGAATAGTTTTTTTTTAAAAATGCTGTTGAATTTAGGAAGCAAGTAAAGTTGTGAAAATGGTCATAAAAAAATGCATTTAAATGTGAATGAGAAACATATTAGCCTGAAATGATTAGGCCTGACAAACTTTTCTTCTTTCTTTTGTCAGCACATGGTCAATAAAAATGAAGCCAATAAAGCCATTGCTCAGCTAGATGGGTACAGCATCGATGGAAATAATATTCGTGTGGAGGTATATATACCCTTGGCATTTGCATGCCTGTATTAATTTTATTACAAGGTTAGGGGGTTTTAAATTTTTTGCTTCCTCATTTGTTTGTTCACCCTGCTTTCATCTGTGGATTGTACAATGCTGGGGAGGGGGAGGAAGCGCAAAAGAAATTTTGTGGATTTTAGGAATTTGATCATATTGTATTTATTAAAGTCTGGTATCCGTAGCAGAAACATTATTGTGCGATAGTCGGGCTCAGTTTATTTAACTCAACATTGCTACTACCCGTAAATTATTACTTGTATTATATACCAGTATATTTAACTAAGCATCGCTACTATCCGTAAATTATTACCTGTTTTATACCAAATTATGTTATTTAGTGCATGATTCGATTCGATTTGCTTTGCATATGTATGGGCTAATGAAACCTGTCACACTGAATCGTTTCATCCCGAAAATCTTGTGCTTTTCGTTCTTTGCCTTCAGCGTGTTGTATCGAATAGCAAGTACACTTGCATTTAATCTTTGTAAATGTTGATGCGACTTAAAGACAGGTTTCATTGCACAGGCGTTTACCTTGTGTTTCTAAACACAATGCAATGTTGATTTTTTTTTTCCAATCTTGCAGCTATCAACCGGAAAGAAAGGTGCCGGTGGCAGTGGGAAATTCGACAAGAAAGGGTTAGAAGCAAAAGTTTTATTTGCGCAAGCTCGTAGACCGTTTTAGTACATGTGTCCGCTGAATCCTGGTTGTGCCGTGCCGATGCCGTCTGCGATTGACATCCTTTGATGATATACACAAATCCAGATCGGTATTATCGTGCAACCTTTCAGCCGTATTGAGTATTCGAAACGGTTTGACAAAGTAGTGCTTTATTGTCTATTTAGGTTTCTCACCTAAACAATCACATTCGATTTTCTGTAATGCAGATGTAGATTATAATTTTATATATAACTGTTGGGAGAAATTTTGTTCAGTGTTATAGTTGAAAGAGAAATTGAACATTTTAGTTTAGAACTGGGGTTGTCTTGCTTAATGATGCAAGGTGAGCGGATTTTTGCTTGTTTTGTTTTCTTGGCTGACTGGAATATATAAATACAGTTCATACTTGTCTGGCATGTCTTTGATCACAAGTTCCTTGGAATGCACTCTTATGTTGGTGTATACTTTCCATGGATAAATTTTGTTTACAAAACAATTTCATTACAGTTTGTTCATTTAAATGAAGTCAGTAAATACCAATTTTTAAATGGTACAAGAAGTAATAAATGAATCTATAATTAATAAATTTTCTACTGTCATGAATTTTTGTTTTAAATTATAATTTTTAAAGCGACTGACACATTATCCTAGTAAGGTATTTCCTGTTAAATAGAATAATGTAATAATTGTTATAATAGAATTTTTTTTTTAAACAAAGTTCAGTAAAGCTGAAATTGTTGAGTTGGTGTCACTGTCATATTACAACATATATTGCAGGTTTGGTGGTGCTGGTAACAGAGGGCGTCCTTATGGGCCTCCCCCTGGCCGTGATTATGACCGGTACCCATATCCACCAGTTCCTCCTGTGCCCTACGACCGGTATGATCCATACTATCGCTACTACATGGAGAGGGAAGCTTATTATGCTCGTGTGGGTGGTTCACTACCAGGAGAGAGGGGATATGCATCTGCTGCAGCATCACGTGACCGCTATCCTCCAGTACCAAGGGATCGGCTTCCTGATCGCTACCCTCCAGATCCACGAGACAGGCTGGTTCCCCCCAGGTCATATTTAGAGGACCGTGCTCGAGGGTTGCCCCCAGATCCTTATTTCAGGGAAAGAGATCCGTTAGCAGCTAGACCACCACCTGAATATTATGACAGGTATGGACTAGCATCATCACAAAGTTTTTGTAGTTTTGAGAACATAAATCAGCATATTTTACATCAAGTTTGAATGGTTAGACTTAAGTAAAATGTTTATGCATGTGCTGTGCCAGGGATTCTTTCTTTTTTTTTTTTTTAAACAGCTTCAGATTCCCTTAATAAATTGTCCAGTATGTTCCTATGCTCCCTTTTTTTCCCACATTGTCAAAATCATCATTACTAGCCCTATTAGGAATCAGTATAACTTTAAAAGTCAGTAGCTTGGTTTTCCTTCACGTATGGATGATAGTTTGGAACAGATTAGCATATTTTTTTTTTGTTCACAGATTGATCTCCATACCATCACTACGTGCATCTTCTCTTCCTGTCTCATATATTCATGATTGATTATTGTATAATTTCAGAAAACCACTTTCTACTGGCCGTCCTGAGCCATCTGGAGTAGCAGGAGGTGCTTCTGCCAGAGGTGTTGGTTCTAGTGCGTATGGAAATGGAATTGGTGGAGACTTTTATCGAGGCATTGATAGACCTGGTTCAGGGTTAGGAGGCGCTGCAGGTGGAGCTGGCGGCGCAGGTGGTGATTACTTCCGTCAGAGCGGTGCAGGTCAAAGTGCATATGGAAGACCTGGTTTGGGTCTTGGTGGAAAATCTGGAGACAGCCAGTCTTCTTTTGCCCAAGATGCCATCTTCTTTTAGACAGGTATATCTTTCAGTTTTGCTTATAATGTGACAAATATGAATATATATCACTTTTCCCTTCAGTCATTGAGGGGTGTGGAGATAGCAAAATTGTGATCTGTAGAAATGGAATGTTTACAGAGCTGGATGTAGAAAAATTGAGTCTGAAGCAATTGAAATGGAGTTGGAGCTTGTAGAAATGCATCATTTATGTTTCAGACTAGAACAATAGCAGAAAATTAGGGTGTGTTTAAGATTTTGGTACAGGCATGAAAATACTGATCATTTTGAGTGTAGAGAATGAGGGTGCAGTGTCTAATAATATGAAATTTGAGTAAATTAGAGCAAGGTGCACATGATCGTGTGTCAGTTGCTGTAGATCCTGTTATATAAACATGTTTAAGTATGTGTTTGAAGGAAAAAAAAAACTGCTAGCAGAGACACACAAGAGTATGCTGTGCATGTGGACTTGGGTGGTTGAGGCATATATTGCTATAAATATCATTACTATGTATGTAAGACCGTACACAAGTATCTGTTGTGAATATCTCAGTTTGAAAAATGTTGGGTTTAAAAAGAATTACAGTTTTAACTTTGTTATACAGGGCTGACTACTCTGGATTCTGTGAAACAATGGTGAAAAGAAGCAGCTGAGCCAGGAACAATGAGGGAGGACTCATTCATAGGTCTAGGCATTTGAAGTTACTTGATATACAGTTCTCAAATGACATAACACATTTCTTGTGAATTAACAATATTGTTTTTTATAGCAGCCATGTTTGTACCTCAGTTTCTACTTGTTTACTGTTTTTTTTTTTTTTAAACGATAAACATTAATTTTACTTTAAACCTGCCAAAATTGATGCTTTTGCATTGTCTTTGTTGTAACACACACAAACAGTGGGATAGAATTGTGGGTGATTTTTTTTTTTCTCAACAGAACTTTCATAAATACTCAGCTTTTTGGTGAACATTTTATTTTCTATCATGTCTTCCTTTGTCCCCCAGGTTTCTCTATTTCTATACCAAAGAACCCGTTTCATTTTTTTTTTCTTAAAAAATTATGTAAACATTTTGTAATTTTTTTTAAAACATGGCTGATACTATATTGTAAGTGAGGGTTTCTGATTTATGTGAACCCCTCCTCCCCACCTCTCAACAAAAGATAAAAACCATTTTATACAGTTTTACCTTTTTTTTTTCTATCAAAATTGTAATTTTTTTTTTTTAATTGAAAGGTGTAGTGTTGCTGGAGACAGATATGTTATGTTATTTTGTACTTTATTTTCTTTTTTTAAAAATTTAATCATTGCATCCTTTTAAGTGCATATTGTAACTTAGTGACATCACCATTGTTGTTTTTCATGTCCACTGAACTAAATGTAATTTTTTTTTTTCATTGTTTTTATCATTAAAAGATCACTTTTTGTACGTAAAATGTTTCTTATTTGATTTTTTTTTTTTCTGTATAAGTCAAAAATTTAAACATACTTCGACTGTTTTTAAAATACAATTTAAAACTGCGTGTATTAAAAAAAATCGAACAGCTAGCATCAGCTGCCAACAGCTTTTAGCTCATAGTCACTGACAGGGGCAGTACTGTTGCATATGACAGGTATTTTTAAATTGCAGATATAAATGTATGCTACAAAAATATGATATCATTGTCATGGTTAAACTGTTAGTTGGGCCAGTCACTTAAAAAGAAATTTTAGATGCACCATAAAGTTATGAAGTGGTTAGCGTTTTTGTTCCGATTTATGAGTGTAAAATCTTTTTCTTTGGATCATTGTACCATGATGATATTGAAGCATGAGGAATGGATTACGGTGGCTCGAATAAAGATTTGTAGAGGGTCCAAAAAATGGACTACTTAACAAATACACCATCATTGTTAAGCCATACCTTATTAGTAAAGTACAAATCTTTGGATTTGATTTTAAATCCATCTATACAAAACTGCCATCATTGTTGAGCCAGTCCTCGTTAGCAAGGTTCTAGAATCAGATCAGCCTATACAAGATATGTTTTAAAAAAAAAGAGCAAACTTTTTAAATAGTGCGCCAACCAGCACAAAGGATGCGTGTGGATACTGAGCTCACCTAGACAACAAACTGCCATTTGCTCTGTTCCGCTATGAGCATTAGTCACTGAAGTGAATTCATTCATCAGATTAGTGACAAAATGACAGTGAAGGCGCTTGAGGAACAATGTGTTTGTGTGAGATTTTGCAGCAAATGTGATAAAAAAAATGTACAGAGACATGGCAATAACCAAGCATACAGGGAGGAGTGTGAACAGTGTATAAGCAGCTTTAACTGTCCAATAACTTGCTGACAGAGTGGGCATCTGTGTAGGATCTTGCCAGCAAATTTTGTTGAAGAACTTCAGATGTGTTACATCTGTGAAAAATTTATGCTGCATTTGCTGACTGATGGTAAGAAAGAGAACCACCTTGAAATCTGTCAGGAACTGCTTGCCAAAGCAAATTGTCATGGAAACTTTCTTAACAAAATCTTAACAGGAAATGAGGCCTGGGTATATGGCTTTGGTGTTGAAACAAGATGTAATCTTTGCAGTGGGTGGGAAAAGGGTCTCCTGGAACACAACACAAAAAAGCACAGATGAGTTGGTCAAAGATTGAGGTGGTGCTTGCAGTGTTTTAGTGATTTGCAAAGGCACTGTCTGCAATGAATTTGTACAATACTTGGTACAAGTCTGTGAAACTCTCTCTCTCTCTCTCTCTGAACCTTAAGTGCCCAGGGCACATGGGGCTTCCGCAAGGGTTTTCCACAAATGCCTGTCTTTCGCCTTTTTTTCTGCTCTTGCCCAGGTGAGCCCTCTATTGCTCAACATCCTTTCTGTTGTTGTTCTCCATGTCTCTTTTGGTCTACCCTTACTTCTGCTCCCCTGTGGTGTCCATCTTAGAGCTATTTTTGGTAGTGAGTTGTCAGTCATTCGGAGCACATGTCCCAACCACCGCCAGCGTCTTTCCTCAATAATTGTTGTCAGTGGTTTCATCTGCATTTCTGCCAATAAAATGTTATTTCTTATGGTGTTTGGCCAAAATATTTTTTTAATTCTACGTAAACATTTAGTCTGGAAAGAATTCAACTTGTTTTCTATGGTTTTGGTGATTTTCCAGCATTCACTTCCATAGAGTAGTACACTTAGAACATTACTCTTAAATATCCTGATTTTCATATTTATGCTTAGTTTATTTGATTTCCATATATTCTGTAGCATTGCAAAAGCCTGGTTTGCTCTAGTAAGTCTGCTGTTGATGTCCTCTGTGCTGTCTCCATTTTCTACTACTCTGCTGCCAAGGTATACAAATTCATTGACCTCCTCCACTAACTTGTTATCTGCTCTGAGTACATTTCTGTTGTTCACATTTTGCTTCATTAACTTTGTCTTTCCTACATTGATCTTTAGTCCTATGTTGTTTGCATTCTGGGTTAACTTGTTTATTTTATCTTGCATATCTTTGTGACTGCTTGATAATAGACAAATGTCGTCCGCAAAGTCAAGGTCCTCCAGCACTGTGTCAAGGGTCCATTGTAATCCTCTGCGTTTGTCTGATGTTGCCTCCTTCATTAACCAGTCTACTGCCAAGATAAATAATGTTGGTGATAGTACACATCCCTGTTTCACTCCTGTTTGTACCCTAAAGCTGCTGGAGGTATGTTCTCCACAGATCACTTTGCACTGAAAACCCTCGTATAGGGCTTTGATTACATTAACTATTTTATGGGGGAGGCCATGCCATCTTAGGATTTTCCACAGTGCATCTCTGTTGACACTGTCAAAGGCTTTCTCAAAATCTATGAATAATGCATATGTTGTGCTATGCCACTCATTTGCCTGTTCTAATATTTGTCTAAGTACAATATATGGTCTATGCATGATCTTCCTTTCCTAAATCCTGCCTGCTCTTTCCGAAGTTTTTCCTCAAGTGTTGGTACAATTCTGTTGATGATTATTCTGCAAAATACTTTACTAGTGAGTGGCAGTAGGGTAATGCCTCTCCAGTTCCCGCAATCTCTGAGGTCACCCTTCTTTGGTAGTTTTACTATAAGACCAGTTTTCCACTCCTCTGGGGCTTTTTCTAAATCCCAAATTTGTTGTAATATCCGGCAAAGTTGTTTTGGTGTTTCTGTTTCTTCTGCTTTCAACATCTCAGCAGTCACTTCATCTTCACCTGGTGCCCTGTCTGATTTTAGCATCTTTATCGCCTCTTTTACTTCATTTATTGTTATTGGTCCTGTATTGATGTTTAGTTCCGCTTTTGCTTCAGGTATATCTATTGTTTGTGCTGCTTGTGTTCTGTTTAGTAGGGTGTTAAAGTGTTCCCTCCATCTTTCAATTTTTTCTCTTTCTCCACTGACCAGTTGTCCATTTTGTGTTCTTACTGCACTTTCACATCTTGTATTGAAGTTACCTGTCATCTGCTTTGTGATTTTATATATGGTTTTCATGTCATTTGTATATGCTGCTTTCTCTGCTGTTTCTGCTAAGTTGTCATAATATTGACGTTTATCTTGACGGCATGATTCCTTCACTTCTTTGTCTTTTTGTGCATAATTACTTAAAACTCGTTCTTTAAGCCGTTGTGATTTGGTGTTCAGTAATTTTTTCTTGATTTCTTTTCTTTGCTCTATCTTTTCCCATGTGGTCTCACTTATCCATTCCTCTTTTCTCCTTTTCCGATATCCCAGCACCTCTTTTGCTGTTTCCTGTAGAGTAGTTAAAATGGTAAGAAAGTGACAATAAAAATTTCTCTGACATGTCATGAGAAGACAGAAGTTTGAGAACTTAGCAATAACTGGAAAATGAAAGAGCAGACCAAGAGGAAAAATATTCAAGTGGCATGGAAAAAGGAAAGCTTCTGAACAAAAAGAAGCAAAAATTAAGATCATTGTACCATCACATGTCATTCCAACCCACTGTGATGATGCCTTTTTATTTCCACGTCGTAGCCATAAATCCATTGTCAGTCAGCATTTGAAGGATTGCTTCTGACTGATTGTGACTTAGTTCTCTTTTTTGTTCATCTGTCAGCAGATGCGGGACAAATTTTGCGGCAACATTGTGCATGTTCAAGTTTTTGTTTAAATCACGTGGCATGAACTTTTACAAATTCATCATTCATCGGACACTCCACAAACAGTCAGGCATTGATTTGCATGAATTACAAAACACACTTTTCTATGGATGTGGAAGGTCATCTGGATTTGGGATCATCTTTTGTGGAAGTTTTTTTCAGATTTGAAACATTAGTACCACCCATGACACTGTGGCAAACAGTTCAAACAATTGCTCACACAGGTCTGTTGAAGCATAATTTCATGCAAACATGTTGCTCTTCAAGGTTTTTCATTGCTCAACATATTTTTAAAAAAAATAGCCAGGTGCTCTACAAAGACATTCACTTTACCACATGTAGATCGGTAACTAACGAGGCATGATATGGCTATTGCAAGGGTCACTAATAAGTGACTTGCATGCAGCCATGGATGTGTGCAGTGTCCAGATTATACTTCAACATGTACGATGTACTCGTCCCCAAGGTCAGTGCGCTGTTGCCTGCGTTCTGGTATTTTCCATATATTCTTGTGGAACCAATCTTTGGAGGTACTGCTACAGCCACTAATGGACAGCTTCTAGCAGTTCTTCATTATGTTTTTTAATCTTTGGCCCTCAGTGGCTTCTCCATAATTTCAAACAATGCATGGTTGTTAGGAACAATGTCGGGAGAATATGGTGGATGTGGCAACATCGTACATCCCAAGGACTCGGCAACGACTTAATGGCTTATGTGCGGTCATGCATTGTCATGCAGGAGCAACACATGACTGGAGTGCTTTCCTTTATGTTGCTGTTGGATTCTGTGGTGTAAACTTTGTAATGACTGCCAATAATGTGCACTGTTGATGGTCATCCCTTGTGGAAGCCAGACAACCAGAGTATACATCGCAGACATTCTCTCCTTCTCTTCTCCCCTCCCCCCAAAAAAAACACACATTTCAACTTTATTAAATTCAAATTTGTTTTGTTACTATGAGGTTTATAATTTTGACATTTTCAAAGTGTATGGCACCCATGAAGATGAAAAGTCTTCTCATCCTCCAGACTAAAAAAGGATGCCCGTGCCAAGTATAGAACAGTATTTCAGCTCTCGCCTTCTTCATACAACATGCAAACAGTAAGGAAGAGAGCTCAAATGCAGCAAAGAAAGACAAATGTAAAATATACAACATTAATTCCTACTCTAATTTACATTACAGTAGGACTTTGTGATTCTTCTGTAAGTAAATTCCTTAAATCATATGAGTGGTCTAGCACATATAAGCACCGTCTTCTTAACATGCACAGCAGCAATGTGCCGTATGTGAAAATAAATAAAATAACTTTTAAAAAAAAGTCTTGTTTCATTGTCTGACACGGATAAAAACATTTTTTTTAATTTCTGGAAAAGGAAAATAAGCTCGTTCCTAGCAATTGGAGGCATAGCTGTGGTGTGTCAGTAGCTGTCCAGAACTCACAGTACCTAATTAAGTATATATATACACACACACACACACCTTAGAATGTGTCAGGCTTACCAGATTTTCTCCTGGACCCCATGACTGGCAGGAAAGGATATGTAAGCAAGCATTTGACCGGGGGGGGGGGGGGGGGGTGTAGTTTCTGGCTCGGAGATGAAAGTGTTACCTTTTTTTTTTCTTGAAAAGACAAACTGCAGACATTTGTGAAATTTCCAAAATGATTGCACATGATCTTTTTTTTTCTTCACCCTCGTATAAGGCAGAATTTTATTTGCTATGTCTATGTGTACTGCATATGAGCATCCAGTCACCACTACTCCATGGTACTTCAAACTTGTGGGCCGTTTGTACATAACTCTTTCTCTGATTCTGAACTTGCAACCCAAGATTCTTCCAACCATAACGCTAAATCATTTGATTCAAATCGTCATTTGCCGATCACACAAATACATTCATTTAACGCCACATCATGATGATGGTTGGTGAATTCATGTTAGTGAACATATGCGATGTTATAACTCAAACTGATCAGCATACAATAAACAGAAAATCCAGACGGTTTACATCTTCCAAAAAGATAGTCGCCATAGGATACCAAATGAATTAACATACTATTTCTAACAAAACTACTCTTATGCACATTCTAGCTACGCTGACAATCACTAGTTAAACAGTTACATTACTAACTACGCCGACAATCACTAGTTAAACAGTTACATTACTAACTACGCCGACAATCACTAGTTAAACAGTTACATTACTAACTACGCCGACAATCACTAGTTAAACAGTTACATTACTAACTACGCCGACAATCACTAGTTAAACAGTTACATTACTAACGAAAACAACACGTCCTAGCCCTACGAAACCTAACTCTCGACTGCTCAAAATTTTAATCACCTGTCTAACATTTCTAAGGACTGGACCTAGAAAAACATGACCCGCAGGCCTGGTACATGCAGAATTTTCTCGACTGAACAATCAATATTAAAGGGAATTAATTAACAATAATTTCATTGAAAAGATTTACACGAGTCATCTTTCTTTGACCATACTGCAGTAGAAACCCTCAGGCTAATCACTATGTCACATCCGTGGTGTAATTTCACATACCAAAGACAATATTTGACTATGCGTCTCAAAATATTGCCAGAACAGTCTTATGTCTCATATACTTAGACACGTTCTTCTATAGCGGGCCGATGTTGCACTCGGAGTCTGATCTCAGCTTCTTACTGGAAAGGCCACCTGGATATGAAAGAAAGACGTGACAAAAAACCCCAGTATGAAAATGTCGGAAACAAAAAGAAAACCGGACGACGTCTCGTAAAAGGTCCTAGCCAGGTGGTTCGCCCACAACGGCTATCCTGACCGAAAAATCAGTTACGGGGGGGGGGGCAGACTAAACATTCTTCAGATCAACATTTCTGGACTTAGGCCAAAGGCCTCAAAATTAAGCAAACAGCCAACATCCATATTGCGATCATACAAGAAACCCTTCTGTATGGAAAAGATCACTCAGTGGCTGGATACATCATGTACAAATGTGAATGTGGTAAATGCAGGGATATCACCACACTCTTGAGAAAAGACACTCAAGGAGAAGTTAAAAACAGAAAATGCAGTGTAATGATACCCAAGAGATAACAGTATGGCATGATGGACTGTGGTACACTCTGTATAATATTTATTGTCCCCCAAATTCTAAAAGTCATATCAACATACACTGCACAGACATGCAGAAAAGTGTCATTGCAGGAGATTTTAATGCACATCTACCATCACTAGGATACAAAGACCGAAACCCTGTGGGAAACAACACTGATGAATTATGCAACACCAGCAACATGATAATATTGCAATACTCCTCCTCCCCACCAACACTCCTCCACAGAGCCACTGGATGCACATACAGACCCAACCTCACCATTTTCTCAGCAGACATCCACAACGATCGTACTCTGAGAGTGCTTGATGATATAAGAAGCGACCATAGCCGCATCCTACTACAAATCTCTCACACACGAAACCACAGACCACACAAACCCACTCGCTGGAATTATAAAAAAAGCAGATTATGAAAAATTCCGAACACAAACAGATGAAAACCTATCAAAATTAAATGACAACACAAACACTGACGCACTATACACCAACATAATCCAAGCCATACTTGGAGCAGCCTACAAAACAATCCCCCGAGGATACAGAAGGAAATATAGCCCTTCTGGACAAAACGTCTGGAAGACTCAAGAACAAATCATTAGATCCCAACATCCTAAAGCTGTGTGCACTGGAGACCACAGAATCCTACCCCAGGGACTGTATCCATGCATACACTGATGGGTCAGCATTCAAGTAAACAGGCAGTGCATTATATTGGGTACTCATAATGTTTCCAGACAAGACAACAAGCCACATTTCTGCTCCTTGTGGATCTCCCTCTTCCGATTATGATGAAGAGATGCAGGCAATATTAGCAGCCCTGGCAGCCACCACCACCAAATACAAAAACAGTGCCTCCCACTAAAAAAGCCTTGTTATTTTCTCAGACTCACAGTCTGCTCTCCAGGAGAACCTTGAAAACTGGATACCAACAGCTGATCACTTTACAACGGATATACTCAGTGCAATAAACCAACTCGCCTCCTATGACATCAAGACCACCCTATAGTGGATATCAGGGCACATAGATATCAGAGGAAATGAACGCGGTGACCGACTGGCAAATAGTGGAGCCACCATGTCACACTCCCACATTTCCACCAACATGAGAACAGCTAAACACATTATACGTAACAACTGCAAGCAGCAATGGATGGACAGCTGGGCCAGTAATCCAACTGGACGATCCCTGTAGATATACCTGCCAAAGCCTAACTCCGGAGACCTCATCAACAGCTTATATCGTAGAGACCAATGCACAATTTTCAAGTTGCAAACAGGACACATCACCCTCAGTAAGCACGTACACAGTGACCGCTGACCACACGCCATACTGCATGCACTGCAACAGACAAGAAGAAGACATTGTTAAACACCATCTGCTCGACTGCAGTGCACTGAAGGACCTTCGGAAGAACCTGATACCACCAAACTCCTCAATCACCGACATTCTGTATGGAGGTGTAGAACAGCCGAAGAGGACATGTATGTTTCATTATCTGGCACAAGGGAGACAAGAGTGAAAACTCGTAAACCCAGGGATCGGAAAAGTCAGTCTTTTTTTTTTCTTTTCCCCAAAGTAAGGACTTTGTTTGGTTTGCAAAAAACGAGGGTTACAACAATCTACCTATTTTTTTTTTTATGTCGGATACCGCCAAAGTAGTCCAATCAGTGGACATGCGGAACAAAATGGGGAATTCACAAAAAATGTTTGAGGACATTAAGCTTAACCCCTTCACCCCCCACCCCACCCTTTTCCAACAAATGAAGACATCCGCGTAAATTATGCACGGTGATGCTATACGTAATGTTCACGGTGATGCTATACGTAATGTTGTCAATAAGTGCAATTTTTAAAAACAGTTTTCTTCTTCGTACGTGTAGCCTTCTCACTGTCTATACTGTTATAATTTTAAAGATGTGAAGGTCTGTGAAATAATTCTGAAATGTAACTCCACGCTCCACAAAGGGGGGGGGGGGGGGTCTGTTTCATATTAACCCAGTGATGTTTTCATACAAGCTTACTGTGGTTAGTGTAAACTTTGATCAAAGTCTGATAGTTTTTATGTGCTGCTTTCTATTTTGAACAAGAAATTTTATTTTAACAGTAAAAACAGTTCCAGGATGTTAAAAAAAATGCTGCTCTACCAGTTTATGAAAACATCAGATTTATACAGTTTGAGAACCTCTAGTATCGGCCTTGAATATAGACGAAAGGCATGGAAGTATGCAGGGCCTCCGAGAGAAAACTTATAGCCGGTGCAAAAAAAAAACCTCTCTCCCACTTCCCCACCCCCACCTCCGGTTTTTTTTTCATCTACTTACACCTCACCCCCCCCCCCCCCAACCAGTCATTCGGGCTGGTTTTTAACAGAGAAACCCACCCCCGGGCGATGTACCGCAGATCCCCGCCTCATAGGACCTGAGTTGTTGACGAAAGAGAAAATAAGACAAGTATCTGGGTTACAGTCTTACTGCTAGAACTACACCTTCATCTTAGTTTCGTGAGAAGCAGTTATTGGCTTCGTCATGCATGACATTGCAATTTAGTCCAAGAGAGTGTGTACCTTAGTAGCTTGTCAGAAGCCGGCAGGTGAGTTACTTTTTTTTTTTCCAACCGCGCAGCAGTAATCGGAATAATGCGATTCCGGAATCGATACGCACACATAACACAACCCAAAACGCTGCTACACGTTTTTGTTTTTTTTTTGGTCGTGTGTGTGTAAGTTTTTTTTTTTAATTCGCATTAATTATGTAAATATATACAAGACCACTGTAATAAAGTGGTAATTAAAAGTTTGAAAAGTAAAATCAGCTTTTTTTGTCACTGAGAACGCGATGCCCTTATTCATACAAACGGTACATGAAGAGGCATGAAATCTGGATTTTGCTGGAGAGGAAAGTATGACATAACACTCACCAGTAAAGTATTATGCAGATTAATCATCAACAGAATTGCACCAGATCATGCACAGACCACATATTTGTACTTAGACAAAAATTAGAACAGGCAAAAGAATGGCATAGCACAACATATGCATTGTTTATAGATTTTGAGAACGCCTTTGACAGTGTCAACAGAGATGCATTGTGGAAAATCCTAAGATGGCATGGCCTCCCCTATAAGATAGTGAATGTAATCAAAGCCCTATACGAGGGTTTTCAGTGCAAAGTTATCTGTGGAGAACATACCTCCAGTAGCTTTAGGGTACAAACAGGAGTGAAGCAGGGGTGTGTACTATCCCCAACATTATTTATCTTGGCAGTACACTGGTTAACGAAGGAGGCAACATCAGACAAACGCAGAGGATTACAATGGACCCTTGACACAGTGCTAGAGGATCTTGACTTTGCGGACGACATTTGTCTACTATCAAGCAGCCATAAAGATATGCAAGATAAAATAAACAAGCTAACTCTGAATGCAAACAACATAGGACTAAAGATCAACGTAGGAAAGACA
Source organism: Achatina immaculata (assembly GCA_009760885.1). Classification (NCBI taxonomy): domain Eukaryota; kingdom Metazoa; phylum Mollusca; class Gastropoda; order Stylommatophora; family Achatinidae; genus Lissachatina; species Lissachatina immaculata. The sequence goes on along the minus strand of CM019702.1, from coordinate 39,933,935 downwards.
AAGTAAATTAAGCAAAATGTGAACAGAAATGTACTCAGAATAGATAGCAAGCTAGTGGTGGAGATCAACGAATTTGTATACCTTGGCAGCAGAGTAGTAGAAAATGGAGACAGCACAGAGGACATCAACAGCAGACTTACTAGAGCAAACATGGCTTTTGCAATGCTGCAAACTATAAGCACAAAAACCAAGTTAAGACTATTCAATTCAAATGTAATATCCACCCTCATTTATGCATGCGAAAGCTGGAAAACAACTAAAGAAATAGAAAAGAAATTAGACTCTTTTGAAAACAAATGCCTAAGGAAAATACTCGGCATCAAGTGGAATGAATTCAAGAACAATGCAGAGATAAGACAGATGACTGAACAACAACCAGTCTCACGGGTGATCAGGAAAAGGAGATGGACATATGTTGGTCACTTGATGAGAAGAAATGATCAGAGAATCCCAAAACAAGCTATCAAGTGGAACACAACAGGCCGAAGAAAAAGGGGCAGACCGCGTGAAACTCTGAAGAGGACATTATTAAGAGAGGCCAAGATAACAGGCATAAAATCCTTTGTTGAGGTTGAAAGACTCGCCGAAGACAGGAAAAATTGCCGAACTACTTTGCGAGCCCTATGTGACGTCTAACGGCACGAGAAGGATATAAGATATAAGATAAGAAACTATATGGAAATCTAAAAAACTAAGCATGAAAACGAAAATCAGGATATTTAAGAGTAATGTTCTAAGTGTACTACTCTATGGAAGTGAATGCTGGAAAATAACCAAAACCATAGAAAACAGGTTGAAATCTTTCCAGACTAAATGTTTACGAAGAATTAGAAAAATATTTTGGCCAAACACTATAAGAAATAACATCTTGTTGGCAGAAATGCAGATGAAGCCACTGACAGCAGTTATTGAGGAAAGACACTGGTGATGGTTGGGACATGTGCTCCGAATGACACTACCAAATACAGCACTAAGATGGACACCACAGGGGAACAGAAGTAAGGGTGGACCAAAAGAGACATGGAGAAGAACAACAGAGAGGATGTTTAGCAATAGAGGACTCACCTGGGCAAGAGCAGAAAAAAAGGCGAAAGACAGGCATTTGTGGAAAACCCTTGCGGAAGCCCCATGTGCCCTGGGCACTTACAGTTCAGAGAGAGAGAGAGAGAGAGAGAGAGAGAGAGAAAGAGAGAGAGAGAGAGATTGACCCAAAAATGGATTTGGTAATGGGCACTGAAAAAATATACTGACATCAAGCACTGTCATCTTGCATTCTTTACTTTTGTAAAATAGTTATCTCCGAGGCCTCCCTGTTCGATATTTCCATCTTCTGAACCGCTGGACTAAATAGTCAGTGTTTTGTGTTTTAGCATTATATGCGTTCTATTTCCTGTTTTATTTTTTCTTTTTAATAGGGGCCCACAGTGGTGTTCTCAGGTTGGAAAGGGGATCTCTGGCCAAAACATATGAAGAATCACTGTCTTAGATGAATACATTACCACAACTGCGCACAGTAAGTATTTCGTGGCAAGAGATGTAAACAAATGTGAATTGTCAGATGATTTTGATAATGGGACATAGCAGTTAAATGATTCTGAGTTAGCAGTTAAATGATCCTGAGTTAATAAAAAGTATAAACTAGAGAAAAAATAGGATCAGCTTTATTAATTAACGAGCACACAGCTGTGATGTTTCGGTCTGATCGTTTTCGTTTCACAGACTACACGACAGCTAACACATCCACGGCGGTTACATTTTCTGGTGCCAACATATGCAAGATTCCGCTTCAGGTGGCTATGGACGAGGATGTCCTTAAGATTTGGTTCCTGTTTGCATGCTAATAGAGGTAGATCAAAGAATATATAGTGAAACCATCATTTTCCCTTCCTACTTTTTACATAGCATTCATGTGAATTTATATTTTATATCCTCGCTCAATTTCTTCGTCCTGTGTGTTTTTGTATGATCAAGATGAAAACCGAAACGTCACAACCGCGTGTACTCGTTTAATTTTACCGTATACCTTACCTTTTCCCTAGTTCATACACTTTGTTATCACAGCTTTCCTGCAGTGGCTTCGTGTATAGTTATTAACTTAGTTTTATATACTTATACACTAATTATTCGTGTGTTCTTGAGTTAAGTTCATTTGTATTCATTTTTTAAACTGTTACTTATTTGATCTTTCACTTTGAAATATTTTGAATAAAAATATCTAATTGTCACTCCTTCGCTATGTCACTCCTTCTCTATGTCACTCCTTCACTATGTCACTCCTTCGCTATGTCACTCCTTCGCTATGTCACTCCTTCGCTATGTCACTCCTTCACTATGTCACTCCTTCGCTATGTCACTCCTTCGCTATGTCACTCCTTCGCTATGTCACTCCTCCGCTATGTCACTCCTTCGCTATGTCACTCCTTTGCTTGTCACTCCTTCACTATGTCACTCCTTCGCTATGTCACTCCTTTGCTATGTCACTCCTTCACTATGTCACTCCTTCACTATGTCACTCCTTCACTATGTCACTCCTTCACTATGTCACTCCTTCACTATGTCACTTCTTTGATACCCACCTCTTCTTCAGCCTCCAGGGAGTCTCCGCTTACTCTAAAACTAGAAAATGCAATCATCCCCGATGTCACTGTGGTTCCAGGAAAGCTTCTTATCCTCCTCCTCTTCCTCCTTTCCATACTTATCTTTTCAAATTCCCTCTTTCATTCTTCACAAAGGATTTGCATCTGGGTGCAGTATACAAAACACATCATTATTTGTTAACAGTGCGTGATTCTTGGCAGAAGAACGCATTCATTCTGCTGTGGATGACGAAGTCAAATAATTAATCATTGAAAACTGCAAAGATGGCGATACTATTATTTATTCAGATGGATCAGTGGTTCGTGGCAAGCGGTACACTTGGGTCGTCATAGTAAACAATAATGGGTCTCCATAGTAAACAATAATGGAGAGCAGTTTAAAATAAGAAGCCAGTGGTGCTTTGTTGCAACAAGTAGCCTCGCAATAGAAACTATGTATGTGACTAAAGCTCTATGCTGGTTAAAGACACAACATGCATTTTGAATTATTCGATGAACTTGTTAAGAAAAATGAAATCCGGCTCTGTAAGACAACAGCTACTGAAATCCTCACAGACACTACAGACCTGTCGCTTTGTCTCTTTTTCTTGTACCAGTCCAGGTGAACCTAATTAATGGAAATGAAAAAGCAGATCATTTGGCTGGTTCAGCGATTGTAAAGGACAAACGGGCAACAGATCGGGCATACATTATCAGTTCTAGGCAAGAACTTTGTGAATAGGCATACTTGTAGAGTTGTAAATTATACATACACCATGGAGAAACCAGAAGAATGGTTTGTCAAAATAAGACAGATAATTATCAGCCACCATACACTTTGGAAATACAGAAGAGGCGAATGAAATATCAATGGCCGTGTCTAGAGTGCAATGATCCCCCCCCCCCACTTTAAATATGGGATTACATATGTACATAGGAAAATATGGGCACTAACACCATATCCCTATGTGCCTCTAAGGCATGACAGGCTTGCCTTTACCTTTACGTACATGGGGAAGATTGATCTAGGTTTAAAAAAAACTGTGTGAACTTCTAGCTCCCACGCCGATACGATGGTGTTCATCAACATCTTTACAGCATCGGCTGCAAAGAACAACAACTCGCAGTTACATGGAGTTCGTACACGTACAAGACCACAAAGAAAAAGTTGCTCTCTCTCTCTCTCTCTCTCTCTCCCACCCCACACACATTCGTATTTTTCATTTGCCTTTCGGCTTCTATTGTTTATGGTCATTTTTAGGTTTATGTTTCATGGGGATCATTTTGTTTAGCGACTGTCATCATTGTGGTGGAAAGTGTGAACAAAAATAAAGGATGGGAGCTTCGGGAAAAATAAAATACACACTAAACTATTTATCGCTAGAGAATAACCGAGAACCGAACCACATACCCGAACAGAACGATTCACCATCAAGAGAGGACTGCTATAATCACACTGTGGGAAATGTAGTTACCTCTACATGATTTGTGAGTGTGTGTGTATGTGTGTGTGTGAGGGGGGGGGGTTCTAATTTTCTCCACCCAAAACAGGTTTATAATGAGGAAAGTAACAATAAATAATAACAAGGCAGCCAACAACATTATAACGCACAATCACGACCACATCACATAGTGCTCATTCATTCATTCATTCATTCATTTGCATGTCCCTTGCGAAATTTTTTCTCCCTAACAGCACTCCTGTAGGTCTCTCGGTTGTGAGCAAGATGGCATTCTGTTTCCTCTCTTTCTTTTCCCAAAATGGTCTTCTCTAGATTATCATGACGTTTAATGTGTCTACAATATTTAGGTTTTCTCACTTTAATCCTCTTTACTAGCCAGCCTTCTTAAATATTAAGTTCTTGTAGTATGGATATATAAGTTCTTGTTTGTGTGTGTGTGTGTGTGTGTGACAGTGCTATATAACGAATACCGCAATGTAAGATCCGATATTAAGCTATAAGGGCGAGTATCGAATATTTAGCACTGATAGTTACGTCTGCTCGGAGAAGTTAAGTTATAAGTTCCCAGCACATTTTGTGTTGCTCTAGAAGGCTAGTCGACACTTAATTTAATCAGTATGAAAGTTGGAATTCTTACAGGTAAGAATTGCATTGAATGTTTTCACAATCTGAAATAATTGCAGACTTTGAGTGTGCACGGAAAAGTATATTAGGTCATCTTGACAGTATGGAGACGTAACACCTTATCCTCCAGGTTCTGCTTGTTTGTAGTGTTCAGTGTTGAAAACTCATGTTCCCATCATGAACGTTGAGATTGTTAGAGGTTAAATATGACCCGATACGGTTAGTCTGACAAGATAAAAGACATGTAAAGGTTCGAGAGAAGCAGCAGCCGACTTTGTATTTGATGTGCCGACTTTGATGTTGCTCACACACGCATCGTATTGAATGGGGTAACGGATTATCATTGCTTACACGAAAACATAAGCTGAGCAAACTGCACTACCGTGGAGACCATACCGAGATCAGGACTTTAACTGGGCAGAAGGAACTAACTCAGTTTTACAGGCCATAGTATCCATGCCTTTACTCTGGTATAGTTGAGTGTATACATCACATACATTATGTGCCATTCCAGATAGTGTTGGTGAACATACTTCACTATCTTACACAATCTTTGATGTTCCATGTCAGCTCAGATGCTTTGCATTTCCTATGCCACTTGGTTAGTCTGGTCAGATATTTTTCTCTTGGCCTTGCTCTCTTCCTTTGATCCTTGAAATTTCCATTCATTATGAAGTTCTCAAACTTCTGTCTTCTCATGACATGTCCAAGAAATTTTTACAGTCTTTCATTTAAAAAGAAAATTTCTGCAATTGTAACTAATATTCATTGTTTAGAGCCTTTTCTGGTGATATTTTCTTTTGTCTTCTGTCTGTCCAGGATATTTGTAGCTTTCTCAAAAAACCTCATCTCTGTTACTTTCATTATGATCTGTTTGTTAATAATTGCCCAGGTTTCACAACCATATAGCAGTATTGGTTTTATATAGCACTGTAATGTCTATTTCCTCTTGTGTATGGAGTAAATAATTTCTCATACAGATACAGCTTCTAATACAAATGCATCTATTTTAAAAAAATAAACCAGTGCAAGTATCAGAAATAAAGTGAACATTTTTATTGGATATTTCATGGGAATAATATTATTGGCAGGCTATAAGAACAATTCTTGGAAACGATTTGTCTACCTATAGATGAATGATTGATAAGCTAGTATTAGGAAGATAGGAAAGCTTATTTTTGTCTTAGCTCCATTTTTGCATAAAAGAAGACATATTTTCCACACTACATAAAGATTTTGTTAAAATTTGCAGAATTTTGTCTATTTAAAGAAATGTGTCACTGAGAAATATTAATGCAATATTTTATCATATTGATCATGTAAGATTGAAAGAGCTCAAAATTCATGACCCCATGGTCGTGAAATAGTGCAGACAGAAACCTTAAATATCTCCTTACATAAAACAAACCACAGATCTTTATCACGAAGTCTGTTTACCATCCCAGCACTGAAGGGTTTGTATGAAGTAGGACACAAGGCAAGGCAAAGAGGTGCTAGTTTCATAGAGCTATGATTCATAGGCCCCCCGTGTGGTACCCGGGATCTGCAAAGAATAGGACCACTGTACCCTACCATGCATGATCGTAAAAGGCGACTAAGGAGGGTTCAGCATAGGGCCAGCAACCCTATCTGGTAAAAATCTATCAGACTGCTACAGAAACAGAAGCAAGGGAAAAAGCAAATGCAGGTGGAAGGAGAAATGCGTATCAGGAAACTGAGCCCATGAAGGTTGTGGATGAAAACCAGCCACTGGAAGTCCCCAGCCCGACTGCAGACCTCCTGGAACCTAAACAAAAGATGCAAATAGGCAGCTGGAATGTAAGAACACTAAACCAGACTGGAAAACTAGCACAAACCATCAAGGAAATGCACAGATACAAACTAGACATACTAGGAATACAAGAAGCAAGATGGACAGGACAAGGCAGAAGGAAATTAACAACACAGCACACAGAAGATACAATAATATGGTCAGGTAAAGAAGATCTTCATGAAGGAGGAGTAGTATTGATTATAACAAAAGAAGCATCAAGAGCATTGCTGAAATGGACCCCAATAAATGAGAGATTATTATATGCACGGTTCAACTCAAGATTCACGAAGCTGTCTATTATAGTTTGTTATGCACCAACAGAAGCAGCTGAAGAGGAATTAAAAGAAGATTTTTACAACAGCCTCCAAGCCATAGTAGAAACAATACCCAAGCATGATATGCTACTCATCTTGGGCGACTTCAATGCAAAAGTAGGTGAAGGAAATGAAGATAGAAGAAGAATCATGGGAAGAGAAGGAATCGGAGAAATAAATGAAAATGGAGAAAGACTGTGCAGTTTCTGCGAAGAAAACATGATGACCATCGGAGGGACAATTTTCCAACACAAAAACATCCATAAGGTGACTTGGAGGTCACCAGATAAAACCACAGAAAACCAAATTGATCACATACTAATAAACAACAAGTGGAAACGGTCACTACAAGATGTGCGAGCAAGGAAAGGAGCAGATGTAGGAAGTGATCACAACCTTCTGGTAGCAAAAATAAAACTAAAATTAAGGAAAGCCAGAATCGGAGAACACAGAAAGATACATTTTGATACAAGAAAACTGATAGACCAGCAAACAAGAAATGAATTCTCAATAATACTTAAGAACCGCTTCAGTGTCCTACAAGACGAAGCAGAAATGTTCATATTAGAGTTCAATAAAACACTACAGGAAACAGCAAAAGAGGTGCTGGGATATCGGAAAAGGAGAAAAGAGGAATGGATAAGTGAGACCACATGGGAAAAGATAGAGCAAAGAAAAGAAATCAAGAAAAAATTACTGAACACCAAATCACAACGGCTTAAAGAACGAGTTTTAAGTAATTATGCACAGAAAGACAAAGAAGTGAAGGAATCATGCCGTCAAGATAACGTCAGTATTATGACAACTTAGCAGAGAAAGCAGCATATACAAATGACATGAAAACCATATATAAAATCACAAAGCAGATGACAGGTAACTTCAATACAAGATGTGAAAGTGCAGTAAGAACACAAAATGGACAACTGGTCAGTGGAGAAAGAGAAAAAATTGAAAGATGGAGGGAACACTTTAACACCCTACTAAACAGAACACAAGCAGCAGATATACCTGAAGCAAAAGCGGAACTAAACATCAATACAGGACCAATAACAATAAATGAAGTAAAAGAGGCGATAAAGATGCTAAAATCAGACAGGGCACCAGGTGAAGATGAAGTGACTGCTGAGATGTTGAAAGCAGAAGAAACAGAAACACCAAAACAACTTTGCCGGGTATTACAACAAATTTGGGATTTAGAAAAAGCCCCAGAGGAGTGGAAAACTGGTCTTATAGTAAAACTACCAAAGAAGGGTGACCTCAGAGATTGCGGGAACTGGAGAGGCATTACCCTACTGCCACTCACTAGTAAAGTATTTTGCAGAATAATCATCAACAGAATTGTACCAACACTTGAGGAAAAACTTCGGAAAGAGCAGGCAGGATTTAGGAAAGGAAGATCATGCATAGACCATATATTTGTACTTAGACAAATATTAGAACAGGCAAATGAGTGGCATAGCACAACATATGCATTATTCATAGATTTTGAGAAAGCCTTTGACAGTGTCAACAGAGATGCACTGTGGAAAATCCTAAGATGGCATGGCCTCCCCCATAAAATAGTTAATGTAATCAAAGCCCTATACGAGGGTTTTCAGTGCAAAGTTATCTGTGGAGAACATACCTCCAGCAGCTTTAGGGTACAAACAGGAGTGAAACAGGGATGTGTACTATCACCAACATTATTTATCTTGGCAGTAGACTGGTTAATGAAGGAGGCAACATCAGACAAACGCAGAGGATTACAATGGACCCTTAACACAGTGCTGGAGGACCTTGACTTTGACGACATTTGTCTATTATCAAGCAGTCACAAAGATATGCAAGATAAAATAAACAAGTTAACCCAGAATGCAAACAACATAGGACTAAAGGTCAACGTAGGAAAGACAAAGTTAATGAAGCAAAATGTGAACAACAGAAATGTACTCAGAGTAGATAACAAGTTAGTGGAGGAGGTCAACGAATTTGTATACCTTGGCAGCAGAGTAGTAGAAAATGGAGACAGCACAGAGGACATCAACAGCAGACTTACTAGAGCAAACCAGGCTTTTGCAATGCTACAGAATATATGGAAATCAAATAAACTAAGCATAAATATGAAAATCAGGATATTTAAGAGTAATGTTCTAAGTGTACTACTCTATGGAAGTGAATGCTGGAAAATCACCAAAACCATAGAAAACAAGTTGAATTCTTTCCAGACTAAATGTTTACGTAGAATTAAAAAAATATTTTGGCCAAACACCATAAGAAATAACATCTTATTGGCAGAAATGCAGATGAAGCCACTGACAACAATTATTGAGGAAAGACGATGGCGATGGTTGGGACATGTGCTCCGAATGACTGACAACTCACTACCAAAAATAGCACTAAGATGGACACCACAGGGGAGCAGAAGTAAGGGTAGACCAAAAGAGACATGGAGAAGAACAACAGAAAGGATGTTGAGCAATAGAGGGCTCACCTGGGCAAGAGCAGAAAAAAAGGCGAAAGACAGGCATTTGTGGAAAACCCTTGCGGAAGCCCCATGTGCCCTGGGCACTTAAGGTTCAGAGAGAGAGAGAGAGATTTGTTCTCTCCACATTGAAAGGTATATGAGGAAGGAGACAAGACAAAGACACTGATGTATTCATTTTATATATATTTTATGTGAAGTAATCTTTATGAACTATTTTTTTTCTGGACTCTCTGTAGAAAATTATCTAACATTGCAAATATTTTTCAACTTCAGTTAGTGACTCCTGCTATGCTGGTACAGCTGTTGATCGCAGTGGAGAGAATCTCAAGCTTTTAGTAGAGACAGGAAATCTGTAAGCTGTTTTTCTAGCATTAATTAGCATTGATTAGTTTTATTGAATATTCTTAATGGGTTTGGATATGTCATTATGTTCCAGACTCTGTGGTATAGCCAGTTTTTGAATTTTCTTCTTCCATTGAGAAAAATAAAACCATCTTCATAAACTTTCACTAGAGCCTGAGGGATGTATCTGTCTCCACAGATCAGGGCAGAGAAAAAAGTATGAAGTTTCTAGGAAGAATTCTATCGTTCTCTTGTTAGAACATAGGTTATCAGGGTGAGAAATTACCCGGATAACAATAGTTGTAATCTGTGATGAAATTGGATGGAGGACATGGAAATAGTAGGAGCATGGACGAAAAAATGTAGCACAAGAAGTTCCCCTGTATAGCTCTACCAAGGTCAAAGGAAAAGAAAGACCCATAGGCACATAGATAAGAGCTTCTAAAAATGAAAGAAGTGAAAAAATGGAAAACTTAGAATAAACTAAAATAACTGGCACAAAACAGACCTGAGTGGATGAAGAGGTGTCAAAAAAAAATACACGAAGTTACATGTTTAAAATAGTAGTCAGAAATACAATGGAGTGAGAGGAATGAATGATATAATCTCAAGAAAAGACTTTCCTTTCTTTTTAATCCCATAGAACATGAGGTAAAAGCAATCTTCTCTTGTCAGTGCCAGTTATTTTAGTGAATATGAAGATTTTGACAAGTTCTTTTCTCAAGTGTTCATTGTTTTCTGTATTTCTTGTTTCTCAAATGTTCATTGATTTCTATATTTCTTGATTGTCAAGCATTCTGTGTAAATGTTAAACAAGCCACAACTAGAGTTTAGATTCTGTTTATTTCTTCTATACATTCTATATGTTTTCAGCATTATCTGTTGTATATAGATAAATGAGTTGATGACTGTAATTTGAAGAAGCTAATATTGTGTTCTGAGTTACAGTTTTAAGATTATCTAATGGTCAAGAAAGATACTGTAAGCATTACAGAAGTACAAATAAATACTGTTATAAGAGACAGAAATGTACTCAGAGTAGATAACAAGTTAGTGGAGGAGGTCAACGAATTTGTATACCTTGGCAGCAGAGTAGTAGAAAATGGAGACAGCACAGAGGACATCAACAGCAGACTTACTAGAGCAAACCAGGCTTTTGCAATGCTACAGAATATATGGAGATCAAATAAACTAAGCATAAATATGAAAATCAGGATATTTAAGAGTAATGTTCTAAGTGTACTACTCTATGGAAGTGAATGCTGGAAAATCACCAAAACCATAGAAAACAAGTTGAATTCTTTCCAGACTAAATGTTTACGTAGAATTAAAAAAATATTTTGGCCAAACACCATAAGAAATAACATCTTATTGGCAGAAATGCAGATGAAACCACTGACAACAATTATTGAGGAAAGACGCTGGCGATGGTTGGGACATGTGCTCTGAATGACTGACAACTCACTACCAAAAATAGCACTAAGATGGACACCACAGGGGAACAGAAGTAAGGGTAGACCAAAAGAGACATGGAGAAGAACAACAGAAAGGATGTTGAGCAATAGAGGGCTCACCTGGGCAAGAGCAGAAAAAAAGGCGAAAGGCATTTGTGGAAAACCCTTGCGGAAGCCCCATGTGCCCTGGGCACTTAAGGTTCAGAGAGAGATAAGAGATCTTAATCCTTGCAAAAGAATGATGAGATTTCTGCAGGATTTGTTCATGTAGTAGTGTTTATGAGGTGTCATGTATCACAAGTTTAAGCATTATGTTTTGTTTCCCATGATAAACAGTGGTAATGATCATTATGTGTTGTTTCTAACCCAGACAGAAGTTGAAATCAGAAAAGTAGCAAGTTCTTAACAAAACAGCTGAGAAGCACATAAATGCCTTTGAATGTAAATGCTATAGAAGAGTTCTCCAAATATCGTGGACACAAAAAAGAACAAATATATCTATACTCTCTCTCTCTCTCTCTGAACCTTATCTATACTACAAGAGCTTAGTATTGAAGAAGGCTGGCTAGTAAAGAGGATTAAAGAGAGAAAACTTAAATATTTTGGCCACATTAAACGTCATGATAATTTAGAGAAGACCGTATTGGAAGGATACATAATGGGAAAAAGAAAAAGAGGAAGACCGAAACGAAGATGGCTGCAAGACATCGTTGATGATCTGGAAATGGATGCAGCAGCAGCAGGCCATCTTGCTCACAACCGAGAGGCCTACAGGAGTGCTGTTTGGGAGGCAAAGTTCCGCAAGGGACATGCAAAGGAATGAATGAGCAAGTTCTTAAGCATGCTGGTCTTCCAGTCAGCACCATTCTAAGTCATTCCCTATCATGTTACCATTATGTATGTGATGTAAAGAAAAGAGATAACATTGTAATCTTATAAATAAATTAGGAAGCACAAGATTATTTCATCAAAACTTCAGTGAATCTTCACATTTGTTCAAGCTTTGTATTCTACACTCTAAATGATAAATGTCAGGTAGTCTGTTTCTAAAAATGTGCTGTCTTAAACTTATAACCACCAAGTTTTTCTTTTTGCTTAGAATAAGTCCATATAACTTGTACTGTTTTTTATAATAACTGTAAACTTTCAGAATCAATGGCTCTTTTGTTACAAAAGATATTCTGCCTGATGAATTTGAGCAAATTAAAGTAAGTAAAATATTCACAATAATTTTTTTAAAAACTATTGTCAGTAAAAAAATCATTATCATTGCAATTGTAATCATTATCATCATCATTTTCTCCACCTCCATCTATATCTAGAGTGTCCTCCATGGCTGTACAAGTCTGCTTACTTTGGAGACTTCTAGAGCAGTGGTTCTCAATTAACATAAGTCCACAGACCCCTTTCTGCTTCAAAATCCAGGCCTCGGACCCTCATGCTTTGGAAAAGTTTACTGATGACGCCAACTGCGAGTCTCTTGTTTCCTGCTTTGTATCACTTCTTGATCTTTTCAACAATCCCGTTCGTAACCAGACTTTGACCTTTTTTTTCTTTTTTTTTGTAATCTTCTTCATTAAAACATAAACGTAAAACACAAGTACTGTACAACGATTATTTTTCACTTCTCAATAGTGACTGAATCTGTTGGCAGTGAAAGTGACTTCCTGCTATGATGGCCTAGTTTGCACAATTGCGGACACATTGAAATTTCATCAAGGTTCCAGTAACATCAAAGATCAGCCTCTTTCTAGCATACTCTTTGTTCTTCTCACAATTGCCTGATTGTAGGACTCTGTCATATTATAGTGTTCAAAAAAAGAAATGCAACAAATACAATGTTGCGATTTAAACTGAAGTTTGCTGATCAGAGAAGGGCAAATTGCCTGAAATGTTCACTTGGACATCAACTTCACGTGCTGACCTGAATTGTACTCGGCAGATGATTCATGAGCACAGAAAAGTGACACTAGTCAAAATAGCACTTTTGACAATAACTCATGACAGGTTCATGAGAATCCCATGAAGCTTACTGAGCACAAAACTCACTGACCATGTTATTGAATGTCTATAAAAGATTGACACTCCTTGAATGAATTCATTTGAAAATCAATGCATGTGTCTGGCTCACCTCACTACAGAACGACTCATTATCAGTGGACATTTACAGACTGAACAATCACAAAGTGTAGTGGCTAGACAATTTAATGTGGCTAGAAGCACCATTTGTTGCCTTTGGAGATGATTTCAAGAAACTGGCTCAGTTGCAGACCGGCCGAGCAGTGGAAGACCCATAGTCACAACTCCTGCCGAAGACTGCCTCATACGGCTGCATCATCTCAGGAATTGATTTGTATCTGCATCCTCAACAGTCCAGTCAATGACAGCAGCTCGTTGAATTTCAGATCAAATGGTCAGGAACTGGCTGCATGACTCTGCTCTTTGGGCTAGAAGACCCTAAAGAGGTCCTGTTCTTACAGACTGGCATCGCTAGAACCGACTGCAGTTGGCGAACCAGCATCATCAATGGACCGTTGTGAATGATTGGAGAAGGGTTTGGTTTAGTGATGAATCATTCTTTCTGCTCCAGCGACTCGATAGATGGAGAAGGGTTTACTGCAGAGTCCATGAGCGCTACGCCCAGAACTGCATGGGGGATGATCAACTTCATGGGAAGAAGTGACCTGGTGCAAATTGAAGGATGCCTGAATGCCCAATGATAACGTTGCTGAAATTCTTCATCTTCATGTCCTTCCACTTCTGCTGCACCAGGGTCAATTTTTCAGCAAGATAATGCTTGATCTCATGTGGCGCAACTCACCACCCAGTTCCTCACTGACAACAATGTCCAGACCATTCCGTGGCCATCCATGTCATCAGACATGAACCCAATAGAACACTTATGGGATGAACTCAACAGACAAGTACGCCAGCGAGACATGGCACCAACCGATCTCTGACAGTTGTCTCTTGCACTGCGGGAAGAGTGGGCAGCCATCCCACAACAACAGATCCAACGGTTAATCGGATCCATATCAAGGAGATGTCGTTCTCTGATACAGGCCAGAAGAGGCCATAGTACTTACTGAAATGGAGGCCTCAGTCACAAAGAATAAAAGTCCAAACCAAATTTAATTAACATCATTTCATTGTTAAAGTCTTAAAGTTTCTTCATACCTAGACTGAAACATTAATTCCCTAAAATAAAATTTTGATACAAGTTTGAAATTTGGTGTCCATTACGACTACAGTAGTGTTGCGTTATTTTTTTTTTTAACAGTATAGTTTGTCACCTAGGCTGCAAAACTATGCACATCAGAAAAATGTGAAAAAAAAAGTTCTTTCCTTCAAACAGGATTCACTGAAACATCGATTGTTAAATATTTCAGATTAAAATGTAAAAAAAAAAAAAAAAAGAAAACCTTGACTTTTTTTTTGTTTTTTGTCATGAACCCCCAGAACTGGTTCTTACAGACCACCAAATGGGAACCACTGTTCTAGAGTATATGCTGTAAAATATGTACCTTACCTTCACAAAGGCATTTTTTTCTGTCAGATGGGTAACACTTTAATTTTGTCAATCATCAAACTGGAACTTTATATATACATCAGATAATTTTGTATTCCGTAACTCCGTAGGCAAAGCTCCTTCACTGGAGTGACCACTTAAAACTGGATCTCATACTGACAACAGGTGGAACAGGATTTTCAGTCCGAGATGTCACTCCCGAGGTTAGTTTTACAACATGTTCACACAGTTGTGTCAAACTGTTGTAGAGTTTTTCTGCTTTTAGATTTATATTGAACATTTTACTCATTGCCCACATAATTTAACACTACACCAATTGCTTCACACAGTTCTGGATTCATAAATGAAAGTCAAGACAGGAATTTTAAGAACAAAATAAGTCACTTGAAGTGATGCACAACAGTAGAAATGCTGATTTTGGAGTCACGTGAACTGACTACAGATTTTAAAACTTTTTGTCTTCCATCATAGTGTGCTTTTGTTTTATGTGAAACTTACAGTTTTCTGAAAAAGAAGGCTGAAAAAAAACTTTAAAAAACATCTTCAACTAATTTTTTGTCCAGTATTTGAGAATTGCTTTGAAAAACATATAGTTACATATATTTGTCAGGCTGCTGTCCCACACAATAAATACACTTGCATGCTTGCATTTATGGCCTTTGAATGACATCACTTAGACATACTAATGAAACACAATACGTGTTACCCTACCAAACATGACAAATAAACACTCTTAGATTTCTTTTGTTGAAGATATGTCTACAAAATGTGATGTCATATATAACATCATTAAGCCATGTTTTAATCAGACTGGTGTAAATATGTAAACCACAGTGTGACATAGAATTTTATGTAGTTGAATGTTCTGGTTTGAAATTTGAATGTTAGATAAACTGTGTTTTGTACCCTTTATATGCTAGTGTTATTTAATTGTCTGCATTTGTGTCTTTTGTTTTAATATATTTAACTAGCAAATATTTATAATTATTGACACATGCATATGTGGGGGTTGTTGCAGTAAAGCCAAGGAAATAGTTTTAATAGTTTGTTATAAGTTTATTTAAAAAGTTTTTTAAAACAAATTTTATCTAGTTATTATTTATCATTTTAAAACACTAGACAGAAAGAGCCCATGAGATGGAAACCTTCATCCTTTTTTTAATCGGAATGTCCTGTCAGCATTTCTGTTTTATCCATGTGAAATGATGTTTTTGTTCTCCAGGCGACCAAGGCTGTGTTAGATAAAGAAGCAGTTGGAATGGTGGTGGCTATGTTGAAAGGATCCTTGGATATTACCCCTCTGGCTATGCTTACAAGGTTCTTTTTTTTTCTTTTCAAGTTTTCCTTTTTTCAGATGTATGAATTTTAAAATTCAGACACTGAATTCCACTCAGATAATTCAAGATTTCACTTTAAATAGGCACTGATGTATTTAACTTGTTGCTGTTTGTTTATAAATCTTGTGTATTTTCTGCTATCTAGTAACTGAGTTTTCATATTTAAACCTTCAGGAGCAGATTGCCCATGCAGCAGTTTTATACTTTTATCTGATCTGACACATTTTTCCTCCCCTTCCTCCCCACTCCGAGGCTAGGGCCATGTCAGATACATAAACTCCCACCGAGCATAAAGTTTCTTGTCTACCACATACATAAGCTCCCAGCATGTAAAGAAATTTATATGTTTTGTTGGGGATAATGATTGCTAATATTCTTAACCAAGTATGTGTACTGATTATTGGTGTATTTAAGAGTGTACAGAATAAATGAAAAAAAAAAAAAATCATGATAAAAATCATGTTCCGGTCCAGTGGCTGTGTTAATCATTTTTGTCAGTCGGTCAATGCCTGTGAGCAGTGTATATCCATAAAATCAATGGCAACCAATGTTATGTTGATTTTTTTTTTTTTACAATCTTGGAGAGAAACTGTAATGTGAAACTTGATCATAATTCAAATGTAAAGCTAAAAAACAGAATGAAACAGCTATTGTGGTATAGAACCATTATAAGATGGAATAAATAAAACTGATGAAAGTAATATTGGACATCAATGTCCAGAGAAGTAAATAAATATTATAACATAAAGAAAAAAGGATTAAATATTAATTGTGAAGATGAGTTTTGTTGGAGAAAGTTGAAGCTTCTTTATGTGTGGAAAAAGAAGTAATTATATTACTTGTATGAAATGTAATAACTGTGGTTGTATGAACTAATCTTACTGATTTTATGATGTCATATTTCTGTCACAGACTTGCATGTGGAACAAGGGGGAAAACTCTGATTATCAACTTGCCTGGTAGCATGAAGGCCTCTGCAGTAAGGAATTTAAACATCCTTTGATTTTGCTTTAGACAACACATTTTTTAAAAAAAAACTGGTATATTTTATCCATAGAGGTACAAGAAGAGATCTAAGAGGTACTGAACAAAAAAAAAACTGCCAGTTTGTATCACCATCGGGGAGGTGGGGGGAAAGGAGAGAATGCGAGAGAGATATATATATTTAAAAAAAAAAAATATGCCTATCAGGGGTATGTTGTTAAATTATATCTGGAGTATGGGAACAAAAAGATGTTATATAACATTGCTTTAGAGCATGGAATGCTTGAAAATGAAACAGTGCACACCATTCATTCTTTATTTGTGGATTATCTAGACAAAAATATGAAACTTTGGATTTGTTTAGCCACAAAAATCAGATATATATCCTCACTCTGTAGGTGAATCCTTGGATTTGAGAATTGATTTGGAGCTGTTATGAAACCCTTGAAAGTGACTGGGCTTAAATAAAAATTAGAAAAAAAAAACCCAACTTATCTGACAATGTTCTTCATTCGTCTGTAGTAAAAACAAAGACTTGAAAAGTTCATGAGTCGTAGCAGAGTTCCATTTTAGTTCCAGTCATTGTCTACAGCACAACAGAGAGTAAACTGTGGACATTTGCTTCAAATTATTGGTTTGTATTCTCAGCACATGTTTTTTTTTTCAAGGGTTTAATATTTTTTATTTCTTCGAAGAATTATTGCCTCTGTTAAAAAAATATGTTTAATTGTTATTTTTGTATGGTTTACAGTAGACATCAGCAGTGGATTATATGTATATGTGTTTATATGTAATATGCTGCCTGCAAAAGCTTGATTTCTAGTGATGTAAATGTCAAGATTTGTATGGCCTTGTCTCTGTTTCACATGTCACTGTGTGTTTTGTGCTGTTTCCTTGTGTCTGGTTAGTTGCTTATCTTGCTGGAGTCTACAGTTCTGTCCCCTCTCATTGTTTTCCTGCTTTTCATTCTCTCAAGTCTACAGTACCTGTCAGTTTTCTAGGCCAAACAAACCTGTTCTGTTTCATTACTTTTTAGTTCACAGGCCTTGTTTCTATGCTGTAAAATGGTACCTCATATTTGTTTGTGTTTTTAAGTGTTCTTTTGTGCCTGAATCTTGTTGCTGTATGCAGTGTTTGTTTACTCTTTGACAAGAATGCTTGTTTACTCTTTTGATAGGAATGTTTCTTTACTCCTTTGACAGGAATGTTTCTTTACTCTTTTGACAGGAATGTTTTTTTACACTTTTGATAGGAATGTTTCTTTACTCTTTTGATAGGAATGTTTCTTTACTCCTTTGACAGGAATGTTTCTTTACTCTTTTGACAGGAATGTTTCTTTACTCTTTTGAAAGGAATGTTTCTTTACTCCTTTGACAGGAATGTTTCTTTACTCCTTTGACAGGAATGTTTCCAGCTTGTTGCTGCAGGAATACCTCATGCTGTAGATTTGTTACGTGGCCACAAACCTGAGGTAGAGAAAACACACACAGATTTACAGGCTGAAGGGATCAAAACAGTTTATGGAAGTCATCATCAGGTACGTATATTTTGTTGTTACTCTTGCTGTGTTACTGTTGTAATAAAATATTTGTAGTACTATAATTTCACTAACAGGCTACCTAGATTATGTCTGCAAGGAGGAGCCTTTTTCAGAAGTGATGAGTCAGTGCGGTATTTAATGTTTTACAAAAAATTCTTGTGACTGATTTGCTAGGTTGTACTGTTGATACATTTTATTCTCATTACTGTGCTAGGTCATACTTTTGATATATTTAATTCTCATTATTATGCACAGTTGTACTGTTGATATATTTTATTCTCATTATTTTGCTAGGTTGTACTGTTGATACATTTTATTCTCATTATAAAAACTGTTTTCTTGCATCTGCTAAAAGGATTGCATGGCTGTGTACATTAAAAGGAAAAACAGATGTATGTGTTTTATTTTATCTTGTGGCTGCATACAGTGCATACATCTGATGTAATGATGTAACCCTTTTTTTCTCATTGAATATGTTTTGCTGTGAATAAACCAGTGGATAGTTTTTCATGTGAGTGTGTGTTTTATTTGATGACATGGCTATAGTAATCAATAAATATTTTACTTTCAGTAGCAGAATTAACTTATTTTATATGGAATAATCAACCAGTGATTCTCAGCCTGCAGAAGTTTAGTGCGCTTTCCAGAGGCATGCTAACAAGTACTGTGCTTCCTAATCTCATCTTTGATTTCATAGAGATGTAATGCATCAGTCAGCTGGAACAAGAAACTAACAGCAAGATTAGGTAGTTTGAAAATGTTAAATAACTGTCTGCCTGTTGTTTTGTTCATGCATACACACCATCTTTCGCACAAAAAATCTAACAGTTTTTAATATCTCTTGTGAGAATTATAAAATGTGCATAAGAGAATTACAAGACTTCTTTTTCTGTACTTAATTTTTTGAGATGGCATACAGTCATCTTGCTGAACTGAAAGTTCATATGGTGTTGTCATCAAGTCTTCATAGGAAAGGACAACAAATTAGATTAGGAAAGGAGAGCATCACCCATTGTCTCCAACATACATAGTCTTGTGATGCAGTCAGCTACTTCTAAACAGTGTTTCATGAAAAGAGCCAGGTTCTGCATTACCAAGTCTTGATAATTGTCAGTTGCTTTTAAAATGAGTAATGACATGACATGTTTTGGATACAGTGGTTATAGACTCTCAGCAGCTGTACATTTTTTTAAGTGGGCATTTAAAAAAAATATTTGTTATGACATTAGCTTTGTTTTACTTACCATATACCATATATATGGTGATGTGTTTGACATTTTAAAGTCAGAATCTAGTGATGATGCATGTAAAGTTGTGTGAATACAGGCTAGCAGAAGCCAATGCTGATGCATGCAAAGCTGTGGGTGAATACAACACAACCCAGGAGAACCCAATGCAGATGCATGTGAACTTGTGTGAGTATGGTCCAGCCGAGTTTTGATGCATGTGAATTAATGCATGTTCTTCCAGAGTGAGAAGCATGTAAGTAAAACTGTGTGAAGTAAACTAGTCTAATTGTTACAAGAAAGTTTTTTTTTTCTGCCAGTTACAAGAAATCTTTTTGAAAACTGTATGCTTTAATTATTTGTAACTTCAGCAAAATGTTAACAGTATCTGTGTGTACATGTGAATGATAACTATTTATTCCTGGACATATTAGGATTGTTAATGTCAAATGTATAGTTAAAAAACACAAATGTGGTATGTATTTCTGGAGACATCAAGGAAAGTTGTTTTTGTCTAATGGTTTTCTTTCACCTGCACAGCTGCATTTTCAACACGCACCAGCGGAGATGGCCGGAACTGGGCCATCTGGCAAGAGCCCAAAATATGTTTCTACAGCATATGGCAATCCATCCTGTCCCTGGGCAGGTCAGTCCCAGTTTATGATGACTGCAGATCTGTCTCACACTTCTGTGGAAACTGATAGATCAAGAACTGGCACATTAACTGTAACAAGCCCAAGTAATAACAGTATCTCAGAAATTCCGCTGAATTTGCCAGTGACCATGATGCCAGCGTCAGTTCAGTTTTGGAATAGTCTTTTATCCATGTCTGAAACAGCACAAACAGATTTGATTGATTCAGTTGTTGCTGTGTCCACATCATCTCAAACTGTAGCAACAACAACAGCAACAACATCTGTGTTCAGTTCATCATTAGAACCAAGCTCTATGCCTCCAATGATAAGTGTATCAACTTCAGATGCTTGCAGTAGAAGACCACTTGATTTTCCATTATACTCTGCAGCAGCACCCATGTACAGTGACAAGCATTCACATTCTTCAACAGATGTGAGTGCAGACTTACCATACAAAGAGTTTTCAGTTTTGCATTCAAAAGTCACCAGCAACCATCACTTATGTACTTCTCAGAATCATGCATCATCAACTTTCCCATGTGATCATGTAGTGAGACCACAACATATCTCATCTCAAGCATATTCTAATACACACAGTGGATTGTGTGCCATCTCTACAGCTCATTCCAGCCTTCAGACTCTTTCTTTCCTAAATTCATTGTACACACAATCACAGACTACACCTGTAGAAACTGTATGTGGCGTACCTAAAACATCTGTAGGGTTGGACACAATAGCATTTCAAAAGGCAGACAAGCTGCAACATTTAACCTGGATAACACCTCATAACGATGGATTCAAAAACAGCGGCAGTTCATCAGTACCTCTGAAAACAACAGTCCGCTGCAATACCTCAGACATGGATTGCCATTCCTCAACTATTTGCAGTGACCAAGATGATATTTGTTCTGTAACCATATTGTCTGATTCTCAGCCTCTGTCTTGCTCAGTGTACAATTCAGAAGATAAAGATGTTGCACTTGACCCACCTCATAGTCATGTTATTATGAATATACATCAGAAAATACCTCCAGCTGTTGCCATAGACAGGCCTAGTGCTAAAGTCTTGTCAGAAGCTGTTGCTGATAAATGTGATTCAGTCATCACAAAGAAAATAAAACCAGCCTTTGAGTGTGCACATAATTCAATGGTGCAGATCTTTTTGCCTTGCTCCATACATACACATGGTCAGGTTGTGCAGAACAGTCATTCATATCCCATTACTGATTTGCAGAACAATTTAAAGAGTTTGACTAATAGAGAGAGAACCAAAGTATTGACCATCACAAAGGGGGAAAATAAAGTCCATAGCAAAAAAGTAGCTCCAGCAAAACAAGTGATTGTAAATCCAAGCAGTACAGAGCATTGTAGCCCACAGTCAAGATCTGAAGCTAGTGAAGATTTAGATGTATGTGTATATAATGATGTTGATGACATTGATGAAGAGGAGAAAGAGGATAAAATCGGTCTGCACCATACAGATTTATTTTATGAAGGCTGTGAGTTGTTAAAAGACAATTTAGAGATGAAAGCTGATGCAGTTAATGTAAAAACAACAGGACCTGGTGACTGCTTTTGTGATGAAAATGGTGAAGAGTTCACTGATGTTAGCTATAGTAAGATCTCTGGGAAGATGGTGAATGTGGATTTTGCCATGTCTTCCCAAACATCCCAAAACCAGGACAGCATGAGTTCACCAGTGAGGGGCATTAATCAGCACCATAAAGGGACAGCTAGCATAACACAGTGTAAAAACATTATGTCAACATCTGATAATGAAACAAGAAAGTCAACAGAAATATATCCATCTCTATGGCTTCAAGACACTCAGTCTTCACTGAGTAAGCCATTGTCATCATCATCATCATCATTGAAATGGAGTACAACACCAGCAACTGGTGTAACAGCAATCAAGACTGCCAAGATACACAATGTAAAGCAGCAGGGAGAGCTGTTATATGTGCCTGTTGGAGAGCCATTTAAAGCCTTCATTAGAGAACATCCTCTTATCCAGGGTATCTATCTGCATAAGGGCAAGAGGGAAATTAAAAAGCAGCTTGCGCAGCTGTGCCATCAGTGTGATGTCAGTGACAAGATGACAACTTGGCGCAGGGGAAAGGAGATTCTGGAGAGGAATTGTTTTGATGACTATTTTGAGCTGACGGAAGAGGGAAAGAGGGAACAGAAGGATGTACATTTGTCCAGAAAACGAGACCAGTATGTGGTCAACTGGTATGTGTGGTGTCCTGGACATGGCAATTGCAGACGAAGGTGTGGTGGGTTCGGTGTTTGTCTTGCAGGTGAGTAATGTGGATGTATGCAGTAATGGTTAACAGACTACTTTAATATTCAGTTGCCTTTCATTTTACACCATGTTTTATTTTAAATAAAGAGATGCTCAGCCACACTGATTATATCACTTCATGTTTGGAAAAAATAATTTGATCAGTAAATTCAAAGTTTTACAATAATTGTTTTCTAAGCAGTGTATACGTTTAACTGCAATCACCAGGTCTTTTTCACCACAATAATTTCTGACTAAGCTTGCTGTTTACTGTCCAAATGTTTACTTTCAAGAGTTATGAAGAGCCTGTTTCAAGCTCAGTTTGGTTTTTGCAGTGGCACATACAGATCTCTGAAGTGATTAGATATGACTGAGAACATGATACCAGTCATACACTTGTATATTAGGGGTTGTTCTGCAGCAAAGAACAGTTTTACCTACATTATTGTTGTCACTCTGGTCCACACAAGTAATGATTCAGAGATAGTTTTGATGAAGTGCAGCTTTATTTAGTTGATAGAAACTACAGTTTCTTCTTAGCAGTGTTAAGAAGTTGACTGGCCAGTGGCAGGGGATTATTTGTTAGTTAATGTGTAGTTGTTGAAAGAGGACTGAATATAAATTTTATATTCCAGCTTCTTTTACATTCATGTAATGGCTCATAGGTTACAAATAGGTCACAGAAACCAGTGAATTAAATTTTGTCCATAATTTATCCCTAATCTTCTTCTTCTTCTTCTTCTTCGTTCGCTTCTACCACCAAAAACCGCACTGTGATCCTACTGAATTCACACCTGTGGTCCTCGTTAGGTCCCGTGGTCCCCTGTGTGGTCCCTGAAAAGACCACACGAGAGGACCACAAGGGGTTCAGAGTATCATAGGGCTTTAGCCTGTATTCTTGGTGGGTCTCGGAAGCGGGATTGCGTGACACCGTGGTTTTCATTGCACCAGTTTAGTCTAGGGTTGGACTGTCTCACCGGAAGACCTCGATGTGTTTAGGATATCAGTGCATCCCCGCTGGGTGAGAGGCGGTAGCCCACCCAGGCCAGAGTTGGACTTTCTCACCGGAAAACCTCGACGTGTTTTGAGATACCCGTGTATCACCGCCGGGTGAGAGGTGGTTGCCCATCCAGTCCAGGGTTGGACTTTCTCACCGGAAAACCTCAGCGTGATTAGGATACGCAAACATCCCCGCCGGGTGAGAGGTGGTTGCCTAACTAGACTTCCCTGGTCCAGCGTCTCCGACTACAGCATTTTGCGGTCGTGGCCGCTACCCTTCCTAGTTGTGACCAGGATGGAGCTTTTGTCCAGGAGGACGAATCCTCGCCACTAGTGACTTCTACCCCTGGGTTGAGCCAGTTTAGGCATTATCCCAGTATGGGCGTGTTTGAGACGAGACCGACCTCTAGAGCAGAGGTACTGTGACATGCATAGCCTTCAAGATTCACCTCTGGTATGAGCCGGTTTAGGCAAAATTCACCAGTATGGGTGTATATCAGGCGTTACCGACCTCTAGAGCGGAGGTGGCATGACATGTCTAACCATCAAATTCCACCCCTGGTGTGTGCCGGTTGAGGCATATTTCACCAGTGTAGGTGTATTTCGGACATGGGCGGCCTCTAGAGCAGAGGTGCCGTAGTATAGCTCTCGTAGCGATACTACTGGACATACCGGTTAAACTTCTTTTCTGCATTCTTCCTTGACCGGGAGGAGCTTCACTCCACGCGCGGCATTTGAAGAGTCTCACCAGCAGTGTCTTAACCTCTGGGACAAGCCGGTTCATGCATTTCACCCGATATGACTGCACTCCAACTATTTTCTGCATTTCTACTATTGGTGTGGACCTCATGGTACCTGTGATAATCCGTAGTGACTGATTTTGAACCTTGTCTAGATTATGCAGCGTAGTGTTTGATGCTGTGCACCAAGATGTTGAGCCATATTCTAAATGTGGTAGAATACTTTGCTGATATACATTCTTGAGGATTCTTTCACTAGCTCCCCATGTGGTTCCACTCAGTTTTCTTAATATGGCTAGTTTTCTTCTGGCTTTTGCTTCTGCACTGTTGATGTGTTGCTTCCACATCAGTTTTGAGTCAAGAGTCACTCCTAAGTAAGTGGGTTGGTTGTCCATCCTTAAGGGTGTTTCATTTACAAAGATCTTACCTGCTTTCTGTTTAGATGAGAGGGTGAACAGAGTGGTACTTGATTTCTCTGTGTTGATACTTACACACCATTTGTTTGCCCATGATGTCAAGATGTCTGCTGCTCTTCGGAGTCTCTGTGTAGCAACTGTCGCATATTCATCTGTACACCACATGACCAGATCATCTGCATACAGTGCCGCTTTGATTCCATAGGGAAGTTCCTTGACCAGGTCATTAATGAATACAAGAATAGTGTAGGCGAAAGGACTCCTCCTTGTGGTACACTGTGTCGCAGAAGTACTTTCTGGCTTTTGTGTCCATCCATTACTACTCTAGCTCTTCTATTGTGTAAATAGGACTTTATCCAGTTGTACAGTCTTTCATTCACATTGCAGTTTCTTAGTTTCCACAGCAGACCTTTTTTCCATACTTTATCAAAGGCTTCCTTCAGGTCTATCCACGCTGCTAGCACAAGGTTTTTCTCTTGGAATGCATCCTCAATCTCTTGAGAGAGATAGGTCACTTGATCTTCCGTACTGTAGTACTGCCTAAATCCTGCTTGTTGTGGAACGAGAAGGTTTTCACTTTCTAGGTACCATTTTAGCCTCAGGTCAATGATGCGTTCCATCGTTTTGCATAGGCAGCTAGTGAGACTGATTGGCCTGTAGCTGGAGGCAGTATCACTGTTTTTCCCTGGTTTTAGCAGTGGTACCATGCTTGCTTCCTTCCAGATTTGAGGTAACTTACCTGTGCTCCAGCACATATTGAAAATATCCAACAGCTTTCCCATTGCTGCCATTCCCACAAATGGTGGTCTGCTGGTGCCTTCGTATTTGATAGATTTTTTCCTTTGTTTCCATTGGAAACTGAATCTTTCGTGAGTGATGGTGTGATTCTCAATGAAATATTTTGTTCTTAAAGGGAAAATATTTCCTAGTCATTTTTCAAGAGCTAATTAGGATCATGTAATGATATGTTAGTGTATAGTTACATAAATCATTGACAGACATTCATCACAGTGTTTTTTGTTGTCATAGATAACATATTGTGATACTAACGTAGCATGTTCTGTCTCCCAGGCTGTCAGGGCATGCAGCACAAGCAGGACCGACATAACTGTAGCCTGATGATAAACATGAAGCTCTTTCTGAGTGACCTCACTTCCTGGAGAGTAAACATCACTGGAGCACATGTACCACCTGATTCCGGTGTGCTGTGGAACCCACCTGTTACAAGTTGTAAACAAAGCAATAGAAGTGCCAAGGACCATAACTGTGTCATCAAAATTGCCAAATGTAAAAGGAGATGCAGCCCAAAGAAAGGAGTAGTAAAGACAGAAAATTCTGATGGGCCAGTTGTAGCAGCAGTGCCTGTGGAGGCTTGGGCTCTTATGGAAAGTGAAACTGTGACTTTACAAGGGGCCTGCAGTGTACATCCCAAAGTTGAGGATGATTTAAAGAATGATGCACCTCAGTCTTCAACAAACATTCCAACCAAGAAGAGAATTTCCAAGATGTTATCAAACTTGAAACGCCGAAGAGAAGAGAGGCTGACCACCAACAGAACTTCATCACTGAATACCAAGAGGCTGTCTTCGCCATCAGACATGGGTGAAAGAGAAAGTCATGATTGCAATACCAGTAATAGTAACTCACTACAAAATATAGATAAATCAAATGATAACAGTATGCTAAAAAATAGTGATAATATTAAAGAAAGCATGTCTTGTATCCAGCATGAAAGCACATTAAATTTATGCAAGAGCATTGATTATTATAATGCCTCACACTACACAGCTGGTAGTAGTGAAATTGACCTCTCCTCACTGCAAGGTCATCAGTTGCCAACAGAACTGTTGCATCTTTTGACATCAAATTTATCATCAGATACCTCTTTTAATCCAGTGATAAATATGTCTTGTGGCTCAGATTTGACTGATCATAACTGGACATTGCCACTTGCTTACGTGAAAGATCAGGAAAAGTCTGTTGTGACTGTAGGATCTAGTCGAACTTCAGGCATACAGAATGCGCAAGGAAGTTCTGAAGGAAACATTCAAGGAGCTTCTTCAGTGTTTGTTCATTCTTCACCTGATGATAGTTGCAACTTCAGCATCCTCAGCTCATCTGATATTGAGCAGTGTGACATGCTAGATCTTCAACCGTTGGATGAAAGTCAAAACCAGAAGGAAGATGAAAACACTGCTCTTGAGAATTTGCACACTGTTCCTACCATGAATTTGTCTGTAGAATTTGAACAGCCATTTCTCAGTGCAAACACCTTGGGTGAAATACTGCAGCAAGCAAACCCTGATGGTCATTATAGCTTTCTAGATCAAACTAGTCTACCTGGAGCTAGCACAGACACAGATATGATGTTTCTTTCCAGCTTCAGTCACTTGGCATATTCAAACCACAGCAACCAGACGGGGCCATCTCACTTTCTGTCAGAGCATTCCAGTAACAGTGATGTGATATCATCATTGGTTTCATTTCGGAGTAACCCTTTCACCAACAAATCTGCAATTCTTCAACATTTACAGTCGGCAAAAACCGCAGCTTCGTCACAAGAACTCCATGTGCCAATCACTTCAACATTACCACAAGATCTGCTGGTAGGGCTCAACACTTCATGGTCTCCTCAGCCCATGTCCAGTTCTTTTCTGACCTCTTCTGGCACTGTGACCTCAAATATTGACTTCCCACATGCCTCCATGGATAATTCTCTGACATCCTCAATTCCAACAGCATCTAAAAAATTCCCACAAACATCAACCAATAAAAACACCAGTAACGATATCAGTTCTTGTTATGAAACTGTTTGTGATCAACTCCAAGAAGTGAATATGGGAGGCATGTCATCTGAACCTTTACCATCATATGAGGAAGCTACAGTTGCTCTTTCTGAACAGCTTGAGCTAAACCACTGAATCTAGCATCTGTGATATATGAGAGTGTTCTTAGACTCCAGTAATGAACAGATGAAAACTTGCAGTGTCTGTGATATGAATGTTTCTTTAGTATCTTAGTTGGTGGTCCCTGTCTGCTCACCTTTGGGTATTAGTTCATTGACCTGTGGTGCTGTATGTTCAGATAAACTATGTGATCATCTTTCGCACCAAATAGTGGAGCCAACTTGACCATTCAGAATTATTCATGAAAGAGATATTTCCATGTAAGAACTTGGCATGTTAATGCATTCTTTAATTTCTGTGAAACTGAGCCAGTGTTTTTTTGCAGAAATGTTTATATATATTTTAACAGCCATTTTTATGACCTGATGCCGAAGAAAGTCTTTTGATGCAATTTAAAAAATTGTTTTTATGTACCTATTTAGAATGGTGCTATATTGCTTTATTATATGTGGGATATTTGTCAGTATTGTACAGGGTTTTGAATAGTGAATCTTGAAAGAGTAAGCTCACAGATTACTGTTACATCCAGTTTTTATTTTTCATGAACACACATGTCCATGTGTGTGGTATATCTAGAGTGAGCTGGTGATAAGTTTTTATTTGGAAAGCAAAGCAGTCACACTGAATGACTGCATTAGATTTGTTTAGAATGTAGCGTCTGTGACTGATAACAAAGAAAGGGTGTAATTAAAATAATTTTTTTGTCCACATGAACGCTGCTTAGATGTGACATGGCAGTAACGTATAAGTCATTTTGCATTCCAGTATATTGTTAATCTTTATGGCGGCAGACAGAATATGCAGGAATGATATTATAAGGCCTTTTTTTATGTCTGAAGTTTCTGATTCAGGAAGAATGGAGTTTTAAATTGTGCAGACAGTAAGTGGAGCCATTTGAGAGTTTTTGAATAAAATTTATAAGATGGCTTTTGATTAAAGATGTGATTATCATATCTGAACTCATATACATGAGCAATGTAAGTGAAATTAAGCTACAAACATTTTATACAAAATAAGTAGAAGTAAGAGATGGAAACTACAGTTAGTGACTGAGAACAGAATCAAATACTCCAGGAGAATGAGCAACCACATAGTCATGAGAGGACAATGCACAAGCTACTACTTAGGGGTGTTTATGGCTGAGTGGTTAGTGCAATGTCCTCTTTTGGCTCAACCTTTCTGATTTTTACATTCTTAGTGATTCCTGTCTTGGTTTTCATTCTTTCATATCTGTACATTTTGTCTACATTTTCTACAGTT
Source organism: Achatina immaculata (assembly GCA_009760885.1). NCBI lineage: Eukaryota > Metazoa > Mollusca > Gastropoda > Stylommatophora > Achatinidae > Lissachatina > Lissachatina immaculata. The sequence continues at coordinate 39,905,029 of CM019702.1, read as the reverse complement.
TTCAAGGTGACTTCTACCTACTTTACCTTCATCATTTCCTGTGCACAAACTTCATATTTCAAACTGTAACTAAAGTTACAATAATGTAATGTTTTGTACTAGGACACATCCTTAAGTTGTATGTGAAAAGTCTTAAGATACAAGATGCAAATAATATTAGAGCAGGTGAACTGGCAAGTTTTATAATTAGTTTAAAAAAACAAGCATGTTTTCTTCCCTTTAAAGTTTGCAGGCTAAATTATATTAGATTTGTTATTATGTATAGCACTGTACAGTGAAATATCAGTGAAATAATTTTCTTGTTGAAATAAGGTGATACATTAAGTTTTTAATTCTGCATATCCAAGATTATCATTGTCTGTGGTTTTTGTTTGTTTCAGAGTGATGATTCACTTACACTTTTTTTAGTAAGGATGACATTTTGTATTATCTAAAGCTGCATAAAATGCCAGGCACACATTCTCACTGGAATTAGATCCTGACAGATTTTTTAAAAAGTGAGGAAAAAAAAACAGTAGTTAAAAAAAAGTTTTATAACTTTCCTGACTTAGCAGACTAAAAACTTCAACAGTAAACACACTGTTTGATTATTTATACAAGTATCACTGTTTGATTATTTATACAAGTATCCTGTACATGGTCTTGAACATGGAAATATAAATAAAAACTTCAGTAATAGTGGCTGTTTTATATATGATACAGAGTACTCAATGGAACATTACTGATAGATTTGATGGACATTCAGAAAAAGTGCATGTATTTTCTTTTGTAGTGCCCTGTTTCTGTGTCTCTTTTTCTGTGTCTTCAAAGCAGTAGGGCAGAAGGATTGTCTCTTTTGCCCAGCTTTCATTGGCAAAGACTGTCTGAACTGAATGGCATCTACTGTACCTAGAATGATGAGTGAGACAAGAAAAGTGATGAGAATGTCATAATCTACAAGATGTATTCAGAAATTTCTGGACTAGTCTTGTGAATAAGTAAAAACTCATCATGGCTACTACTGGCCACTATTACCCTTGAAGTAGTTCCCTTGTGCATGAACACGCCAGTCACGGCACTCCCCCCGTTGCTGAAATGCTGTCTGGAAGTCTGTTTTGATGAGGTTGTCAAGCACCACCTGGGGTTCCTCAGAATGTCCTCAGTGTTGCCAAGATGACATGGTTCCAGCTTCATCTTCAATTTTAAGAACAAAAAGAAGTTGCAGGGTGCCAAATCCAGCAGATAAGGAGGGTGAGGGACAACATTCATGTTGTTCTTGGTTAAAAATTGTTGGTCATTGAGTGTCCTTCGAAGGGAGGGACATTGTCATGATGAAGCAGCAAATTTTTTCTTTCTCATAGATCAGGCTTCTTCTCCTCACATTTTCACAAAACACCACAGTAGGAATTAACAGTATGATCTGTGGGGACAAATTCTTGATGCACAATTCCTTTGATATCATGGAAAATGATCACCATGCATTTGACATTGTTTTTTTTTTTATTTTATGGCCTTTTTGGGTCATGGTGACTGGACTTTTCCATTTAGATGATTGCCACTTTTCTCTCCAGGTCATAATCATAAACCCAGCTCTCATCACCAGTTATGACATCCTGGTTAAGAAGGTCTCATCCTCTGAGGTGAATTTGAACCTCAGTGCAGACATTAACACATTGCAGCATTTGGCCAGCTGAGAATCCTGGGGACAATTTTGACTATAATACAGTGCATGTCCATTTTTTCAGTGAGAATCTTTCCAAAACCAATTCCTTTGACCTCACAGATCTCTTGAATGGTTAGACATTGATTCTCACAGAGAATCTGCTGCATCTCTGTGACATTTGGAGGCATTATGCAAGTTGGTCTCCCTGTAAGGTTGTCATCATCAGCTGATGTTTGACTAGCCTTGAATGTTGCATGCCATGTAAATACCTGTGTCTGACCAAGAGACTGCCTACTAAACTTTGAATCTTTGTCCAGGGATTTTCTTTTTAAGTTTGAGATTCACATGAAATCAATTGCAGACTTGCTGCTCCTTTTTTTATATCCATCTTGAAAACTCACTGGATGACAAGCACAAGACGTGAAACAAATGATTATCACTACTTTCTGTGTGAGCCTTGCTCTGCGCCACTTGAAACAGTGACTTACACCATGTGCAAATACACTGACCTGTTGTTGCATCGTGCCACTCCATCTTGATGGGGCTAGCTTTCATGAAGTGAGAAAGACAAAACTGCTTGGTGTGATGATAAGGATTTTGTTTCTATTACTAATCACAAGTGTCAGTTAGTAGTGAATATACATTTAAATAAGAATGTTATATGAGCCTTTGAACCTGACTCCACAGCACTCTAAGGGTCACAGCCATGGTCATAAAGTAGACAGCCACCCTACTCATCCAGACAGCTATGATGGTCATCCAGGCAGCCATAACTGTCATCATGCTCATCAAGGACGTGGTGATGGTCATGGGCACAACTCTGATTCTGTACCTCATCCACCATCCAATGGAGACAGAGGTCATAGTCACCACCATCACCTCCACCATTGTCATGTTCATAGTAAGTTTATAAAAATGTAAAGATTGGATTAAGTAAATCTGTGCAACATTCAGTTATTCAGAAAAAAATGATAGATAGCAAAATGCTGTTTGATGGAACTAATCACAATGCTAGTGGTGGTTTTTCTTTTTCTATTACTTGCAGTATAGGACTGTATCTCAGTTATAATATGCCTTAGAGAGCATTGCTTTCAGACTGTCTCTTAGGTTCTTCAACAAACCACAAGCATCAGTGCTCGTTGCACTAATGTCACGTACTGTATCTAACTGCCATAATCACAACTGCTTCCAGTTACAACACCGTGAGGAATCTTCTCTACAGGACATAGTTTTCCTCTCTGTATCTCTGACTGAGTAAGATTACATCAGTTTAGTTATAAAGTAGCCCCCGTGTGGTACCCGGGATCTGCAAAGAGTAGGACCACTGTACCCCACCACGCATGATTGTAAAAGGCGACTAAGGAGGGTTCAGCATAGGGCCAGCAACCCTATCTGGTAAAAAAAAACTATCAGACTGCTACAGAAATGGAAGCAAGGGAAAAAACAAATGCAGGTGGAAGGAGAAATGCGTATCAGGAAACTGAGCCCATGAAGGTTGTGGATGAAAGCCAGCAACTGGAAGTCCCCAGCCCGACTGCAGACCTCCTGGAACCTAAACACAAGATGCAAATAGGCAGCTGGAATGTAAGAACACTAAACCAGACTGGAAAACTAGCACAAACCATCAAGGAAATGCACAGATACAAACTAGACATACTAGGAATACAAGAAGCAAGATGGACAGGACAAGGCAGAAGGAAATTAACAACACAGCACACAGAAGATACAATAATATGGTCAGGTAAAGAAGATCTTCATGAAGGAGGAGTAGCATTGATTATAACAAAAGAAGCATCAAGAGCATTGCTGAAATGGACCCCAATAAATGAGAGATTATTATATGCACGGTTCAACTCAAGATTCACGAAGCTGTCTATTATAGTTTGTTATGCACCAACAGAAGCAACTGAAGAGGAATTAAAAGAAGATTTTTACAACAGCCTCCAAGCCACAGTAGAAACAATACTCAAGCATGATATGCTACTCATCTTGGGCGACTTCAATGCAAAAGTAGGTGAAGGAAATGAAGATAGAAGAAGAATCATGGGAAGAGAAGGAATCGGAGAAATAAATGAAAATGGAGAAAGACTTTGCAGTTTCTGTGAAGAAAACATGATGACCATCGGAGGGACAATTTTCCAACACAAAAACATCCATAAGGTGACTTGGAGTTCACCAGATAAAATCACAGAAAACCAACAAGTGGAAACAGTCATTACAAGATGTGCGAGCAAGGAAAGGAGCAGATGTAGGAAGTGATCACAACCTTCTGGTAGCAAAAATAAAACTAAAATTAAGGAAAGCCAAAATTGGAGAACACAGAAAGATACATTTTGATACAAGAAAACTGATAGACCAGCAAACAAGAAATGAATTCTCAATAGTACTTAAGAACTGCTTCAGTGTTCTACAAGACGAAGCAGAAATGTCCATATTAGAGTTCAATAAAACACTACAGGAAACAGCAAAAGAGGTGCTGGGATATCAGAAAAGGAGAAAAGAGGAATGGATAAGTGAGACCACATGGGAAAAGATAGAGCAAAGAAAAGAAATCAAGAAAAAATTACTGAACACCAAATCACAACGGCTTAAAGAACGAGTTTTAAGTAATTATGCACAAAAATACAAAGAAGTGAAGGAATCATGCCGTCAAGATAAACGTCAATATTATGACAACTTAGCAGAAGCATCAGAGAAAGCAGCATATACAAATGACATGAAAACCATATATAAAATCACAAAGCAGATGACAGGTAACTTCAACACAAGATGGACAACTGGTCAGTGGAGAAAGAGAAAAAATTGAAAGATGGAGGGAACACTTTAACACCCTACTAAACAGAACACAAGCAGCACAAACAATAGACATACCTGAAGCAAAAACAGAACTAAACATCAATACAGGACCAATAACAATAAATGAAATAAAGGAGGCGATAAAGAAGCTAAAATCAGACAGGGCACCAGGTGAAGATGAAGTGACTGCTGAGATGTTGAAAGCAGAAGAAACAGAAACACCAAAACAACTTTGCCGGATATTACAACAAATTTGGGATTTAGAAAAAGCCCCAGAGGAGTGGAAAACTGGTCTTATAGTAAAACTACCAAAGAAGGGTGACCTCAGAGATTGCGGGAACTGGAGAGGCATTACCCTACTGCCACTCACTAGTAAAGTATTTTGCAGAATAATCATCAACAGAATTGTACCAACACTTGAGGAAAAACTTCGGAAAGAGCAGGCAGGATTTAGGAAAGGAAGATCATGCATAGACCATATATTTGTACTTAGACAAATATTAGAACAGGCAAATGAATGGCATAGCACAACATATGCATTATTCATAGATTTTGAGAAAGCCTTTGACAGTGTCAACAGAGATGCACTGTGGAAAATCCTAAGATGGCATGGCCTCCCCCATAAAATAGTTAATGTAATCAAAGCCCTATACGAGGGTTTTCAGTGCAAAGTGATCTGTGGAGAACATACCTCCAGCAGCTTTAGGGTACAAACAGGAGTGAAACAGGGATGTGTACTATCACCAACATTATTTATCTTGGCAGTAGACTGGTTAATGAAGGAGGCAACATCAGACAAACGCAGAGGATTACAATGGACCCTTGACACAGTGCTGGAGGACCTTGACTTTGCGGACGACATTTGTCTGTTATCAAGCAGTCACAAAGATATTCAAGATAAAATAAACAAGCTGACTCAGAATGCAAACAACATAGGACTAAAGATCAACGTAGGAAAGACAAAGTTAATGAAGCAAAATGTGAACAACAGAAATGTACTCAGAGTAGATAACAAGTTAGCGGAGGAGGTCAATGAATTTGTATACCTTGGCAGCAGAGTAGTAGAAAATGGAGACAGCACAGAGGACATCAACAGCAGACTTACTAGAGCAAACATGGCTTTTGCAATGCTGCAGACTATATGGAAATAAAAAAAACTAAGCATAAATATGAAAACCAGGATATTTAAGAGTAATGTTCTAAGTGTACAACTCTATGGAAGTGAATGCTGGAAAATCACCAAAACAATAGAAAACAAGTTGAAATCTTTCCAGACTAAATGTTTACAAAGAATTAGAAAAATATTTTGGCCAAACACCATAAGAAATAACATCTTATTAGCAGAAATGCAGATGAAACCACTGACAACAATTATTGAGGAAAGACGCTGGCGATGGTTGGGACATGTGCTCCGAATGACTGACAACTCACTACCAAAAATAGCACTGAGATGGACACCACAGGGGAACAGAAGTAAGGGTAGACCAAAAGAGACATGGAGAAGAACAACAGAAAGGATGTTGAGCAATAGAGGGCTTACCTGAGCAAGAGCAGAAAAAAAGGCGAAGGACAGGTATTTGTGGAAAACCCTTGCGGAAGCCCCATGTGCCCTGGGCACTTAAGGTTCAGAGAGAGAGAGAGTTATAAAGTAGGCGACTTATTTTGTGAGGCCTTGACAAAAGAGTGAAGATGATGAACACAAGATGTCACAGTTATCAAAAGCTAGGGGATTGGACCAAGTCAAGTCCATTTCTTACATCCTCTTGGTGTTTATGGAAATAACTTGATGCTAGGAAAATAGGACTTGAAATTAACAAGGAAAAAATGCAAAAATTAATGAAACTTCCTATTAATCAAGAAGGAAAAATATACATAGAAGGAACAGCTGTTGAAGAAGTACACCAGTTTGCATTCCTTGGCAGCTGCATAGACCAGGATGGTGACATCAGAAATGAAATTAGAATTGCAAAAGCAGCATTGACCTTCAAGGATCTTGGGAATGTATGGCGCTCAAAAGTACAAAAACCAAGATAAGATTATTCAGTTCAAATGTAATATCTACCCTCATTTATGCATGCGAAAGCTGGAAAAACTAACAAAATGGACAACAGATTACTTTTGAAAACAAATGCCTGAGGAAAATACTCAGCATATAGTGGAACAAATTCAAGAGCAATGCAGAGATAAGGCAGATGAGTGAACAGCAACCTGTCTCCTGGGTAATCAGATAAAGAAGATGGACATATATCGGTCATGTGATGAGAAGAAACCTTAAGAAAATCCCAAAACAAGCTATCAAGTGGAACACAACAGGCTGAAGAGGCAGACCACGTAAAACTTTAAAGAGGACATTGTTAAGAGAGGCCAAATTAGTTGGCATAAAATCCCTAGATGAGGTTGAAAAACTCGCAGAAAACAGGAAAACTTGTTGAACTACCATGCGAGCTCTATGTGAATTTGACGGCACAAGAAGGATGTAAGATGTAAGTACTTCATCTTGGCTGAAAGGATAGGGATTCAGGCGTTTTTCACAGAGGTAGACTTTGCTTGTTGGACCCATCAGAATTCAAGGAAGTCACAATAACCCACTTTCTAGGTGGATTGTGCTTGTCAGGTGTGTCTTACAAAACCTGGGCCTAGGTAATGGCTGAAGAGAACTGAAGTTCATATTTATTGTGAAACCTCAGCAGGAGATATTTTTATTTTAACTGAGCATTATATTGGACAGGAAAATTGGAAAGGGTAATAAAATAAATGGAAAAAGTGGAAATTAGTGTCCCAGGAATGAGTGAAGTAAGATGGATGTGCCAGCAGAATTGAGTCAGGACAGCACACTATCATATCCTCAAGATAGAATAAACACGAAAGAGGAGAAGGGAATGAGTGCTTTTAGTTCAGTTGAAGGGAAGGCCTATAAATGTAAACGTTGTACAAGCATATGGTTAAACAGCAGACAGTTCTGAAGAGGTTATTCGGACACAAAATCATGTGAAGTTGATATTGTACTCAGTGATTTTAATGCCAAAGTCAGAACTGAAAAGTGAAAGATGTAGCAAGGGGATTATGGGCAGAAATGAGAAATGAGCAAAGAGATAAGTTAATAGAATGAGCAAAAACATGCAGCATAATTATTGGAAACACATGATTTAAGCAACATTTGAGAAGACTGGCTACATGGAGGAGCCCAGACAAAAAGACCTTTAATCAAATTAACAACATTTTCATCAATAAAAGATTCCAAAATGTTTTATTAACAACAAAAACAGTGCCAGGGGCTGAGATCATCATCCATTATGTGGGAAAATAAGAGTAAAATTTTAAGAAAACATACAGAAGGATGAGAAACAGTGAAGAACTAAAGGACAGATACAGAGTTGTCGTAATGAATAGATACAATACATTAGCAAAAATACAAACTAGTGATGAAAGTGGGAAATGCTACGAGATTCAGTCCATCAGATGGGAATAGAAATAAAGTCTGTGAGAAAAGAAGCAGTAAACAACAAATGAATGACATTAGAAATACAGCAGCTCATGCATAAAAGAAGACATAAAAAGGAAAAAGAAAAATAGGACATGATTGACAAAAGAGATAAGAAAATGCAAACAAGCAAAAAGAAGACAGGCTAGATGAACAGTGCATGCAAATTAAAGACCATCATAAAAAATATTCCAAAAGTATGTACAGACAAGTAAGTGAACTGACAGGCAGAAGGACAAAACACAGCACAGGTTGTTTGAAGTCAAAGGAGGGCAAAATGATAATGAGGATGATGGAAACTGTAGAGAGGTGGACAGAATACTTTATTGAACTAATGTCAAATATAAACAACAATGATGGACCAGCATAGCTCAAAGAAGAAGTCTCAGATACCACTAAACATATTTTAAGAGGGAAAGCAAAAGGAGCTGATAAAATATCTGTGGAAGGATTAGAAGCTGTTCTTTAATTTGGTGTAAAATTTATAAAAGTATCATTGAATGACATTTGTAACACTGGATATATACCTAATGGATTATTATTAAGTCCACCTTCATAGCTGTAACTAACTGTAAAAAAAGGGGCTTAGCTCTGTTGCTGGTCATTGGGAGTGGCTTCATTACACCCAGGGCATACCTATACATGTTTGGCCTTTGACATCAGGATTTCCTTCAGTGTTTTTAGGGAGATGACTCCAATGTTGTGTTGACTGTGTGTTGCCCATGATCTAGCATTTAGTTGGGATATGCAACCATTGCCCTTGTGAACATGTAATGCATTTAGTCATATGTGATAGGTAATTTGGAAGAAGTTGCTTTGCACTTGTTCATCGAGGTGTTTGCTTGATGGATTTGTAAAGGTCCGATTTGCTGATTTTGTTGAGGCCCCCTAGTTTGGCCCTTGCTGCTAGCTGGTCAGTTTTGTTGTTTCCGTCGACTCCCACATGGGCTGGACAGTATATCCATGTGATGTTTTTGATGTAGGATTCACTTCTGATGGCTTTTTGTTCCACTTTCCTTAATAGATTTTGGGAGTCGGTAATAATGGTGATGCCATGTTTTCTGTGTCACTATACCCTTGTCTCTACGCTTGTGTGATGATCTCTTCCGTGCACATACTTGAGCAGGTGTTTTTATAAGCCCCAGCCATGAGTTTCACTGTTTTACTTCCTGAGTATGCCGCAAAACCCCAGCTACTTCTAGTTCCCCTGCTCACTGATTTGTGTATATAAATGATTATGTCCTCAGGAGTTGTATGTTTGTTAATAAGTTTGTTTATTTCCTCTTGTTTTTCCATCCAGCCATTTTCAACATTTTCTTGTAGGGTAATTTGTACTTTAGTGAGATTTTGGTGGGCCTCACTACAAGTAATCCATTTAGGTTCGGTTGAGATGTGTTGTGGATCAGTAACTATGCTTATTGAGTCTTCTGCTTCAGCTATCCAGGATTTGCCTCTTTTTTATTCTTGATCCTTTGATCATGTGAAGGTTATTATGGAGTAGGTAAGTTTTAGTGTTGCTGATATGGAGGTATTCCTTTACTTGGGTGCATTTGTGGTGGGTTTGTAGATCAGAAAGATTCAATATGTATCTCATTGCCGCCGTGGGTGTGTCGTTGATGCAGCCCAAAGTGAATCTTATCGCCTCGTTTTGTACTCGTTCAAGTTTGGTTATTTGTGTTTTAGACAGCGTTTATAAGCCCAGGCCGTAGTCTATTTTGGATAGGACCAAGGCTCTCATTAGTCTGAACAGGGTGCTTTGGGGAAGTTGTAGAGATGCTATGGCTTTGATAGCAGCCAGTCCCTGTCTTGCCTTAAATGCCATTTCTTGTATATGTTTGGTGAATGATAAGGTTCTGTCCAAGTTGATTCTTAGGTATTTCAGGTTATGGCATCTTTCAATTAGAAGCAAGGACAGTTGTAGGATATTTGAACATCTCGGACTGAGTCCTGCTAGCCCAACTGAAAGGTCGACCAATAAACATAAATATTATACAAGTGTACGCTCCAACATCTGAAAGTTCTGAAGAAGATGTACAGATGTTTTATAATGACATAGAGACAGCCCTAAAACACACAAAGTCACATGAAGTTACTATAGTCAAGGGAGATTTTAATGCCAAAGTTGGTAAAGGAAGAACTTCAGACATAGTTGGTGACTATGGACTGGGGGAGAGGAGTGACAGAGGTAGTAAATTAATTGAATGGGCAAGAATACATAGCATGGTTGTAGGAAACACCTGGTTTAAACAACATCCTCGAAGACTGGCAACATGGTGCAGCCCAGACAAAAAGATTTTTACCAGATAGACTACATATTAATCAACAAACAATTCCGCAATGCATTACTGACAACAAAAACCATGCCAGGAGCCGACTGCAATAGTGACCATGACCCACTCTGTGGAAAAATCAGAATAAAGCTAAAGCAAGCATGCAGAAAAGTGAGAAACATCAAGCTGAATACAGAACTCCTTAAAAATGACCAAGAACTGCGAGAACAATACAAAGTTATTATAACAAATAGATACAATGCAATAGCAAAGATAAATAGTATGGATGAACAATGGGCAATGTTAAGAGATTCTATCCACCAAACTGTTAAGGAGATACTACCACCTAAAAAAGAATCCCCTAAAAATAAACAGATGACAGATGACATCCTAGGACTGATGGACAAGAGGAGGAGGAGTAAAAATAACCAAGAAAAATATAGCAGTATAAATAAAGAAATAAGACGCAAATACAGAGAAGCAAAGGAAGTGTGGTTAAATGAACAGTGCAGACAAACAGAGGACTCTCATAATAAAGAAAGCAAAAACATGCACAAACGAATTAGTGAGCTCACAGGTAGGAAAACCATAGGATGCCTGAAATAAAAAGAAGGTAAAATGTTAATGGGAAAAGAAGACATGGACAGGTGGATAGAGTACATCGGTGAGCTATATGGAGGAGAAAGACCAGAATTAACACCAGATACTGAAAACTGTGAGGGACCACCAATACTTGAAAATGAAATTGTAGATGCCATCAAACACATGAAGAAAAAAAAAAGCAACTGCACTTGATAATATAACAATATAATAAATAGAGGCACTAGAGGAGACAGGAATAAAAATAATAACCAAGTTACTGAATGACATTTACAACAGTGATTATATTTATATGACCAGTGACCTGCTTAAATCCATGTTTATAGCACTACCAAAGAAACCAGGTGTAAAGGAATGTGATGACCACTGGATTATCAGCCTCTCATGTCACATAACGAAGCTCTCTCTCTCTCTCTGAACCTTAAGTGCCCAGGGCACATGGGGCTTCCGCAAGGGTTTTCCACAAATGCCTGTCTTTCGCCTTTTTTTCTGCTCTTGCCCAGGTGAGCCCTCTATTGCTCAACATCCTTTCTGTTGTTCTTCTCCATGTCTCTTTTGGTCTACCCTTACTTCTGCTCCCCTGTGGTGTCCATCTTAGTGCTATTTTTGGTAGTGAGTTGTCAGTCATTCGGAGCACATGTCCCAACCATCGCCAGCGTCTTTCCTCAATAATTGTTGTCAGTGGTTTCATCTGCATTTCTGCCAATAAGATGTTATTTCTTATGGTGTTTGGCCAAAATATTTTTTTAATTCTACGTAAACATTTAGTCTGGAAAGAATTCAACTTGTTTTCTAAGGTTTTGGTGATTTTCCAGCATTCACTTCCATAGAGTAGTACACTTAGAACATTACTCTTAAATATCCTGATTTTCATATTTATGTTTAGTTTATTTGATTTCCATATATTCTGTAGCATTGCAAAAGCCTGGTTTGCTCTAGTAAGTCTGCTGTTGATGTCCTCTGTGCTGTCTCCATTTTCTACTACTCTGCTGCCAAGGTATACAAATTCGTTGACCTCCTCCACTAACTTGTTATCTACTCTGAGTACATTTCTGTTGTTCACATTTTGCTTCATTAACTTTGTCTTTCCTACGTTGATCTTTAGTCCTATGTTGTTTGCATTCTGGGTTAACTTGTTTATTTTATCTTGCATATCTTTGTGACTGCTTGATAATAGACAAATGTCGTCCGCAAAGTCAAGGTCCTCCAGCACTGTGTTAAGGGTCCATTGTAATCCTCTGCGTTTGTCTGATGTTGCCTCCTTCATTAACCAGTCTACTGCCAAGATAAATAATGTTGGTGATAGTACACATCCCTGTTTCACTCCTGTTTGTACCCTAAAGCTGCTGGAGGTATGTTCTCCACAGATAACTTTGCACTGAAAACCCTCGTATAGGGCTTTGATTACATTAACTATTTTATGGGGGAGGCCATGCCATCTTAGGATTTTCCACAGTGCATCTCTGTTGACACTGTCAAAGGCTTTCTCAAAATCTATGAATAATGCATATGTTGTGCTATGCCATTCATTTGCCTGTTCTAATATTTGTCTAAGTACAAATATATGGTCTATGCATGATCTTCCTTTCCTAAATCCTGCCTGCTCTTTCCGAAGTTTTTCCTCAAGTGTTGGTACAATTCTGTTGATGATTATTCTGCAAAATACTTTACTAGTGAGTGGCAGTAGGGTAATGCCTCTCCAGTTCCCGCAATCTCTGAGGTCACCCTTCTTTGGTAGTTTTACTATAAGACCAGTTTTCCACTCCTCTGGGGCTTTTTCTAAATCCCAAATTTGTTGTAATATCCGGCAAAGTTGTTTTGGTGTTTCTGTTTCTTCTGCTTTCAACATCTCAGCAGTCACTTCATCTTCACCTGGTGCCCTGTCTGATTTTAGCATCTTTATCGCATAACGAAGCTACTTCTGATCAATCATTATGAGAAGAACAAGGAAAAAGATAAAAATGGAAATAGTTTGGATTTGTTGAAGGAAAGGGAACACACAATGCCATTTATGCTTTATGAACACTAACAGAAAGAGCTGTAGAAGTACAGAAAGATCTAATTATGCTTCATTGTTTACACCAAGGCATTCGACAAGGTGAAACATAATGAAATTATTAAAATGCTTGAAGACATCAGTATAGACGGCAAAGACCTGAGGATTGTAAAACATCTATATTGGCAGCAAGAAGCAGCAGTTCGAGTTGAAAATAGAAATGGGAAAATATCAATCTATAAAACAAGGGGTGTGACAAAGATGTGTACTATCTCCAGACCTTTTTTTCTCTGTACAGCGAGAATATTCTAAGAACGATCATCACAGAACCAAGCATAAAAATTGGAGGATGCAATATTAACAACCTTCGGTATACTGACGACACAGTACTGACAGCTGAGAACCAACAAGACCTGCAAAATCTCTTGGATAAAGTCGCCAAAAAAAGTGAACAGAAAGGCCTTACTTTGAACATCAAAAAGACAGACTATGGTTATATCTAAGAAACAGAATCCACCAACATGCAGTATAAAATTAAATGGAACTATTCTAAAGCAGGTGCAGAAATTCATATACCTTGGAGCAGTAATAACTTCAGATGAGAAATGCAGAACAGAAATTAGGAACAGAATAGGCCAAGCAAAGACTGCATTTCAGAGAATTTGAAACATATTATGCAACATATCCTTATCAATGAATGTTAGAAAACAAGTCCTAAAATGCTATATTGAACCTATCTTGTTATATGGAAGTTAATCATGGACAATAAGCAAGTCTGCACAAAATCATTGGAAGAAGTAGAAATGTGGTTTATTAGAAGAATGTTGCGAATCCTCTGGACAGCAAAAATAACTAATGAAGAATATATGAGAAGAGCTGGAGAGACAAAAAATCTTGTCAAAAGATAAGAGAGAGAGAGAGAGACAGTGCACTTTCATAGGACATGCAGTGAGAGGAGGGGCCATTGAAAATATTATAACAACAAGAAAAATAGAAGGAAGAAGATCAAGAGGAAGACCAAGAGAAATGATACTGGACAGTCTAATGGGATGGTGTGAGAGGAGATCACTAACTGAGCTGATGGCCTGCATGAAGGATCGTGTACTCTGGAGAAGCATAATAGCCAACGCCAGTCGGCATGGCACCTGATGATGATGATGATTGCCATAAAAAAATCTTGGGCATAATTTTTTTGACAGTTCTGCTGTTTAGTGAGCAACAAAGGGCTTTTACTTTCACTGGTTTTATTAATACTTTGTAACCACTGCACCACCTGGTGGTGATGTTGTTTATATGCTCTTGGAGTTTACTTATGATAGTCTATTTTTGCCATGTGCATATAGTAAAATATCATCCACCTTCATAGCTTTGCCGAAGAAACCATGGCCAAAGAGTGTGAAGACTTCAGAACAATATGACATGCTTTTCATGTCATGTGACAAAATTGATAATGAGAATTATTATAACTAGACACAGAATAAAGGTGGATGTAGGAGATGAACAACTTGGATATGTAGAAGAAAAAGGAATACATAATACTGTGTTTGCTAAACTCTGATAGAAAGAACTTCAGAAGTAATTAGATAGTTGTTAATGAAAGTGAGAAGAAAGGACTGAATAGCAAGAAAACAGAAATAGCAGTTATGAAAGAAGAACCCAGCAAAATTAAATATTAGATTCAAGGAATGGCCTTGAGACAAGTGCATACATTTAAATATCTGGCCACCTGAGTAACATTAGATGAAAAAGTGCACCTCAGAAACCAAGAATAGAATATGCCAAGCCAACACAACTTGTAAACATATGAGAAATATCTTGTGCAATGAATCTCTATCAGTGAACACCAGAAAAGAGTTCTAAAATGGTATATTGAGCCTATCCTACTCTATGAAAGTGAGTCACAAGCAGTCAGCAAATCAATGCAAAGATCACCAGGGGCAACAGAGATGCAGTTTTTTAGAAGAATGTTAAGAACAGTATGGACAGCTAAGACGATAGACAGAGAATGTCTAAGAAAAACAAATGTAAAAGGGAACCTAATTATAATAAATTCACAAGAATAGACAGTCATGATTCATTGGACATGTAATAAGTCATTTCGGTCATTTGCATGTCCCTTGTGGAACTTTGCCTCCCTAACAGCTCTCTTGTAGGCCTCTCGGTTGTAAGCAAGATGCCCTGCTGCTGATCATCCATTTGCAGATTATCAATGATGTCTTGCAGCCATCTTCACCTTGGTCTTTCTCTTTTTTCTTTTTCCTATTATGTATCCTTCCAAGAGAGTTTTCTCTAAATTTTCATGATATTTAATGTATCCAAAACATTTAAGTTTTCTCTGTTTAATCCTCTTTGCTAGTCAACCTTCTTTCAATATTAAGTTCTTGTAGTATGGATATATTTGTTCTTTTTTGTGTCCATGTATTTGAAGAACTTTTCTGTAGCATTTACATTCAAAGGCATTTATGTGTTTCTCAGCTGTTTTGTTAAATGTCCAGGTCTCACAGATATATGTTGCGATGGGAAGATGCATGCACTTAAAAATCTTAATTTTGTATTTCTGCCTCTTCTTCTCCACAGCTTCTTTGGTTGTTTCACTTTTTGAAGAGCGATAGATGTCCTCTTAATTTCCCTCATTGTATCTCCATTATTAGTTAGTAATGATCCAAGATATTCAAAACTCTCCACCTCTTCCAGTTTTTCCTCGTTGATATATATTTCAGCTTCTTTATTGTAATAAGAGTAAATATAAATAAAGACATTATAACTGGAAAGATAAATGGAAAGAGAGGCAAGGGAAGACCAAGAGCAAAAAATCATGAACACAATGGCACAACATAACCAGCAACTGAGCTGGTGGAAACTATCAAGGATTGAGATTGTAGAGAACCATAACCACCAACTTGACCTACTAGTACAGTACCTGATGATGAACTGAACATTTTAGCATGGCATGTACTATATTATGCATAGCACAGAGCCGTGTATAAATCATTCATTTGAGATACACAGATATTGTTGTAGTAAAATGAAAGACATTTCTAAAAACATGAAATTGATTTGTTTTGAAATTTTTAGTAAATAGATGTATTTGTTTGAAGAAACCATTACAGAAAACTATTTCAGGAAAAAAGAGTTCATTTGAGATCATTATTGAGATGAAGTTACTGCTTAATGCTTTTTTCAGTAAGAATTTTTCTGTTGCACATTTACTTTTATAATCAGGTGCTGGAAGAAAATTAGGCAGTGTCATATCATTTATTTATTTTCCAAAATGTGTAAGACTGATCTTATTTTTTTTTTTTTTCAATCAGGCCATGTAAATGCAGAGCAGGTGGCACTGAGGCCTCGAGAATCTCCTTACCCTATCATCACAGTAGATCAAGCACTTGCCATTGTTTTGGAGAACACTCATGTTCTACCAACAGAAGAAGTCAAAATTCAGGGTACAGTGATTAGCTTATTCAGCAAACATTGTAATAGAGAGTTTCTCATCTAGCATTATAACATGGAATTTGTCATCTAACATTATCACATGGAGTTTGTCATCTGACATTATCACAGGAAGTGTGTCATCTAACATTATCACAGGGAGTTTGTCATCTATCATTATCACAGGGAGTTTATCATCTGACATTATCATATGGAGTTTATCATCTGACATGGTCACATGTCATCTAACATTATCCCATGGAGTTTGTCATCTGACATGGTCACATGAAGTTTGTCATCTAACATTGTCATGGGGAGTGGGTCATCTAACACTATCACAGGAAGTTTGTCATCTAACATTATCACAGAGTATTTGGTTGATTAACATTATCACAGTGAGTGGTTGATTAACATTGTCACAGAGTGTTTGGTTGGCTAACGTTATTACAGCGAGTTTGGTCAGCTAACAGTGTCACAGAGTGTTTGGTTGGCTAACATTATTACATTATTACAGAAAGTTTGGTCAGCTAACAGTGTCACATAGTGTTTGGTTGGCTAACATTATTACTTTATTACAGGGAGTTTGGTCAGCTAACAGTGTCACAGAGTGTTTGGTTGGCTAACATTATTACATTATTACAGAAAGTTTGGTCAGCTAACAGTGTCACAGAGTGTTTGGTTGGCTAACATTATTACTTTATTATAGAAAGTTTGGTCAGCTAACATTATCATAGGGATTTAGATCAGCTAACAGTGTGTTTTGGTTAGCTAACATTATTACATTATTACAGAAAGTTTGGTCAGCTAACAATGTCACATAGTGTTTGGTTGTCTAACATTATTACAGAAAGTTTGGTCAGCTAACAGTGTCACATAGTGTTTGGTTGTCTAACATTATTACAGAAAGTTTGGTCAGCTAACAGTGTCACAGAGTGTTTGGTTGGCTAACATTATTACTTTATTATAGAAAGTTTGGTCAGCTAACATTATCATAGGGATTTAGATCAGCTAACAGTGTGTTTTGGTTGGCTAACATTATTACATTATTACAGAAAGTTTGGTCAGCTAACAATGTCACATAGTGTTTGGTTGTCTAACATTATTACAGAAAGTTTGGTCAGCTAACAGTGTCACATAGTGTTTGGTTGTCTAACATTATTACAGAAAGTTTGGTCAGCTAACAGTGTCAAAGGGTGTTCTGTTGGCTAATATTATCATAGGGATTTTGATCAACACATTGTTGGCGAGATTCTTTGGATGCCACGCATGGAGTGAAACTCCTCCTGGCCAATGAAGAAAATGCGAAAAATAAATTATCGTTGCCGTGTGGCGCCGATAAGAAAAGATGATGGAAAGGATAAAGTGAAGTTAGTCAGTATGTCCAGTGGTCTCGCGGTAAGAGGTACTCATACCATGGCACTTCTGCTATAGAGGCTGGCCATGTCCGATGTACACCCATACTGGTGAAATATGCCTAAACTGGCTTAAACAAGGGGTAAAACTTGATGGCTGCTCATGTCATGGTACCTCCGTTCTAGAGGTCAATCACGTCCTAAACACGCCTATACTGGAATAATACACCTAAACCGGCTCAACCAGGGGTGAAATTTACTATTGGCGAGGATTCGTCGTCCTGGACGAAAGCTCCATCTTGGTCACAACTAGGAAAGGGAGCAGCTATGACCACAAAATGCTGAAGTCGGAGACACTGGACCAGCGCAGTCTAGATAGGCAACCACCTCTCACCCGGCGGGGATGTATGCGTATCCTAATCAAGTTGAGGTTTTCCGGTGAGAAAATCCAACTCTGGACTGGATAGGCAACCACCTCTCACCTGGTGGAGATACGCATGTATCCCAAAACACGTCGAGGTTTTCCGGTGAGAAAGTCCAACTCTAGATTAAACTGGTGCAATGAAAACCATGGTGTCACACATTCTTGCTTCTGAGACCCACTAGGAATACAGGCTCAATCCCTGCGATACTCTGAACCTCTTGTGGTCTTCTTGTGGATCTCATGTGGTCCTCAGGGGGACCACGGGACCTATCTAAGACCATAGGAATAAATTCAGGAGGATCACAGGGTGGTATAAACAAAGAAGAGGAAGATCAACTAACAGTGTCAGTGTGTTTTGTTGGCTAACATTATCATAGGGATTTAGATCAGCTAACAGTGTGTTTTGTTGGCTAACATTATCATAGGGATTTAGATCAGCTAACAGTGTGTTTTGTTGGCTAACATTATCATAGGGATTTAGATCAGCTAACAGTGTCATAGTGTGTTTTGTTGGCTAACATTATCATAGGGATTTAGATCAGCTAACAGTGTGTTTTGTTGGCTAACATTATCATAGGGATTTAGATCAGCTAACAGTGTCATAGTGTGTTTTGTTGGCTAACATTATGAGCATTTTTGAAGTCAAGTGTTTTGAAAGGAATCAGTGTGAGAATGCAAGTGATTGCAAATGTTTTGTACCAGTTTTCCATAAAGTGGCATACTTTAAGCAGAAAAAAAAATGTTTAAAGTAACAACAGATGTAACTAGAGGAAGAAATTATTGAACAGTCAGGAAAAATAGGAGCAGTAAAAAAAAAATGTCTAATGGAGTACAACAAACTCTAAATTTCTGGTTGGACAGGATTATCTGCACCACTTCATCAGGAATTTAAAGAATAAGACTTACTAAATTTGAATATACTTTTACTATATTTTTTTATTTTATAGTTAAAAACTTTGTGGATTTTTTGATCTCCAGGTTTCTTTGACTTGACTTTTCCAATTCTTGAGTTTAAAAAAGTGGAAAAAATGTCATCATTACTTTACAAGACCTTTCAAGAACAGTATTGCTTTCTGATCTGAGAAAAGGAGGAGCACTGAAATAATGATCACCAAGAATTGTTAACACAATGTAGTTACTAGTTATTTTCAAGTTCTCCCAATTGTAGATTACTGTAATTTTTCAGCATCCAAAAAAAAGACTTGCTGTCATAGTTTCTGATACCTTGTATATGTTTGCTTTTGT
Source organism: Achatina immaculata (assembly GCA_009760885.1). Classification (NCBI taxonomy): domain Eukaryota; kingdom Metazoa; phylum Mollusca; class Gastropoda; order Stylommatophora; family Achatinidae; genus Lissachatina; species Lissachatina immaculata. Next base: position 39,885,794 of record CM019702.1, on the reverse strand, counting down.
GTGTAAAAAAACTGAATTAAATGTCTTAAATTAATGAAGTATTAGACTCACATTTCAAGGACTCATCACCAGCAGATGATGTGGCTGCTGACATCCAGGCTGCTTGTATTTCCAAACACAAGAGTCAGATTCTTATGGTGCGTATCAGAAGTCAGTCTAGAACTGTCTCCCTGTGTGCAGAAGTCAGTCCGTGTAAACACAGTCAGAAATGTTCACCTTGTGCTACACGACTCCCATCATACCAGCTTAGTCCAGAGCCTGGACTGTACTCAGGAGTCAGTCTAGAACTGTCTTTTGTTGTGCAGGTAGCCAGCCTAGTGTAAACTCAATCACAAATGTTCATCTTATACTACATGACTCCCATCATGCCAGGTTTGGCCAGAGTCTCAGCATCAGATAGTGCCATGATAATAATGGTCATTTCTCTTCATCTTGCTCAGTTCTCTGTGTCTTGAATCAAGTGTTGCTTTCCTGCCAAACCATGCATTCAGGCCATTCAGATATTTATCTCTCTGTCTTTTGTTATTTATCTTTCCAGTCATGACCAATTTTTCGAGACCTGGATGTCTGCCGATGTGTCCGATAAACTCTGATTGTCTTTTTCTTATGCACAGCATTATTTTGAGATATTCCTTTGTCTGCTTTAATACTTCTTCATTTGTCTTTCTGGCTGTCCATGGTGTGCGAAGCATCCTTCTTAAGAACCACATTTCTGTAGCCTTTATTCTTCATTCTAATTGTTTATTCATTGTCCATGCCTGAACAGGAAAAATTGGCGAACTACTTTGCGAGCCCTATGTGACGTTTAACGGCACGGGAAGGATATAAGATATAAGAAGATGCCTGAACTGTATATATTTTTGCATGAGCTTATACTTGTGCTTAAATTATCTTCTTCCTAGATGCACTGGGCAGGTATTTGGCTACAAATGTGCATGCCCTGGACCCACTACCACCATTTCCAGCCTCCATTAAAGATGGCTATGCTGTGAAAGGTAATCTCTTATTATACATCATAATCCATCTAAATTCAGCTTATGTGAAAGAGAAGTTAACCCTTAAGCTACCATGAATTATTTAAATGTTTTTTTTATAAAATAATTAAAATTAAATTAACTACAGGCATATGGCTCTGTGTCCCATAGTATGGAGTTCATAATTTTAAACTGTGTTGTAAACACTAAAAAACAGGTATTTCATTATTTCCTGGTAAAACATGGAGGCCACATGATGTTTAATAAAAAAAAATGTTCATGTGTATTGATATTGTTTGGTAGTCTAAAAGTTAAAAGAGTTCAGAAATGTATGGATTGTGATCATCTCAGAACAACTATTTTGTAACTGACGCAGAATTTGTTTATCATGCTTAAGATAGAAACATGTGGGCATTCATAAAATAACACTTCAACACTTGCTGTAGGTGTGCCCATTATGTGAGGAACAAATAGAACTGATACATAGCTTACACTGGTATCAGTTCTGTAAGGGAACCCAAAACATATCAGACTGATCTCTGTTTTTTTTTCTTGCTCATACATATTGAGGTTGACATTTGAAAATTTGTTGCTGAAGAAGAATTTTTTTTTTAGATTAGCATATTTTTACATTAGCAGCCAATAAATGAGATCTCCAGATACAAATAAATTTGCTTCATTTTTTTCAGCTATCTTACTGCCATCATGTTCATTTATTTCGACTTTTTTTTTCGGGTGTTTTTTTTTTTTTTACTGTTTTCTTGTGATTCATTATCAGTCTATGATTTCCATGCACAGATGAGTTTCTTAACTGTGTAGAAAAGATTATATAACAAATGAATACATTACAATAGTAACAAAATGGTTTAGTTTGCATACCAAGGGGTCTAGTTTTGATGTAATTTTTGGCAGAAGATGCTTTTGTTACAAGAAAAAGATATTAAATGTTGATAATTTTTATTTTGAATGTGATTATCTATCTTTATTTAATATGTTCACATATGCAGACACTCATATCACACTATTTCCTTTTCCACTTTTAGTGATAGCCAGTTTATATTATGTTTAAAACTCACCAGGAATTTTACAGAAACAAAAGCATTTTAAATAATGTTAGAAGTCTAAATAATGAACAAGAACACAATACTTTAAATGACCACAGAGTACTACAACTCTAGACTTTGCAGTGAAACTGTGGAGCTGAAGATGCTACACATATAAATGAAGAGTGAAAGTCTTAATGTAAATCACACAGATAGCCTAACTCAGCCAAGGTAATCTTGTAGATGTGTCACATAAGTAAGAAAACTTAGCTAAAGTCATCTAGAATTTGTAGATCACGAAAATAAGCCAAACTCACTTAAAGCCACATTAAAGGTATGGATCATTTATATAAGCCACCCTTACCTAAAGCAACCTTGATCACATAAATAAGGCACACTAATCTAAAACCTACTCGAAGACATCAGTCAGTCATTTACATGTCCCTTGTGGAACTTTGCCTCCCTAACAGCTCTCCGGTAGGCCTCTTGGTTGTAAGCAAGATGCCATGCTGCTGATGCGTCCATTCACAGATCATCAACGATGTCTTGTACCCATCTTCGCTTTGGTCTTCCTCTCTTTCTTTTTCACATTATGTACCCTTCCAAGACAGTCTTCTCTAAATTATCATGATGTTTAATATGTCCAGAATATTTAAGTTTTCTCTGTTTAATCATCGTTACTAGCCAACCTTCTTCAATGTTGAGTTCTTGTAATATGGATGCCTACAGGAAAGCTGTTAGGGAGGCAAAGATCCACGAGGGACATGCAAATGACTGAGTATGGATATATTTATTTTTTTTTTTGTGTTCATGATATTTGAAGGATTCTTCTGTAGCATATACATTCAAAGGCATTTATGTGTTTCTCACTGTTTTGTTAAGTGTCCAGGTCTCACAGGCAAATATTTTGATGGGAAAGATGCATGTCCTTAAAAATCTTATTTTTGTAGTTCTGTCTGTTCCTGTTCACAGGTTCTTTAGTTATTTTATTCTTTGAAGAGCGATAGATGTCCACCTTTTAATATCCCTCATTGTATCTCTATTATTAGTTAGTGGTGATCCAAGATATTCAAAACTTTCCACCTCTTCCAATTTTTCCTCATTGATATATATTTCAGCTGCCTTATTTGTTTTGTCAGTTGTCATCAGTTTAGTTTTCTTTGCATTAAGATAGAGGTTTTACTCTTCACTGTTCTTACAGACTGATATAATTATTTTTTCCATTCCTTTTTGTGTTGTGGACAGTAATACTGTGTCATCAGCATATCTAATTCTGGTATTTCATAACTTCCAATTGTTAAGGCATCGTAATGTTCTTTGTCTGCATCTTCTCAGACATTCTTCATTATATTTCAGTATACACATTATATATCAGTATATATATATCACAGTATACACACCATGTGGTACATGCACATACACATCAGTGTACATATCACAGTATACGCATGGTTTTCACTTCTGGGTGATGTAAAAGATGGCAAGAGCTTTTTAACGCTCTTGCTGGCATATGAGTCTTCTGCATCACCACACATTGTAAAATGGGAGTTGGGTGTGAGGCTAACAACCTCATCCTGAGACCCATCTAGAGGCGACTCAAGAAGGGGAAAAACCCGACCGTTATGGAATCTCACAACAGTTGTAACCGAGCATCAAGGACACACCAAAATGAATTGTTAAATCTTGAAACCGATTTACCAGTTCCACAACTAAATGCCAACTTAGATGAAATTACACTGAGTGAAACTGAAACAGCAGTGAATCTAATGGCTAATAACAAAGCTACAGGTGAAGATAAAATAACAGTCGAAATGTTAAACGCTATTAACAGTGACAACATGAGACAACTACAAAGAATGTTTAATAAAATTTGGAAAGAAGAAAAAGTCCCTTCTAAATGGAAACAAGGAATCATTGTTAAAATACCCAAAAAAGGCAACCTCAGTGACTGCAATAACTAGAGGGGTGTAACCTTACTATCATTTGTGTCAAAGGTGTTTTGTAAAGTGATTCTGAATAGAATTAGGGATGTAATGGATACTGCAATGAGAGAAGAACAGGCAGGATTTTGAAAAGGGAGAAGCTGTCTCAACCAGATCTTTACTCAGAGAATAATACTTGAAGAACATATTGAAAAGCAAAAACCATTAATCCTAAACTTTATAGACTTTAAAAAGGCATTTGATAGCATACACAGAGATTCATTGTGGAGAATTTTAAGACTCTGTGGAATACCATCTAAAATTGTCAACATCATTAGAGATCTCTACAGCAGATATGTTTGTGCAGTCAAGACAGAAGAAATGAGCAAATGGTTTCAGATTGAAGCAGCCGTGAGACAAGGATGTATATTGTCTCCCTTGCTCTTTTTGGAATTGCCGTAGACATTATAATGAAATGATGCTGTACAGGTAAAACCAGCATTGATTGGGTACAGTGACCCAAATAGAAGATCTTGATTGTGCTGATGACATAACTCTTATCATTGACAATGTGAAATTGATGCAGGAAAAAACAGATTTCCTGTCTTCCTTGGCTAGCAAAATAGGTCTTGAAATTAACAAAGACAAAACAAAAATTATGAAATTTCTCTTTAATCAAGAAGGAAAAATATACGTAGAAGGAACAGTTGTTGATGAAGTAAACCAATTTGCATACCTTCGCAGCTACATGGACCAGGATGGTGACACCAGGAAGGAAGTTAGAATTTGAATTGCAAAAGCAGCATTGTCCTTTAAAAATCTTGAGAACATATGGAATTCAAAAGTTGTAAGCACAAAAACCAAGTTAAGATTATTCAATTCAAATGTAATATCCACCCTCATTTATACACTCGAAAGCTGGAAAACAACTAAAGAAACAGAGACAAGAAATTAGACTCTTTTGAAAAAAATGTCTCAGGAAAATACTTGGTATAAAAGTGGAAGGAATTTAAGAACAACACAGAGATAAGACAGATAAGCAAACAACAACCTGTCTCATGGTTGATCAGAAAAAGAAGATGGACATATAATGTGGCCATGTGATGAGAAGAAGCAATCAGAGAATACCAAAACAAGCTAGAAAGTGGACCACAACAGGCCAAAGAAAAAGAGGTCGACCACGAGAAACTCTAAAGAGGACATTGTTAAGAGAGCCAGTTTAGTGGGCATAACATCCCTTGATGTAGTTGAAAAACTCGCCAAAAACAGGAAAACTTGCCAAACAACAATGCGAGCCCTGTGTGACGTTTAACGGCACGGGAAGGATGTAAGATGTAAGATACACATTAAATAAGTAAGGCGACAGTAAGCAACCCTTGTTTTATGTCAGACCAAGTTGTTGTTTCACCATTTATTCTCACTGCTGCTTGTTTGTCTAGATACAGCAGTGATATTATTTGTGTTACATGCATTGGAAATCCATTTTTTTTTTCCATTATTTCCCAAAGTTTCTGGTGTTGTACACAATCAGATGTATTTTGAATAGTCTATCCGGTGAGAAAGTCCAACTCTAGACTGGATGGGCAACCATCTCTCACCCAGCGGGGATATACTGATATCCAAAACATGTCGAGGTTTTCCGGTGAGAAAGTCCAACTCTAGGTTAAACTGGTGCAACGAAAACCACAGTGTCATGCAATCCCGCTTCTGTGACCCACCAAGAATACAAGCTCAAGCCCTGCGATACTCTGAATCTCTTGTGGTCCTCTCGTGGATCTCATGTGGTCCTTTCGGGGACCATGGGGGGATCACGGGACCTATCGGGGACCACAGGAGTAAATTCAGCAGGCTCACGGGGCAGTCTTGGTGGTAGAAGTGAAAGAAGAAGAAGAAGAATAGTCTATAAAAAATAAGTATAGATTCACATTAAATTCTCACTTGAAGATATAGATCACAAAAACAATAAACCATGCTAACCATAAACCACCATGGAAGTGTCACCTGAAGGCGTTCTAGAACTGAGAGTATCCAGCTCACAACAATAGTGTCACTGTGTGAAGACATTGAGTATTCTCTTAAAATTGAGTGCCTGGGTGGCCCTCAGATCTTATCTCATCATAGTTTTAGAGGTTGTGCCAGAAAATTAATTTCTTGCCCCAAGCCTCCACACAAAGAATTTCTGTATTTCTGTGTTCTCTTCATGTTCTCATTTAAGAGGTGATGGTTCAAAGCCATTCTTCGTCTTCTTCAGCTTTCTCAAGCCGTTAAGGCTCATTGCTGCAGATAAAGTTCACTTCCTTTCATCTCCAATCATCTCTCTCTGTTTGGTGACACCAGTTTCTTTTATATCCTCTTCTAATATTCTTCTGATATTTGTCTTCAGACGAAACTTGCACCCTGGTCCTCCAGGTTGGGGGTTAGAGTGCGTGGCCAATAACCCCCATCCCCGTAAAAAAACATGAGTGTTATGGAACAGATAGAGAAGCCTTGAAATTAGGTTCAGAGCTGTTGCAAACATGAAGTCCCAGAAACTTCTGCCAGATTCTCTGATGCCAGTCAATATTTGTTATTGTTGCTGTTGTTGTTGTTGGTGATGATGATGATTTAAGAAAGTGCTGCAAATTTCCATTATTAACTGGCTACCAATACAAGATGTAACACCAAACACTCCCAAGTTATCATAGGTGCACTGATGTTAGTGTCTGTATCAGTGTCTGTATAACGCTAGTTATATTGTTCTTCACCTGTTGCTTCTTCTGTATTCACTCTCAAAAGATCTTTGTTTTATGTCAGTCTGCAGTTGGGCTGTGATAACTGCACCCTTTTGCCTGTTACATCCAACTTCTACATAACTTATTCTTATGACTGGACTTGCTTGCCAATTTCAGTCACTGTTCACTTGACCATACTAATGGTTATTTCCAGGGAGCACTTTTGGGAGATAGAATAGTCTTGGTTAGCTCTGGTTTGCCAAACCAGATTCAAGCAGTTAGCTGCAGGTCTCTAGCTGCTATTTCTTTCAGCTTGAGTACTGTGTCTTTGGCCCCCGGGTAGGCCTTTGGTCACTGAAAAGTCACAGAGATACAAGGGCAGTGTTGCTATGAGAAGAGTTCCTGCTCACACTGAAGTCAAGGAAGAGAAATTTCAGAATTAAACAAAGTGACCACTTGGAATAATTTTGTTTAATTTATCAGACCAAATGTCTTAACATGTGTGTGTGATGTCCCATTTCACTTGTCGCAGAGTGCAAAGAAAAGACATGTTCTAGCTTAGAATACCAAACAGAAGTTAAATTATATAATGGTAATCAAGAGATAAGCAGTGCATACAGTGATATATTCATGTGCATTTCTGTTGCAGCTGAAGATGGTGATGGCATTCGCAAAGTTCTTGGTGAATCTTCAGCAGGTGATGTGGTAAGTCAGCACATTTTTTTTCCTACTGTCTTATCATTTAAAAAAAAATTTACTTATAGTTTTTTCTGACAGCTGGGTTTACGAGTTTTCACTGTCTTGTCTCCTCTTGTCAGACTGTAAAGATACAGAGTGGAGTTTGTAGGTGTTTTTTTTAGTTGTTCACTACTTCTGTGTGATGGGGTTATTTCTAAAATAAAAGCTGATGCTGCTCATACTGTGGCCTTAGAAGTAAACAGATGCTATAGTATGAAATTTTAATAATGTGCTCAGAAAGATGGCATTGCAGTGCTACTTTTCTGATGATTAGCATGCACGAGGTAGCTTCAGATCATTTTATACCATTGCTACTTATTTCTTCTAGAATTTTCTGTGCAAACTGAGTTGTATTCCTGATGTTGTTAAATACAAGGTCCAACAATTAAGTAATGAGACTAATTCCATAAAAAATAAAATAAACAACAGTTGAAGATATAACCTTTATTTTATTCAAAGTAAGCCCCTTGTGCATTGATACAGCGAGTGGCACGATCTAAACAAACAGTGGAATGACCTCTGCAGTTCTTCTGTTGGTATGGCCCTTAAACTCGATGTTAGGCCATTTGAATGTCATCAGTATCATAAAAGAAGTGTCCTTTCAATGGTAACTTTAATTTTGGGAATAGAAAATAATCACAGAGAGGCAAATCTGGGGAGTAGGGTGGATGGTTGAGAACACATACTTGTTTTTGGGCCAAAAATTCCTGTATGACTACGGCCTGGGTGAGTTGGTGCATTATCATGAAGAAGGGAAAAACTGCCAGGTGTTGAATACTTGGGTTGGACTTAGAGAATCCTTTTCAATAGGTGTTTCAAAATAGTTAAATAAACTTTGGCACTGACAGTTTGTCCCCCTGGAATGAATTCTTTGTGAATAACTCCTTTTCTGTCGTAGAAGCACACCAACATTGTCTTCACTTTCAACTTTTGAAGATGAAATTTTTTGCCTTTTGGTGATGATGATGACTTCCACTGAGCACTTTGACGTTTAGTTATGGGATGATAGCGGAAAATCCATGTTTCATCCTCTGTAACAGTCAAATTTAAGAAATGTTTGTTTCTGCGACACGTTTTGATGATGTCTTTTGCGTACTCAGCATCCTGGTGTTTTTGGTTATCAGACAACAAATGTGGTACAACCTGGCAAGCAACTTTTTTCTTGCCAAAATCTTCCACTAAAATTTTATGAATGGTCTCTCGGTTAACGCCAAATTCATCTGCCATCATCCTCACAGTCAAACAATGATCTTCTTGTATCCGTTTTCTGACTTTTGCAATGAGTTCCTCATTATGAACAGAATTTGGGTGTCCATGTCTAGTTGCATTTGTAATCATTTCCACACCACTTTTGAATCGTGAATACCACCTGAATATCTCATCATTATCATCATCAGGTACCGTGCCGACTGGCGTTGGCTATTATGCTTCTCCAGAGTACCCGATCCTTCATGCAGGCCATCAGTTCAGTTGGTGATCTCCTCTCACACCATCCCGTCAGACTGTCCAGTATCATTTCTCTTGGTCTTCCTCTTGATCTTCTTCCTTCTATTTTTCCTGTTGTTATAATATTTTCAGTGCCCCCTCTTCTCATTGCATGTCCTATGAAAATACATTGTCTCTCTCTTATCTTTTTGACAAGGTTTTTTTGTCTCTCCAGCTCTTCTCATACATTCTTCATTAGTTATTTTTGCTGTCCAGGGGGTTCTAAGGACTGCAAATGCGCCTCAAACAGCCTCTGGCAGTCAAGTCCAGCTCCTGGCCTTCCTGTGGCAGAACTGTTTAAACTGACAGGAGAAGGGGCGAGAGCGAATATCTGGCGCCTGAAAACCAGTTACTTAGGGTAGATGAGTGGCACGTTTGGTAGCTCATCTGCCGCTGTTGGCGAGATTTTTCAGCTGCCGTGCGTGGAGCGGTGCTCTTCCCGGCCAATGAAGAAAGGTACAAATAAGGTTGCCGCGCAGCATCACTGCGGAAAAGGTGGTAGAAAGGATAAAGTGAAGCAAACAGTCAAATCATGGCACCTCTGGTCTGGAGGTTGGCCACGTCCTGAGTGCAGTCATGTCGGGTGAAATGCATGAACCGGCTTGTCTCACTGCTGGCGAGACTCTTCAAATGCCATGCGTGGAGTGAAGCTCCTCCCAGTTAAGGAAGTAAATGCGGAAAAGAAATAAAGGTTGCTGTGCGGAGCCGATGGGAAAAGGTGGTGGAAAGTGAAGTTTAACTGGTATGTCCAGTAGTATCGCTACGGGAGCTATACCACGGCACCTCTGCTCTAGAGGCCGCCCACGTCCGAAATACACCTACACTGGTGAAATATGCCTAAACCGGCACACACCAGGGGTGGAACTTGATGGCTAGACATGTCATGCCACCTCCGCTCTAGAGGTTGGTAACGCCTGATAAACACCCATACTGGTGAATTTTGCCTAAACCTCTCACCCGGCGGTGATACACGGGTATCTCAAAACACGTCGAGGTTTTCCGGTGAGAAAGTCCAACTCTGGCCTGGGTGGGCTACCGCCTCTCACCCAGCGGGGATGCACTGATATCCTAAACACGTCGAGGTCTTCCGGTGAGAAAGTCCAACCCTAGACTAAACTGGTGCAATGAAAACCACGGTGTCACGCAATCCCGCTTCCGAGACCCACCAAGAATACAGGCTAAAGCACTGTGACACTCTGAATCTCTTGTGGTCCTTTCGTGGATCTCGTGTGGTCTATTTTGGACCACACAGGGGACCACGGGACCTAACGAGGACCACAGGCGTGAATTCAGTAGGTTCACAGTGTGGTTTTTGGTGGTAGAAGTGAACGAAGAAGAAGAAGAAGAAGAAGCTGTCCAGGGGATTCGCAACATTCTTCTAATAAACCACATTTCTACTTCTTCCAATGATGTTTGTGCAGACTTGCCTATTGTCCATGATTCACTTCCATATAACAAGATAGGTTCAGTATAACATTTTAGGACTCGTTTTCTAACATTCATTGATAAAGATGTGTTAGCTAATATGTTTCTCATTCTCTGAAATGCAGTCTTTGCTTGGCCTATTCTGTTCCTAATTTCTGTTGTGCATTTCCCATCTGAAGTTATTACTGCTCCAAGGTATTTGAATTTCTGCACCTGCTTTAGAATAGTTCCGTTTAATTTAATACTGCATGCTGGTGGATTCTGTTTCTTAGATATAACCATAGTCTGTCTTTTTGATGTTCAAAGTAAGGCCTTTCTGTTCACTTTCTTTGACGACTTTATCCAAGAGATTTTGCAGGTCTTGTTGGTTCTCAGCTATCAGTACTGTGTCATCAGCATACCGAAGGTTGTTAATATTGTATCCTCCAATTTTTATTCCTGGTTCTGTGATGATTGTTCTTAGAATATTCTCGCTGTACAGAGAAAAAAGGTCTGGAGATAGTACACATCCTTGTCGCACCCCTTGTTTTATAGGTTGATATTTTCCAATTCTATTTTCAACTCGAACTGCTGCTTCTTGCTGCCAGTATAGATGTTTTACAATCCTCAGGTCTTTGCCGTCTATATTGATGTCTTCAAGCATTTTAATAATTTCATTATGTTTCACCTTGTCAAATGCCTTGGTGTAATCAATGAAGCATAAGTAGAGATCTTTCTGTACTTGTAAAGCTCTTTCTGTTAGTGTTCGTAAAGCATAAATGGCATTGTGTTTCCTTTCCTTCAACAAATCCAAACTGTTCATCTGCTATTTCCATTTGTATATTTTTCCTTGTTCTTCTCATAATTATTCTCAGAAGTAGCTTCGTTATGTGACATGAGAGGCTGATAGTCTGGTGGTCGTCACATTCCTTTGCACCTGGTTTCTTTGGTAGTGCTATAAACATGGATTTAATCAGGTCACTGGGAATATAACCACTGTTGTAAATGTCATTCAGTAACTTGGTTATTATTTTTATTCCTGTCTCCTCTAGTGCCTCTATTTCTTCTATTGTTATATTATCAGGCCCAGTTGCTTTTCCTTTCTTCATGTGTTTGATGGCATCTATGATTTCATCTTCTGAATATCTGCACGAGATAAAAAATTATCTTCATAATCTTGTCACATCAACTCAACTATCTCAATGGCACTTTTTTCTCAGAGTTTTAAACAGAATTTAATGTTAGCTTTTTTTGCTCCATGCTGATTAGGTGACAGTGCACCTCTAACTAGGTCAACAAAATGGTGGCTTGTCTGTCATCTACCTTATCAGGTAGTGATGAAAAGTTGGCAGATCATAGATGAAGGTTGCCTCTTTGGATTCCATGCTTTGCTTCATAGATGGCATTTTTGTCTTGGCCATAATAAAATCAGTCTCATTACTTAATTGTCGGACCTTGTATTTGCACATCTTAAAGTTTTAATCTTATGTTTTAAAAATGGATTTTGACAGATTTGTTATCTAATACTTTTATCAAATATATATATCTATATATATATATAGGTCATGGCAACTTTTTTTCAGTCTCTGAATGGAACTAAAAAGCAGGGGGTGTGCAATACTTCTTTAGCAGACTCCACCACATTGGGGACTATGGTGATTAGTCAGGTTACCTTGTTACTGGGATTACCAGTGGAGAGCTGGGACAGGATCTTGATCAGCTGTGGTTCATCAACCCTGACACTAGCATGTGAGCTATGGTTCATCAACCCTGACACTAGCGTGTGAGCTATGGTTCATCAACCCAGACACTAGCATGTGAGCTATGGTTCATCAACCCTGACACTAGCGTGTGAGCTATGGTTCATCAACCCTGACACTAGCATGTGAGCTATGGTTCATCAACCCTGACACTAGCATGTGAGCTATGGTTCATCAACCCTGACACTAGCATGTGAGCTATGGTTCATCAACCCTGACACTAGCATGTGAGCTATGGTTCATCAACCCTGACACTAGCATGTGAGCTATGGTTCATCAACCCTGACACTAGCATGTGAGCTATGGTTCATCAACCCTGACACTAGCATGTGAGCTATGGTTCATCAACCCTGACACTAGCATGTGAGCTATGGTTCATCAACCCTGACACTAGCATGTGAGCTATGATTCATCAACCCTGACGCTAGCATGTGAGCTATGATTCATCAACCCTGACACTAGCATGTGATCTATGATTCATCAACCCTGACACTAGCATGTGAGCTATGGTTCATCAACCCTGACACTAGCATGTGAGCTATGGTTCATCAACCCTGACACTAGCATGTGAGCTATGGTTCATCAACCCTGACACTAGCGTGTGAGCTATGGTTCATCAACCCTGACACTAGCGTGTGAGCTATGGTTCATCAACCCTGACACTAGCGTGTGAGCTATGGTTCATCAACCCTGACACTAGCGTGTGAGCTATGGTTCGTCAACCCTGACACTAGCGTGTGAGCTATGGCTTGCTGTTTGTCAGATCAGCACATCTGTAAAATAAATTTTTAAAATCATTTTTGTAGTTTGTAAGGTAATTACAGATAAGGACATCATAGGATTATAAAAAAATACATGCTCTGAAGTAATAAATATTTTTAAAAAAATAAGATAGAAACAGCTGTATTCAGAGTACACGGTTATAATATTTCAATTTCATGCCTTGTTCATACAAAAACACACTTCTCTGCAGCGTTTTTTGGTGTATATTTATATATTCAATTACTTGCACACAAAAACACTGTCTTTAGACTAACATAAGCACATTCAGTATTGACCAGGTGAAATCAGCTTTGAAGTGCATAGTCCTTAGAGTGTAAAGTCCTTAGAGTGTAACAGTGCATATACTGCATATGAATACATGATAATGCTTATTGAAAACATTAATTCAGACATGCTGAAATGCAAAGGTATAAAATTGTAAACATAATGGTAGATATGTAAGGTAAAAAGCTATGAGTAATGAGAAACTCTTTGAGATCTATACCTTGCGTTATACATTTTTGTATAGTGTATCCCCAGAATATGAAATAGAAATAGAACAGGATGTGCATCTCTACGCCCAGACATACATTAATGAGTATTTCGAATGGGAAAATTAACGTTGATCTTTGCGCACTGGATGACATTACGTTCTGTTTGTCAGCATATTTTTTATCCTTGGACGGGGTTCGGTCAGGATATTTATTCTTGGTTATGGCTTATAGCCAAATGGGTTTAGTGAAATTTTGTGCTTATCTGTGAAAGAAGGGAGTTCAGAAGACCTGATGTCTTGTTTTGACGGCAAAATCTAACACTTCATGTTCGAGTAGGGTAGTTAGACTTGACAGCCGCTACAGGTACCTAGTCTCTGTCACGGTTCACAGCATATATGAAGCAATCATGCAGAAAACTGCACAGTCATATTCACCCACCATCAGCTGTCATTATCGTCGCTCTCGCAGGCGCATAAAACCTCAGTCTGTTTCACATCTTTTCTGTTGTGTGCTTTGTATTTCTGTTTGAAAGGTTCGTTTCTTTGTTTGGCTGGACTGCCGTATGTTTCTTTACTCCCAGGCGTCCATTCCATTGCTTGTCCTAGTTATATATCTTTGGACATTTTTTTTTTTTTGCAGTACTTGTCCAACGCAAATAACCTCCTTTATTATCTCAGAGTCTCTGTCGCTTATTCTGCTGCTTTCTAGTATTTGTGTTCCCTGGCTTGAACTTTTACTCCAGCTGTCGGCGCCGGAACATATAACTAGGCCTGGTTTCCTTTAGAACAGGTCAGTACAGTGAATGTTTAATACAGATGATCTTATCAACCATCACTGTAGAGTCGGAAAACGTGGTCAAGACCAGCTGGTTGGTAAATCAGAAGAGTTTTTGTTGAGGGGCTAAGTGAAAAGTAGTCAACGGGTAAAACAAATGTTTTCGTATTGCTACTATTGCTGCTGCAACAGCTGGTAATTTGTTCTCACAATCGTTTCTTTATAGATTTGTTGTTAAAATAAAGGCATATTATTATGGATGCTAGAAGTACCGTCTTGGCTTTGATGAATGCACTGAAGAGCGTAGAAAGTAGTGTGTACGTGGTGGGGGGATGGGAGGGGAGCGGTGGATTATGTGAGCCTCTTTGCTTTATACATTACTGTTTCCACCCCACAGCTCCTCCACACTGTCTTTTTTTAACATCAGAGAGACATGGACAGACTTAAAAGCTGTGACTTTAGTGACTTAATATGGAGGGAGAAAACAAATACACTTTGGCCTCAACTTATTACAGCTTCTGTATCATATTACAGCAGTAATTATGCCAAGCTTCACTTGTCAAGTATGACCGGTCTCGCAGTCACCACGTGATTTCTAAACTTGATTTCCAAAATTCCCACACACGTTTCTAGCGCGGAAACTTCCTAACATACTAGTTTTTGCTGCAGTTAAATTTCATTTTTCCACCTTGGAAGTCGGTCAGCTTTTACGTGCTATAAATTCTGAACGAGCATCACTCTAGCGTACGTACAGTTGTTCCATTGTGTCATTTTCTACTGTAAATTGTTTTAGGCTGAGCTCAGCAAATGGCTAAAATCTTATTTTCTATCTTGGTTATGCTCTTGCAACCAGCTTTCTGGTCTGTTCCCCCTCCCCACCCCTTCTTGTCTTCCCCCTCCCCACGTCTTCCCCTCCTCCCCGCTCTCTCTCTCCGCCCCCCACTGGGTATGCACGTTAAGGCCTTATATACCACCATTATTTTCAGTCCAGTATAGCTAAGAACTGAGGACATGCATATTTCTGTACTGTAGGTGGATGTGAATTGTGAATAGAGTACCCCGAGAGAAAAATTGTGCCTCAGTTGTTCTGCTCACAGAGTGAAAAGCATTTCAGTGGTAGGAGGAGGGACGGTGGGGGGTGGGTGGCCGACCAGAAAGAAGACACTAGAGCAAGAGAAGGGCCATAAAAAGCTGCGCACGGTCGGAAAATATGACAAGATTAATAAGAAGCGACGACATGGGAGAGAAGGAAGTTTGTAGATGAAAGTCTTGTCCCATGTGAAGAATGTAGACCTCGCCAAACAGGCCTTGTAATTCACTACTTTACCTCCCCCCCCCCCCCCCCCACGCACACACAAAGGAGCTGACATTCGCTTTCTTAGTTCATTGTTTACTATATTTGATTCTGCTTAGATACATTTAGCTGACTAGTTGCAGTGGATGGGGCTTGTTAGCAATTACATGAATTTAGTATGTAGAAGCGAGAAGGAGGCCACAGGGTAGATCAGAGCTGAGACACATCCACGAGAGGTATTTTCTGTCAGCTTCGTGGATAGGAAGGACCTGGTCAAAGATCGTACCACCTGGAGGTCGGCTGGTTACGGAGAAGAAAATCTGAGCTAAGCTTGAAGACCGATGACACAAACACAGAAGACTTAGATATTTCAGTGGTTAACGTGGTTTGTCGCAGCCATGTTCAGCAGCGCCACGTGGATATTTTAGAAACAGTCACGAGAGAAGCGGCAGAACAAATTGGTGTTTGACGACAACCACAAGCAGCAAATATCTGCCTGCTTCAGATTCGTATGACAAATTCAGTTACACTTAATTAAGACAGTAGTCACATTAGATCCTCAGTTAATGATATGAGTCCGTGAAGATCATATAGAGTATTAGGCCATGAATTAAGTACATGAATCCGTGAAGATCTTATAGAACATTATGCCCCGAATTAACAACATGAATCCGTGAAGATCTTATAGAACATTATGCCCTGAATTAACAACATGAATCCGTGAAGATCTTACAGAACATTATGCACTGAATTAACAACATGAATCCGTAAAAATCTTATAGAATATTATGCATTAAATTAGCGACTTAAGTCCGTGAAGATTCTACAGTACACTTTGGCTTGGAATTGATAACACGAGTCACATTTTAGTGAATTCAGTGTGTAGTGAGAAAATAATATGAGAACCCAACTAGTAATTTATTCACACAGTCTGAAATCGGAAACTTTCTGTAGTTAGTTACGTTGTTCTCATCTCTAAGGGCATTTTTCAGAACTGAGATATAAGTATCATTAATAATAATAATAATAACAACGGGACCTCACAAATTCCGGATACGAGATTTTGCCGGATAACTGAATTGAATTTCGAAAACATATCTGTTCATGTTTTGTGATGCCATTTGTAGCAGTTGCAACATGCGAAGTTCGTTGATCATGTTTTTAGCTCTACCGACCATTTTAAAATAAATAACATAAAAAAATCGTGCGGACTTTTAAAAATTAAAAACACATACACATTATTTCATATAATCATATTTAAATAACATTGAAAATTACAGTGTAGTACGCATTATCACGTGAAAGTTATGAAATTTATTAGTGTGATGACATATCCTTGGAACGCTTGCCTGCTTACACGATTGTCGCATGAGCTTCAAAAACTCAGTGTGTATACATGAAACGTCTTAGCATAAAACCACTCCTATAACACACAATCTAATTCTTCACGCCTGAATTGATGTACAGTTTTCAGATTTTCTGCAGCTTTTGTACAGTCTATTTGCATCATGGATCTCCAGAGTTGAGCACCTTGTTTCTTTATGCTGTACAAAGTTGAACTTCCAAATTTATATCCCTCCATTAGTTTCGTTCTGCTGACCCCTCTCTCTATTTTTTCCAGCACTTCGAGTTCTAACTTGAGAGTGAGACCATTTCCTTTACGTTTCCCAGGAGTGGCCATAGCGACACACCTGGGATTGGAGCGTACGTATACGAATGCAGTTCGTTGGCCCAGTGTACAAAACAACCCACGTGATCTCTCTTAGCCAGTGGGCCTTTGGAAGTATTGTGTGAAGCATACGTTCAGGAATCGTATGCCCCACGCGATTTAGCTGTATGTGCGACAGTGTTGCCAGAATGCAAACCAGTTGCATATTTTTCTTATCTCATAGGCCTAAATTTCCGGTTTAAATTTAGACCTTCAGAAATGCCGTTATTCTGGTATTGCCGGTTAATTCGATGCCGGTTAAGAGAGATTCTTCTGTGATAATAATAATAATAATAACAAAACCACAAACATAACAACAACAATTACATATTGAAAAGCTATATAAACTTGCAAAAAATATCACCATCCTGGTCTTTGTACCTGCCAAGGTATGCAAATTGATGTACTTCTTTAGCAGCTGCCCCCTCTACCTATATTTTTCCTTCTTGGTTAATGGGAAGTTTCATTATTTTTTTTCCCTTGTTAATTTCAAGTCCTATTTTGCTAACCAGTGAAGACAGGGTATGTTTTTTTTTCTTGCATCGAATTCACATGGTCACTGATAAGATTTCGTCTGCAAAATCAAGATCTTCTAGTTGGGTCCCATGTACCCAATCAATACCCGTGCATTTTTTCATTATGGAGTTTATAGAAATTCCAAAAAGCAAGGGATATACTATACATCCTTATTTCAAGCCTGTTTCAATCTAGAATCATTCGCTCATTCCTTCTTCTGTGTTGACTGCATAACTACATCCATTGTAGAGATCCTTATTGATGTTGACAATTTTAGATGGTATTGTAGTGCATCATCGCCTGCAAAATATTCGGTACATTGGTTATCTGACTGGTTCTAAGGACTGTTATTGCCGGAGGTGGGGTGGAGAATTCGCTCTCCATTCCAACGGCGTGCGTCTCAAACAGCCTCTGGCAGTCAAGTCCAGCTCCTGACCTTCCCGTGGCAGAACTGTTTAAACTAACAGGAGAAGGGGCGAAGACGAATATCTGGCGCCTGAAAACCAGACACTTAAGGTAGATGAGCGGCACGTTTGGTAGCTCATCTACCGCTGGTGGCGAGATTCTTTAGCTGCTGTGCGTGGAGCGGTGCTC
This sequence comes from Achatina immaculata, assembly GCA_009760885.1. Lineage (NCBI taxonomy): Eukaryota > Metazoa > Mollusca > Gastropoda > Stylommatophora > Achatinidae > Lissachatina > Lissachatina immaculata. The sequence goes on along the minus strand of CM019702.1, from coordinate 39,867,615 downwards.
CTCCCGGGCAACGAAGAAAGGTACAAACGGGGTTTCCGCGCGGCACCACTGCGGAAAAGGTGGTAGAAAGGATACAGCGAAGTGAACAGTCAAATCACGGCACCTCTGGTCTGGAGGTTGGCCACGTTCTAAGCGCACTCATATCGGGTGAAATGCCTGAACCGGCTTAACCCAGAGGTTAAGACACTGCTGGCGAGATTCTTCGGATCCCGCGCGTGGAGTAAAGCTCCTCCCGGTCAAGGAAGAAACTGCAGAAAAGAAGTAAGGGTTGTTGTGCGGCGCCGATGTGAAAAGGTGAAGGAAAGGATAAAGTGAAGCTTAATCGGTATGTCCAGTAGTATCGCTGCGAGAGCTACACATACTACGGCGCCTCTGCTCTAGAGGCCGGCCACGTCCAAAACGCACCTGCACTGGTGAAATATGCCTAAACCGGCTCATACCAGGGGTGAAACTTGAAGGCTACGCATGTCGCGGTACCTCTGCTCTAGAGGTCGGTCACGTCCCAAACACGCCCATACTGGGATAATATGCCTAAACCGGCTCAACCCAGGGGTGGAAGTCAATAGTGGCAAGGATTCGTCCTCCTGGACAAAAGCTCCATCCTGGTCACAACTAGGAAGGGTAGAGGCTACGAACACAAAATGCTGAAGTCGGAGACACTGGACCAGGGCAGTCTAGATAGGCAGCCATCTCTCACCCGGCGGGGATGTATGCGTATCCTAATCACGCTGAGGTTTTCCGGTGAGAAAGTCCAACTCTGGCCTGAGTGGGCTACCACCTCTCACCCAGCGGGGATATACTGATATCCAAAACACGTCGAGGTCTTCCGGTGAGAAAGTCCAACTGTAGACTAAACTGGTGCAACGAAAACCACGGTGTCACGCAATCCCGCTTCTGAAACCCACCAAGAATACAGGCTCAAGCCCTGCGATACTATGAACCTCTTGTGGTCCTCTCGGGGATCTCGTGTGGTCCTTTCGGGGATCTCGTATGGTCCTTTTGGGGACCACACGGGGGACTGTGGGCTTTAACGAGGACCACAGGCATAAATTCAGTAGGATCACAATGCGGTCTTGGTGGTAGAAGCGAACAAAGAAGAAGAAGGTTATCTGACTTCGTGTTCGCTCTACGAAGGTTAATCACCTCGAGCGTGTAGCGGCAAAACAGCGACTGATTCTGTATCGTGGGTAAAAGAAATATACGCGTTGACCGAGACAGCCCAGATCTCAAATAATCATTAATCCAGCGTGTTGTCTGAGGTCTTTCATCTGTATCGGTTGTTGGGGAGGGAAGATGGGGGCAGTTAGTTCATTATCTGCGCAAAAAAAAAAGAAATGCCGAGGAAAAGCTTACGGTCAGTCAGTCGTCACGTAAGATAGTCGCGGCAGTCAGACCCACAGGATAGTGAAAAGCTGATGACGGTTATATCCGCAAGCCCAAAGACGAGACCTTCTGGGAGTCTCGGCCACCACAGATGATGGCATGCGTGGACCAATCTCTAGTGCCCTTACCGTGGATAATTTATACTGGAAAGGAAGGGAGTTTAGCCTTTCTTATCTGGCTCTTTCTTTTTTAATGAGGCAAGTCGTAATAGAGTTCCTTCGTTGCTTAGTTTAGTATTATTGGCAGAGAATAGTTTGGACATCAACTCCTTTGACGCATTCTTGAGTAATTTCTTATTCGCACGTGAGTTAGAATTTCTGGCGCTATCTGTCGCGATGCGGGGCGTTTCTTCTACACGCATAAAACAGTATGCCACAGGACGAGCTAAAAAATTTATTGAATTCGTCAACTCACTTAATAAGAACATAAAATTCACTTATGAAATTTCTGACAAGTTTGTCCATTTTTTGGACATCAAAATATCTATTGGCACGGACAGGCTTGTCACCTCTATACTTTACAAGCCCACCGACAGCCACACCTATTTACTTTACACCTCCTCTCATCCTGAAGTTTGTAAGAACTCCATCCCATACTTCCAACTCCTCTGTCTTCGCCACCTATGTCAGGATAATTTTGACTTTATAGATCAGTCCAACAAATTATTAGAATTTTTCCGTCATCGCCAATACCCAGAAAATGTCCTTCGGAAAGCATTCAGCAGCATCCAACTAGTGAGACGCAAAGAAGCATTCAGGAAAAAAAAACCTGTTACCTCATCTGACAGAGTTAAATTAGTACTTTTATTTCACCTACATGGTCAGATGGTTAAGAAAATTCTTTATTTTCATCTGCCACTAATCCAACTCGACCCCGACACCCACGACATTTTCTCTGATCCACCCCTATTAGCATAAAAACGGGAACCAAATCTTAAGGACATCCTCGTCCATAGCTGCTTGAAGCGGAACCTTACATATGTTGGCACCAGAAAATGTAACCGCCCTCGCTGTGTTACCTGGCCTGTAGTCTGGGAAACGAAAACGATAACCTTTCCCAAAACTATCCTCATTTTCCATGAGGGATTCACATGCGAGTCCCGCAGTGTGATATATGTCATTGTGTACAAAAGATGCAGAATAACTTACATTGGTGAAACTGGCCTCAGATTAGGGGACCGCATGTAAAAACATCTGTACGATATCGCCCAGCATGCTTCGAAACCAGTCTCAAATCATTTCACTGGCCCCAACCACAGAGGCAAATCTGACTTTCTGGTAACAGCCATCAAACAGTGTCACGCAGATGGCACAGGTCGCCTGGCGCTTGAGAACCGCTGCATTCCGGAATATAGGACTCTGGAACCACGTGGTTTGAACTCGTTATTTTTCTACACCTAACATTCTCCTCTCATACAATCATAATCTTTCCCCACTAAGTTCCTCTCCTTCTCACTTGTTACACATAGCTCAGAACATCTTCACAGCATCACATTACAACCCCTCTACCCCAACTATAATCACATATTTCGCCTTCTCCCGGCTAGATTACCATTGTATCACTCTCTCTCCCCACTCTACGGTTTTCCTACCCACTACCCTCTGCTACGACCCACCTATCATACATCCAAAGTCTCCATTTAAATACTGTCTACACTCCACCATGCCATTTCCGACACACAGCATGGGACAAGCCACAGCTTCTTACAAGTTACAGCTAAGTGCTTTTTTCATTTTATTTGATTTTTATTAAAAACATAGCATCATATGAATTTATATTTTATCTCCTCTTTCTATTTCTTCGTCCTGTATGTTTTTGTATGATTAAGGCTCACGCAGAAACGTCACAACTGTGTACTCGTTAAGTAATAAAGCTGTTCCTACTTTTTGTCCTAGTTTATATATTTTGGTATCACAGCTTTACTGCAGTGGCTCCGTGTATAATTTTATATACTCATACACTAATTATTGTGTGCATAAAACAGTTATAGCGGCCAGAAAACGAAATTGTTACTAAACTGTTTGAACAGTGTCACATTTATTACTTCTAAAATAATATGCAAATAACTATTCAGTATCTGCACAGTTTTGTTTCATAGAAATAACCAGTTAAAAAAAAAATTCAGCTATGTTAATGAACATGAATCTTAATTAAAAGAAGGTCTTTATTGAACACTATAGGTTTGCTTACATGCTTACTAAGAGTCAAAGAAGCTACTTGAGTGTTTGTCATAACTCTCATTCCGTGACCGAGGCGTGTCCGTGATCCTAGATAACTATTTTCATACCTAGGATAAGAATTTTGACCAGTAAATAAATTTTCTCACTACAGAGACACGTGCGTGGATATACTGGCTCGCGGTCTTGATAAACAAGCTCGAGACAAGTTTGTAGATAAAATTAATGCGGATGTTTGCGTAGTGGAGCAGGAATTTTCCATCTAACTTGGAAATTTGTTGATATACAGAGTGGAAAATTTTAATCGGAGCATGCATATGTTTTCTTGTTATGTGGATGATCGTGGTCAGTGGTTCCTGCCCCCACCCCCCCCCCCCACCCTTGCCCCCTTTTTTTTGCTATATACCCCGTTTTCTGGCCTGATCATAGCTGTGGACCTCCTTTCTGGTTTGAGAACAGATGTCCCCTTTCATTAAAAAAATAAAGCAGTAAATAACATCCTGATAATGCTTGTTGTTGTTGCTGCTGTTGAGCAAATCCATTTGCTGGCTTGTGAACCACATGGAGGGTCATGAACCCCATGTTAAGAACCACTGTTGAATGTAAAGTAGGTGTACGTTACAATTCCATGGCTTACCGACACGATTAAACCGGTTCCCAATTGCTCAGATTTCTTTCCCCGACACATTTGTGAGAACTTTTTTTTTGGTCACCATTTCATTCGTTTTCACATTGGTAATGTTGTATAAAGTGAGTGAGGTATAGAAAAAAACAATTAGTTCTGTTTAAGATGTAAAGCCATAAAGCCGCGTAGAAGTTACAGTGTTAGTGACCACATATTCCTTGACCTGTTGGCACATTAGAGGATGATAAGGCCACCTTTACTTCCTAATTCCACAAGGGTTCAGGTGCCCATTTCTAAATCTGGGTGATTGGCCTATCTTGGTTACGAGAGACAAGTTCACGGAGCATTTCACTAATGAAGCACACTGTTATAAGATGTAAAACCCTAATGTAATTTAAACCATGTGGTTTATTTTAATTGAGGCGTTCCTGTATCTTCTCTTCTCTTTACTGTCTCGCAGACCCGTGTTTACTTCATAAACTCATCTGAAAAACAAGCTCTGATCTTAAGCTGGAGTGTGTTGTGTACTTCATGTTAGATATACCAGCAAAATATTGGGCACAGATTAACCTTAAGGACATCCTCGTCCACAGCCACTTCAAGCGGAGCCTTACATATGTTCGTACCCCCCCCCCCCCCCCGCCCGTTACCTGCCCTGTAGTCTGGGAAACGAAAACAATAACCTTTCCCAAAACTGTCCTCACTCTTCATGAGGGATTCACATGCGAGTCCCGTAATGTGATATATGCCACTGTATGCAAAAGATGCAGGATAACGTATATTGGTGAGACTGGCCTCAGATTAGGGGGCCGCGTGCAAAAACATCTGTACAATATCGCCAAGCATTTTTTTGAAACCAGTCCCAAATCATTTCAGTGGCTCCAACCACAGAGGCAAATCTGATTTTTTGGTAACAGCCGTCAAACAATGTCAGGCAGATGACACAAGCCGCCTAGCACTTGAGAACTGCTACATTCAGTATTATGGGAAGCTGGAACCACACGGATTAAACTCGCTATTCAGCTACACCTAACATTCTCCTCTTCAACATTTATAATCCCTCTCCTCTAAGCTCCACTCCCTTCTCACTTGTTACACATAGTTCAGAACCTCAACACAGCAACACATTACAACCCCTCTACCCTAACTATAATCATCTATTTCACCTTCTCCTGGCTAGGTTAACATTGTACCACTCTCTCTCCCCTCCACATTTTCCACACCCACCACCCTCAGTTACGACTACACATCACAGGTCTCCATTTACACAGTTTCTACGCCCTATCATGCTCATTTCTGACACAGCGTGGGACAAGCCACATCTTCTTACAGTTACAGCTAAGTGCTCTATTCATTATTAATTTTTTTTAAATAGCATTCATGTGAATCCATACTCCAACTCCTCTCTATTTCTTCGTCCTGTATGTTTTTGTATGATTAAGGCTAACGCTGAAACGTCACAACTTTGTAAACGTAAAGTAATACTTTTCTCCTAGTTTATACATTTTGATATCACAGCTTTACTGCTGTGCTTCGTGTATAGTTGTATATTTATACACTAATTAATTATTGTGGGCATGTCTTGTAAGCTGAACACCTTGTTCGCGTCACTGCATTTCGTGCTTTCTAGGAATGCTCTGGTGCTTTAGACTTTTATCTTGCATTAATTGCCATTTTCTGGGAAGCAGAATTATTTGAGTGATAAACCTGTTAGAAGCTGCATCTGTGTTCAGATCTTCTTATCAGTGGTCATCAGCCGAGTGTCTGCTTTTGTTACATCTACTTTTAGTTATGAACGATTAACTGACCGGATAGAAGGAACGATATTGAGTGCATTAATTTGCTGTTTGCAAGTCTGTAACATCATGCTCTTGCAAGCAACAGGCATTCTTATAAATGCTAACGAAGCTCATCTTTCTCACCGGAATGCAGGATCACTAATTCTCACCCCAACTAGTCCTTGGCTCATTGCACGGAGCTTAATTAACGACTACCGCGTGTTCGCCTTGGAGTGGTCTCCTTCCTGTCTGGCAACATTACTTTCCAGGTGTCTGATCTGAATATGAATTCCAAACGTTACGCCCGTCCTAAACGAGAACGAGACTGTTTACCGTTGCATTTCATTGCTGGTTGTGGCAGCTGTAATTAGTGTACTCGACGCGTATTTTGCTGCAGATAATAATTTTACATGATGTGTTTTTATCCTAGACGTAACTTTCTTGTAGAATGAACACATAGATGTAAAGTTAGCCGCCAAGTTGCCCAGTAGAAAAAGTAGTATCCTAACAAACTGACAGAGAAAGATTAAACATAGAGGCTTCCCGGCGAGGACGTGTAAAGTTTTCACACTGTCTTCTTGTTTTGTGTTTTAATGTTCACTTACAGCCTTTTTCTCCTGTTTCCTACATTTGCGCATTTCTGGTTTTACTTTCTGTTGGCTTTTGTCTTAGTTAATTTTCCAGGCAGACGTGCTGATGTTTGTTGTTGTTACTGGTTTTTCTTTCCCTAAGTTGTGCCAGACGTTGTTGGTTTTGTCGGTTTGTTTAGACCAAATGCATCTCTCTGTGTTAACACACTCTTTCTCTCACTCATCACCCACACTGTATGCATATCTTAACAACTTTTACAATTTCAGTGTAAGGGGCATACACTGTCAAACATATTTCAAGTACTATCTTTAAATACTGAAATTCTTTGTATACACTCGTACAGTTAATTCAGCTAAAGATACTCAGAGTTAGGGAGAATCAAATTAAGTTATGTTTATATAGGTCATCATTGTCGTAGTCGAGTCTCAGGCAGCCCACCTACCTGCCTACCTTCTCTGTTAATCATCATTTAGCAACTCAACAGCTGTTCACTGCACGTGTTGGTTATCGTTTACTGGGTCTAGAATTTAATTACCCGTTCATTCAGCACTAGATTTCCAGCTCAGTACTGCATCTGTTGGTTATAGTTTATCATCCAACCCTTTAGGGTATCAGTGGTTCATGGGCTCTTTCACACGAAGCAGAGACTTGGAAGGGCTCATAGCGTGGTCAGATGTGACTTGAAGTTGAAATGACCGGGTGAATTAGCATGTTCATGTCTTATCTACTCACATCTGCTGTAAAGGTCACCTGGGATCAGATATTTTCTGATTTGGAGAAACGTCTGGGCTGTTAAAGCGTTTAGCTCACATCGCTTATTCTGCTTTTCTCAGTTTTCCAAGTATAGAATATATTCCTAGTACAGCGCTGATTTTATTACAGGAGAGTTCATTTCCCAGAGTTTAGAGCTAATTGTATGTATCCTTTTAGAAATATCCCATTGTTGTCCTTTATAAACATTATGGGTTTGTTGGCGTAGAATAACTAGCAGTCGGCTCTGATCGCTTTTTTTACAGTCTTTCTTGTGTCTATTAACACTAGATTTGTTAGTTGATAGAATGAAAATATTGTATATTGTTTGAGCTGAGCGAAGAAAGTAAAAAAGAGAGAGAGAGAGAGAGAGAAGTGTCTTAGAAAATACTGTGTAGCATTACTACAACAAAATGGGGCCAGGAAATCTTAAAAGAAAATGAACCACACAAAACTGAATGTATTTCTTCTCTTCGTTGTTTGTGAGGGTTTCAATTCGAAGATTTGTAATAATAGTTTTATATCTTTTCTGAATCAGTATTTTCATCTTATACTTGCTCATTGTTTCCCCTATTTTGTTGGTTAAATCATAAACTAAAAGAAAAAAAAATGAGGTTTGAACAGATACAGTTGAAATCAGGTCTGATGATAAATAGATAAGTTGAGGTGTGTGGTGAGGTTTTACAAAAAAGAAGATGAAAAAAAAGATGATGATGAATAACAAAAGAAGCAATGAGACAAGCACGTAAAAGTGTAATATACATTTCTTCGATATACTAGACTGTTACTGTTTGTTTTAGATCTTTGCGTGCTCGCCTGGTTGCTGTTTTGTCGTTCCTTTCCATGCAGGGAAGTAACACTGTTCTCACAGTGAAGTCAATACTTGTTGCAACTTGAGCTTTTCAAGTAACTCGCGAGAAATGGTGATATAAGAGCTGCTAGTTGTTTGAGCGTGTTCTCATCTGTGCTGGCAGCAAAACTCCATTCACTCGCGTTGAAAAGTGAGTTGAATATGACTTGGAAAACTATGGAAATGAAAATGTGAAAAAAAAAACAGTGAAAATATGAGACTGAAAACTATGGAGATGTAACTATAAACGACGGAAATATGAAATGGGTAATAGTTTGTGTCGCAGATGCGCAGAGTATTCGGAGAGTGAGATACTAGTTCAGCAGTGAGAAGTGAAAGAGTAAAAATGATTGCAGAAATGTACATTTAAAATTATTTTTGTGATTAAAAACCATTCATACTTGCAGGTTACTGCCGGACCAGGTCGCTGAGTGCGTCTTATTTCCCCCACAGCTAAGGAAATTCGATCATATGATCCAATAAACAACCTTTTAACAGGCTTGTTGGTTTATTTTTAGCACATGAAACGACCTGGGGCGCACCCAGTTAGGAGACTTTGACTTACAGTTTTATTAAAGATAACGTTACTTGTACTACTTGAGGATGTGAAATAGCAAACATGAAACAAGTGAGGGCAATCAGGCTGATGTTAATCATTTACCGTAAATTAGAGCCGTAAATGTTTGCTTACCTGTGGCGTGGAAGATGGATCAAACGTTGTTAGAACTGTAAGCAGCCTCTTTGGCATCATGGTTAGCTGTACCTCTATGACGCTTCCTGCAGCGTAGGGAGAAGACCAACGGATATGACGGGGTATACGACGCTTGAAAGTAAACACATGAGAGGTAAGATGGTATCAGAAAATACAGACAGCAAGATGAGATATGCTAGATTTAGTGAATACTTCTTCCGTGTAAACGCGAAATGAAAAAAAACAACAAAAATGACAGCGGCCATGAGCTGCTCACATTTGGAGAAAAACAAGATTCATAAGACTAGGCTTGGACTTGTCACTTCTCATTTCTATCAAGAGGAGACTATGAAAATTACGTTAAGCTTCTTTTTGTGAAAAAAAAAACTTTCAAAATGTCTATGAAGAGAACACGTTAATCATCAGTCATTCAAGCATTGTTTACATATTGTACAGTGCTGACAGCAGACAATCGTGAACGCTGACTTGGTCTTGTGTTGACAGGAATGTGGGCTAGGAAAAAAAACCGAATAGAGGTATAATAATGGTATAATGAATAATAACGTGATAATGGTCATGTTGGTGGATATATCAAGTACCATTTACAAATGTAACAATATGTGGTGAAAAACTGCTACAGAAAAGAAGTATCTTCTTCAGAAATGGCACTGTGATAACCGCTGCCAAAGTCATACAAAGACCATTCCCAGATCAGCGCCTGCAGAATCATCACGATGTAGAACACTGTTGGCAAGCTACTGGAGAGAATTTTTGCACGTAAACTCGCTAGTGACATGGAAGAACGTTGCACGCTCCTACCCACACTTGGAGGATATAGATGTAACAAAGAGACATGGATCAGTGCTGCAATCTTTGCTCACGACGTCTTTGAAGGATTTCAGGCCCAAGTAGAGACATGCACAGCCGCAGTAGACCTAGCAGATGCGTGCATGCTTTAACAAGCAGTGATGAAGTCGTCAAACATTAACTCCGTATCGACTTTCAAAGCAAGATCGAGGAGAATGATTCGTTTGCCGTGAAGATAATTTTCAGCGCTAAAATAGTATTGCTGTTTTTAAGTGGTGACAAGTTACCGAGATTGTGTGCTACTACTTTATGAGTTTAAGTGGAGTAAGTTATAGTCACTTTGACTGTTGAATCTGATAGTATAAGCAATTGTTTCTTTGATATACGCTGAGAAACGAACACACCCAGGCACACAACTCCAACTTAGAACACAGCAGCACAGTATGAAAACCTCTAACATCTCCGAGACAAAACTAAAGATAACATCGTGTAGTGACTTGAAAAGATATGGAGTACAAATAACACGTTTTATTGATGGGTACTAATGATAGGCGACTTACGAGGTGAAGAATGTTACACAATAAGTACAGTTAGGCTCTTCTCCCCCCTCCCCCCCCCCCCCCCCCCCCCCCCCAAAGACAGAAGTTTGCCATATGGGAAGTGGGCGATCTACATTCACCCCCAGACAAAAATCTAACATGAAAATAAAAGTTCAACCTACTGAATGTCCTGAACATGCAAATGAATTCCACAAAAAGTCACACCCATATTTTTAAAACCACTGGTCCTAATAAATCTCAACAGTACTACAATAACAAAAAAAGTAAAGATAGTCCCATAGCATTTCAAATGCCGTAGGGGGTGAAGCGTTAGAGACCTCATTATGCTGGGTCATCAGCGTGTGAGGTAGGGTGACCAGTTCCTTTCCTCGCTGCCTTTACTTCCCAGATTTTCTCTGGTACCCATTTTACGAGGCTGGGTCGACCTCAGGGCCGTATTGGTCGGAAAAAAAATCCCGCTCAGCTGGGGATTCGAACCCTCGACCATTACTACAATAACAGCTAACACAAATATCTTGGTCAAGCTGACTAGACTAAGTCCTTCAAGCTGTTCTACATAGTTTCACACTGATCACAGTCCTATCATTAAAAACTTCTACTCTGATCAAAACTTATGTCTGTCCTAACCGTTTCCTCCAAAATTCTCGTCTGCCCTAATCGTGTGCTCCTAATATCGTCTGTTTGCAATATCGTCTGCTAGTTCTATTGTCGTTCTAGCGACAGCCAGAGGATCGGATTTTCCCGAACACTCTGTGCTTATTCTAATATACTGTTACCAGCGACGAATCCACGCTTCATTTAAATGGCATGTGTGAACAGACAGTTTTCTTATTTGGGACACGGAAAACCCTCACCAAGTCCTATCTTAGCATATTATTTGATTGCTTGACTGTCTTGTCAATACTTCACTTTTCAGCAGGTCGGGGAATCTCTTCATTGGCACTGATGGATTGGAATATCTGGCAGAAATGACTCATATTGTTGTGGCTTCTTAGATCCCCTGACATGACATAGAAGTTTCTTGTGGAAGTATCAAACACATTACGTACCGCCAGTTCCAAAGATATGAACATTCTGAAGCAGCGAATCACGGACGTCGTGGTAGTTGCTACTCCATATATGCTACATAAAGCAAGAGGAACTCGATTATCTTATTGACGTGTGTCATGTAACCAGATGGCTCATCTTGAGTCCATGTATGGTATGTCTGAAGCTCTGAGAATTCCTCTACAAAATAACATACACTTTCTCCGTGTAACTGCATTCGTCTTCCTGCAGTAGCATCCAGAAAGTGTATGGTAAATCCAGTGAGCACTTCATGTATAGCTGAATAAACACAATAAGTAATGATCGTAATGAAACGATGAGGACGATGATGTAGGACCAATAGAAGCAACAAACGAAAGAGGAGAGAAGATGAAAAAAGTATATGATAATTAATGTCTGGACTCATTCGCAAAGTTCCTGGCGGTCTACCTTGTGTGCTACGCTGTTCCAGAGCTGCAGCTTACAGTGGTGGGACATGTGGCAAGTGTCATAAGTAAAGTGCGATACAAGATGACAGGTACAAGAGTACCCAAGTTGAATTCTGTGTCAAAGCGACAGACACGATAAGGAACAAATCTGTACCAGGTGCCACGCGGGAGAGAGCGCGCTTCATTTGTTAAGAGTCCAAGAACGAAAAACTGTTTTTATTTGAATTGATATATTTGCTAGACGGAGTGATATCAGAATCAGTGGAAGAAAGTCGGGAATGCTGGGGCTTTATTGACAGTGAAAAAAGTAAAAAGCTTTATCTACAGAAAACAATAAAATTACCCCTGCTTAGGATTGAACTTGCACTCTTTCCACGTGCTTTACTACTGTACAAAGTTCTAACATGGATGGCTCTTTGTTCACTAATAAAGGGTGAGGCGGGAATTTTAAGAAGAAAAACGGAATCACTGAATGCGATGGTCAGAGCAGAAATATTCATTCTGGGCTTACAATGTCGAAAATGAGTTAAGTGACAGAGCATGATGTTGTATATAACACTGACATAGAACTTTACCTTGTGAAAGCTTCGTTGTTTCCTAGCTGAAAAGATTTGTATTCGAAAATGAATTGACATCTTTCTCCCTCCTTCCATCTCTCTTACGCACGCACACATATACGAGATGTTGTCGGAATTTTTCCACATTGGTCTTATAAAGAAGTAAAAATTCATCATAGCACTTGTTGATCACCATCATCCCGTAAGTAGTTCCCTTGCGCAAGGATACATCTGTCCCAGAGTTCCTTTCCTTGCTGGAACGCTCACTAAAAGTCCATATCGACGAGGGTGTCGAGCACGACCTGCGATTCCGTCTGGATGTCCTCAGTGTTGTCATTATGAATCTTTATCAGCTTCATCTTCAATTGTGGAAGCAGAAGGAAGTCGTATGGAGGTAGATAGAAGTGTATGGTGCAGTTTTACAAGGCGGCAGAGGGAGTGCGAAAAAACGAATAGAAAGTATGAGAGTAGGATGAGAATGTATAAATGAAAAACGTACAACATCCAATATTTCGGCGTGAGCCTTTTTCGAGAATTACATACGCAAAGAAAACACGACGTATAACTAACAGAAAATGAAACACTTATTTTAGTGGCAATCTCTTAAGTAGGAAACAAGAATGCGTGTCTCATTGACGAGGCATAGAGACCACGGGGGGCCGCAAAGGATAGCAAATGAAGCTAATCGGAAATAAGAGGCAGGAGAGAAACAGGTGGGGGAGGGGAGGGGAAGCGGAGAGATAATGAATGAAGAACTGATGGAACGAACAGAAGGGGCCATAAACACCTGTACGCCGCTAGAGACGCAAATCGTGGTGGGAGGGGCGAGGGAAGCAGGGAGATAAAATGAAACTGGAAATGAAGGACAAGACTCAGAGGGGCAGTAGACACCTATAGGCCGCCAGAGAAGAAGAGAAGGTAGCGGTGGGGAGGGGGGGGGGCGGAAGCTAAAAGAAAGAAACAATAAAGTAGGGTATAAATCACAGAGAAAAAGTGGAAAACTAAAGAAGTTAAAGGAAGCTGAAGACATTGTTAATTCCAGCTGGTTGGAGACAGCCAGCCTGGAAAATAAGGCGCTGTTCTGGGACTCCCCGAGATAGTACATCAGCAGAACAGGAGCGGATCGCACTAACAGAAATGTCCTGTTTTTCCCTGTGGTTGATAAGCCAAAAATGCTTAGCCACAGGTGTCCAAACTCTCTTTGTCGTTAAGATGTTGACGAAAACGATCTCCTAAGCGTAAACCCGTCTCCCCCTGTATACTTCATATCACAACGGTTGCATATAATAGCATAAATAACATTGCATGAAGTGCAGGTGAAGCCTTCCTGAACTGATAACGTGAACTTAGGGAAGTAGATCTGGCTAACCTCGACAAAAAACGGAAGTGTTGCATCTACTGCGTCCGCAACATCTGGTACTATAAAAAGTGTCATCTGTCTTAAGGCAGCTACGAACTAAAAGGTCCCTGAGGCTCTTGTCACGTATGTAGGCCACCACTGGGGGTTCCCCAAAAGTTCACGTGTATCAGGCTTGGTCTGGAGGAGATGGAGATGGCAAAACAGTATGTTCTTAACTACCAAACTATGAGGGTGGTGTGTGAGTACCAGTTTAACTCTGTCCGAGCTACAGTGGGGTTTAGGAGTGAGGTCTTGTTGTCACGATTTATGGCTGATGCGGTTACAAGACGACGAGAGAACATGTTCTGGATAGCCGCGTTGACGGAAGAAATCTAGCATTTGGTGGGCTTGATCATGGAAATCAACATCCTCAGTACACAAACGTCGTAACCTAAGAAGCTGAGGAAAAGGAATAGAGTCCTTACACGATCTGGGATGGGAGGAAGAGTACAAGAGATTGCTGTGAGAGTCTGTAGGTTTATAGTGGACAGAAGTAGTAAGCCCTGTAGGGCCGATAGTAACGGCAATGTCGAGAAAGTTAGCATAAGTAGCGGAGACATTGGAGGTGAAAGAAATGACAGGATTGAACTGCTTAACAAAACTGATGAAGTTGTCAAGGTCTTTCTCTGACATTGATGCGATCCCAATGCCGTCATCTATGTAGTTTCTGTCTTTTTCTCTTTCTCTCTCTCTCTCTCTCTCTCGCGCTCTCTCTCTCTCTCTCTCTCTCTGAACCTTAAGTGCCCAGGCAAATGGGGCTTCCGCAAGGGTTTTCCACAAATGCCTGTCCTTTGCCTTTTTTTTCTGCTTTTGCCCAGGTAACCCCTCTAACATCCTCTCTTTTGTTCTTCTCTATGTCTCTTTTGGTCTACCCTTACTTCTTTTCCCCTGTGGTGTCCATCTTAGTGCTATTTTTGGTAGTGAGGTGTCAGCCATTCGGAGCACATGTCCCAACCATCGCCAGCGTCTTTCTTCAATAATTTCTTTCATTGGCTTCATCTGCATTTTTGCCAACAAGATGTTATTTCTTATGGTGTTTGGCCAAAATATTTGTGGAATTCTTCGTAAACATTTAATCTGGAAAGAAGTGTCTATAGAAGGCTGGAAAAGGACCTCTGTAGGCTCTCAGGACCTTGTGTTCGAAGTGGTCCATGAACAGACATGCGTAGCTGAGGCCCATTTTGGTACCAGTGGCCACACCACTAATCTAGTCGAAGTTTAGGCCATTGAATTCAAACGAATTGAGTTGGAAGACAAGTCGTGTAAGGAGCAGAATGGTAGACGTAGGAATAGAGGGATGGCGTCTTATGTTCAGAAAGAACTTGACGGCCTGAAGTCCCTGATCATGGGGAATGGATGTGTATAAGGACACTACATCAAGAGTGAAGATACGGTAGGTGTGACCAGGCAGGAGTGTAAGGGTCTCAACAGCAGTGAGAGCGTGATTCTTGTCTTTAAGATAAGCGAGCAGACTAGTGACAAGAGGTTGAAAGATACTGTCCAGAAAGTCAGAGATTTCTTTTGTAGGGCAGGAGCAAGCAGACTCTATGGGCCTTCCCGGGTTTCCTGGTTTGTGTATCTTAGGTAGTAGATAAAAGGATGACTTCCCTAATCAGCTGTCGCGGATGTGCAGATGAGTAGCAGAGGGAGAAAGACCAGTCTTGTGGATGAGTTCGTTGATCGTGTCACGAACATGGTGATTATTGGCCAGAGTCGGATATTGAGGGGAAGAGGCATAGAATTCAGTGTTGGTCAGCTGGCCCATGGCCTCTTGGATGTACAATTCTTTCTTCCAACAAAAAATGCCCATCCACTTGTCTGCGCAATTGATCACGATACCTCGTCTGCGCTGAAGTTGTGAAAGTGCGCGCTGCTCCTCGGGGGTCAGGTTAGAGTCTCGTACACGGGGAAGGCGAAGCTTGCGGATTTCATGGAGAGTGTGATCAGTGTAGAGGTCCAAGGAACGAGACGCTCCTGCAAAAGGTGTCGAGGTGGATCATCAACATCTTACTGACATTTTTAAGAGGGCTTGGACACACGTGGCTGAACATTTTTGACTTAGCAAAAACAGAACGTTTCTGTTAGTGCGATCTGCTCTTGTTCTGCTGATGTACTATCTCGGAGGGTCCCGTAACAGTGACTTATTTTCCAGGCTGGCTGTCTTCACCCAGCTGGAATTAACAATGTCTTCAGCTTCCTTTACCTTCTTTAGTTTTCCACTTTTATTCTGTGATGTGATTTATACTCTGCTTTCTTGTTTCTTTCTCCTAGCTTCCCTCCCCCTCCCCACCGCTACCTTCTTTTCTTCTCTGGCGGCCTATAGGTGTTTATTGCCCCTCTGAGTCCTGTCCTTCATTCACCAGTTTCATATTATCTCCCTGCTTCCCTCGGCTCCCCCCCCCCCCACCACGATTTGCTTCTCTAGCGGCGTACAGGTGTTTATGGCCAATTCTGTTCGTTCTTACAGTTCTTCATTCATTATCTCTCCGCTCCCCCCCCCCCCCCGGGACACCAGCTTCACTAGCGGCCTACAGGTGTCTTTTGCCCTTCCCTTCCCCACCCCACCTGTTTCTGTCCCTTTCCCAGTCTCTTATTTCCGATTAACTTCATCTACTGTCCTTTGTGGCGCCCCCCCCCCCCCCATGGTCTCTATGCCTCGTCAATGGGACACGCATTCTTGTGTTTCCTACTTAGGAGGATGCCACTAAGATAAGTTTTTCATTTTCTGTTAGTTATATGTCGTGTTTTCTTTGTGTATGTAATCCTCGAAAAAGGCTCACGCCGAAATACTGGATGTTGTACGTTTTTCATTTATACATTCTCATCTTACTCTCATACTTTGTATTCGTTTTTTTTTCGCACTGACTCATTCCCTCTGCACCATACACCTCTGTCTACCTTTATTATCTGAACCAGTTTTACTGCAGTCACCATCCCTTTTGAAGTCACATGGAGCCAAGTTTGGCGAATAAAGAGGGAGGTGGACGACAGCCTCATTGTTCATAGCCAAAAACTACCGGGTATTAAGTATATGGAAGGGGGGGGGGGGCGGCGTTGTCATAGTGAAGCAGCCGAGTTTGATTGTTTTCCTCACCAGGGAACATCACAGCAGAAGTTTGAGTTCACGGACTAAGGAATCTCTCAGGGAGAGATTCTTGGTACACAGTTCCCAGTGATGTCACAGAAAACATTGCCATGCTCTTGACATTGTTTTTCTTCTGTCTGGTCTTTTTCGGTCTTTATGGCCCTGGACTTTGTTGGTTTGTCTCTGGGACATAACCTTATACCCAGCTCTCATCACCAGTTATGACCCTGTTACAGTTTGTCTTGAGATTCCCGCAAAATTCGATGCAAACCCGCTGCTCATTTTTTTTACATCCATCGTGAAAATCACCAGACAACGAGCACGTGACGTCAAGTAAACGAACTTCACTACTCTCTACGTAAGCCTAGCTCCAGCAACTTGGCGAGCAGATTCTCACCACATGCTAGTACTGCCACCTGGTGTTGCATCGCGCCATTCCAACAAGTTTGGATGTAGCGGTCTCAGTCTGGAAAATTTCCAGTGTGTGCGTGTCTGCCTGTCAGATTATTAGATGAAAAAAAAAATGGTGTAACCAAAATAAAATCATTGCTTTGAATAACAATAATAACAATAATAATAATCCCCTGTCTGGAATTGAACTAACGGCAGTTTGCCTGACATACACCTTTTGGTTGACGCTCTCTCATATTTCCATACTATATAGTAAACAGTCTTGACCTCGGCCAGTACTGAATGTGGATCTAGAACGTTAATGCATAGAAGTTATATAAACCTAGGAAATCATAGCTGTTATTATCATTATGGGGGGGGGGGGGGGGAGATGGGACGGTTAAACATACATCCATATACTCACGGAAAAAAGTAAGTATGCAGTGCTTTAAAAAGCACCTTGAACGTGCTCATGTGATGATTGAAATAAAATTTGGCACACATTGTTTGATTATCCAATAACAGATAAAATGATAACTTTCAGGCCAGTCACATGTCACAGAAAAGTGAAAAAAAACTCATCTAATGTGGCTCACCACCCTATGAAAAGAAAACCAGGGTTTCAATATCGTGCGTGTCCTCCTTGGGCAGTTATCACTGATTGACACCGCCTTCTCATCGAACCAGTGACACGTTGTATCAATTGTTGAGACATGCTATTCCATTCTTCTTGCAACTTTTGGGCTAATTCTTGCCAGTTTCCAGACAGTTGTGTCGTCTTCGCAACCTGCAGTCCAGTTCATCCCAAATGTGCTCGATAGGTGACAGGTCCGGCGAAACTGCTGGGCATGGCAAGACAGTAATCTGATGCTGTTGAAAGTAGTCCCTGACCACACGTGCAACATGTGGACGAGCGTTGTCCTGCTGCAGTATCACACATTGTCCATTAGCATCCAGAAAAGGCATTACGTGGCGTGTAATGATTTCATGCCTATATCTTAAACCTGTATGGTTGCCATTGAGGAAGACTAGGTTTGTTCGGCCAGCATAGGAAATTTCTCCACAGACCACTGCCTCCTCTCCTCCTATCCACCTCTGCGTTCTCCTTTTTGCCTGTACACTAAAGCACGCCCATTATGGCCTCGCAGACAGAATCTGGGAATAGGATCCGTTTCCATTGGTGATAGGGCCATGCCACGTGGTGCCTGGCCTAGGTCAAGCATGTTTGTCTGTGGCGAACTGTCAGTACTGGTCTAACTGCAGGCCAATGAGGTAAGAGATTTACCTCTCTGAGTCCTGCCCGACACACGTCTTAAACCTGGAATGTTGCTGGCAGTCCATGTTGCCTGGAGAAACCTGTTATGAAGGTACATGAGGTGATGTAGCGGTCTTGTGCAAGGGTGGTAACTCGTGGTCTACCGCTTCTGTGGTGGTCAGCAACGGAACTATTTTGGTTAAAACGACTTTGAAGGCGTGATATTGTGTTTCTGTGAACATTAAAATGTTGAGACATTGCTGCTACTGTTGATCCAGCAAATAACATTCCAACAGCTGTTTCTCGCTGATGTTCATTCAATCTTGGCATGATGAAAAAAAGATGTTTATGTTGGAATTCCACTACTCCTTTCTTCAACGATTGCGTGAAGAGATCTCTGAGAACAATTACACACTTACCCTCCTTTTATCAGTGGGTTATCTCCTCATGAATAGCGCGATCAACTTCATGCAGCATGGAGAGGTGGACAACGCTCAGACAAAACTTCGTGCCAAATTTGATTTCATTTCACTCATGACAACGTGATTGGTGCGCTTGACACACTGCACACTTATTTTTTTTTTCCGTGAGTATATAAGAAAACAGGTTGACAACCTGATGATCACATCTTTGAAATGAAAACATTCACAGAAAATAACATTTTATATCACAGTTGAATGGACCTGAAAATATTTATATAGGAAATTTTTTTATTTAATACTTTAAAAAGCACAAGCTCTGCTTAACGCCCGAGTTGGTTTAATTTGTCCATATTGGCCATATAAAAGATCAGCTAACTTTTGTCTCTTCTCTGGAAACTAAAAATCTCTGGGAGATGAGGGAGAAGGAAAGAGGGAGTGGGATGTTTGAAGGGAAAGTGTTTCATGACAGTCTCGTTTGAATTCTTCTTTCACCTGCTCTAAGTTGGAGAACGTTCGAAAGATCGTTCTCAAGAGGGCGTGTGCTCTGTGTGTGTGCTCGGGTTTTTTCTTATTTTCATTTTAAATCTGTCTCAGATTGTTAAAGAAAAGAAGTGCAGATGTATGTTTATGCTGCAGCTATATAATTTGGCAAAAAATGTCTCATAGAAATTGCTTTTGAACGAAAGGTAAGTCTAGGTGAAGCTGACATAAGCATTCTGATGCAAAGAAAAGAAACTATGCTTCATATCATATACAATCTGGAGATGTTATAAAATGCTGCTTGTCATTCATATAAGATCTTTGAAGATCTACCTGTTTTGAAACGTTCTTGTAAATAAACTGTTATGGTGAAAACAGCCGAGGAACCACACACACACAAAAAAAAAAGATTAGCCAGTGTAGGGAGCAGGTTCCAGCTAAAACACTAACACGTTTTTGGCAAATTTGTTTGTTCTTGCACGCTCAGGTGTCTCTTCTAAATCATTCTGTATAGTTACATGTTTTACTTCAATCAGTCTGTCTGCTCCATCCTGCTGATCATGTTCCTTATCTTTCAAGAAGGATTATTTGTTTGCTTCATATTTTTGTTGTTACAAATGTTTTTTTCTTTTTTATTTCTTTTGTTGTAAATTTCAGCCCGAGCAACCAGTGACTCGGGGGTTTTGTGTGCGCATCAACACCGGTGCACCTGTCCCTGCAGGTGCTGACGCTGTTGTGCAGGTCGAAGACACTGAACTCATTGAGGCATCCAAGGATGGCAAGACAGAGATACAGGTCAAGATCCTAAAACCTCCAACTGTGGGACAGGATATCAGGTGAGGACAGCAGCGGGCAGATCAGAGTGAAGCTTCAGGAAGAAGGGAGAGGAGAAGGTCGTTGTATATTTTAAAAGAGGGGACTTAAGTTAGTAGTGCTTATTCATGCCGGAGAAAACTGCTGAAATTGTTACTTGAAATTAACTTTAAAAGTTGGACAGAATAAAAAAGTTTGTTTATTTTTTCCCTGTGAAAGATAATCTCAGAGACCTCTGTATAAACACACAGTAAGACCCCTCAACATTACAATGTTACAGTGTTGTTTGAAAATTAGTCATCATATAATTGAATATTTTCAAGAAGAAAAAATTCTTCTAAACAATCTTAAATTGTCTTTAATTATCTCCCAGTTTTAATTTTTTTTTCATAATATTTTGAAACTAGTTTTAACTAATTATATAGCAGTTCTGAGTATTCATTAAAGTTTGGTTATGTTGGTATTCTCTGTCTTCTTCTAGAGCTGTGGGATCAGATATTGAACAAGGCCAGCAGATACTTTCTGCTGGTCAAAGGCTAGGTCCATCAGAACTAGGTATACTGGCTACTGCAGGGATCACAGTTGTAAGATGCTACGCTCAACCAGTTGTGGGTGTCATGTCAACAGGCAATGAAGTAAGCTTTTTTTTTTTTTTGAATAGTAATCAGGACATCTGTGGGTTTTTTTTTTTTTTCATGTGTGAATTTTTTTTCTTTCTGTGTTTATGAAAACTGAATTACAGATGTGATAAGGTGTCTGATATCATTCCTTCATGTCCTAAACTGCATTAGCTTCATATTTAATTCTGTGGTAAGCTTGAAAGAGCTAAGGGAGCTAGGAGAGCCTTTAGTTATATATGAGAAACACATGAGATTTTGACATAATTAAGTTCAAAGTGATCAGAATCATGACTTTCATTCTTAGCATGAAACTTGCACGCAGGTAAACTTATCTTAAAATACACTCGACCCTACCTCCTTCCCTCCCTCCTTCCCTCATTCATTCATTCATTTAACTTTTCATAATATTTGTAACAGGAAAATAAAAGTCACATCATTTTGATCATATGATCATTAAATAACATCATTAGCTGTGTGCAAGAGTCACGCTAACCTGTCATTAAATCAGACCCTTCACATTAAAATATCCTAATTTTGACAGCAAGTTTCATGCTAATATAAATGGTGGTATAGTGGTTAGTGCACAAGCTTGCCATTCAGATTTCATGCTCAGGTGGAATTTTTTTGGACTGACCAACGCCGAGGTTCACCCAGCCTCCAAACAAAGAATGGGTACCTGGGATTTCCCTGAGAAAACAAAGGCAGCAAGGACAGGTGCTGGCATCCCTCACTCAGATGCGGTACTGGCCTAGAAATGTTAAGACACTACACTTCACCTCTATGGTGTGCAAGTGCTGTGGACATAGATTTTTTCAATGCTAACCTAACATTTTTAAGAATGAAAAATTATGTTTTATTTTTATTATTCACCATTTTTTAAAAAAAACCCACCAGACTAGGATATTTTGTTTAACAAGCTTTTAGTAATAAGCACATATTGCTGAAATGTGACAGTGATTGATCATTTCACAGCTAGTTGACCCACATGTGTCTCTCACTGAGGGAAAGATCAGGGACAGCAACAGAACAACCCTGCTTGCTCAGCTTAGTGAAGTTGGTGTGAGCTGGGTGGATCTGGGCATTGCCAAAGACACGTAAGGATTACTACCATTACACTGTGTTTAGTAAGCATTCGCTTCCATTTCTGTGTCCTGTTCATAACAGCAGAGGCAGGGAATCAGGTTTCATTTCCAGGAAGAAGGCAGTAAGAATGAAGAAACAAATGAAAAATTCATAGCAACTGCTGTTTAGAAATTCCCACATTTAGGAAGGTAGCAGAAGAGTACAGAAATATTAAAAACAGAATAATTGTAGTATAATATGTTCATTGAAGCACATAGTTAAGAAAGATTTACTGTAAAAATACTGCAGCCAAAAACATTACATGTTAAATGTATTCTGGAAAGGGGAGAACTGGGTACATAAAAAGCCAGAGTAGCTTAGGAAGAAAGGCAGGTTAGGGAGAAAGGTTGCAAAAACAATATGAAATTACCAAATAGTTGAGCAAATTAAACAGCATCTCAGATTGTATCCATATAGATAAAATTAGAGAACAATTACACCAAATCTGACAGAATCTGTAATCAGAGACTGGCACACACACACACCCCCCCCCTTTCCCACTCCAGGCATTCCTATCCATGCTCCACCTTTCGTTCCAGCACCCACTGAAGTATGCACCTAATAATGGAGCCAGTCACACACTAGTTGTGGATCTCTCTCTCTGAACCTTAAGTCCCCAGGGTACATGGGGCTTCCGCAAGGGTTTTCCACAAATGCCTGTCCTTCGCCTTTTTTTCTGCTCTTGCCCAGGTGAGCCCTCTGTTGCTCAACATCCTTTCTGTTGTTCTTCTCCATGTCTTGCTGGTTGTGGATAATGCACGCTAAACCACTTCGTTCAGAAAAACATCCACTTCCCCTCTCCTCCCCTAATTTGATTATCCTCCTGATGTGATTGTTGTCATTCAGCCCAATATCGTCCTTCATACGCATGGTGTCTCTTGCGGTCTCCTCCCTGTCCATTTTTAGAGTGCAGTGAATTGATGCTGTGCCTGACAGAAGAAGCAATAGAGTGATGCTTTTCTGGAAGTTTATGAGTACTGAAGTTATTAGACAGGGTGAATCAAGTAACTCTGACCAAGTTTCATAGAATTGTTGAAAGCAGACTTTTTCAGGCAGAGCGCTCCTTGCTTTCCTCAGTTATTGTATAGAGAGAGTAAGAAAGTTTCTGTTAGATGCAAAATTCAGTGTTTCATTTAATTCATACTTCTTTTGAGTGAGTATCACTGGAATTTAAGACAAAGATACTTTTA
This sequence comes from Achatina immaculata, assembly GCA_009760885.1. Classification (NCBI taxonomy): domain Eukaryota; kingdom Metazoa; phylum Mollusca; class Gastropoda; order Stylommatophora; family Achatinidae; genus Lissachatina; species Lissachatina immaculata. The sequence goes on along the minus strand of CM019702.1, from coordinate 39,844,595 downwards.
AAAAGAATTTTAATACTTGGGCGGATATCTCTAGCATTATTCCTAATTATGTAACAAGAAGTCTGCAGTTGACCACATTTGACTTTAGAGTGTTGAAAAAATTTCATTTAGGTGGTATTTTTATGGTTTGTGTTTTACTTATTGTGTTTTTTATTTTACTATTTTGTCTTTTGGTTTGGTGATTTTAACTGCCGTTGTCCAGTGGTCCTTTCATTTTCACCACATTAATTTGTTCTTCGATTCTTGATCATTACATATCATGTAGTGTCTTGGTTTAATCTTTCTGAGTTTGTTATTATCATCATCATCATTAGGTGCCATGCCAGCAGGCATTGGCAGTCATTCGTCTCCACAGATCTCAATCCTTGATATTTTCCATCAGCTCTATTGGTGACTTTTTATTGTGTCATGGCATTTAGACTGTCCATGATTTTATTTTCCTCTTGGCCTTAACCTTCCTCTCTTTCCATTTATCTTTCCTGGTGTTATTATGTTTTGAAGCCCGCCCCCTCTCATTATATGCCCAGTGGATGATGACTGCCATTTTATTATGGATTTAATTAGGTTCCTTTCTTCATTTGCTTTTGTTAGACATTCCTTGTTTGTCACTTTAGTTCTCAGTGGTACTCTTTTCTTATAAGAAACCATATCTATTTTGCCTCCAGTAATGTGTGCATGGATCTGTTCATTGTCCATGACTCACTTCTATAGATTAGGATGGGCTTAGTGTAGCAATTTAGAATTCTTTTTTTTTTATGTTCAGTAATAGAGACCCATTATATAATACAGTTATCTACACATTTTCCTTCTAAAAATCCAAATTGCTCATTTCCTATTTCCATCTTTATTCTTCATCTGGTTCTTCTCGTAATAATTTTCAGCAGCAGTTTTGTGGTATGAAATGAAAGGCGTTATGAAGTCTTCACACCCTTTGGCCATGGTTTCTTTGGCAAAGTTATGAAAGTGAATTTTAAAAGTTGGTATATATATATATATATCCAGTGTTATAGATGTCGTTCAACAGTTTTGTTATTACTTTTGCACCTAATTCATCAAGGGCTTCTAATTCTTCTACAGATGCTTTCTCAGATCCTGTCAACTTTCTCTCTTTTCATATGTTTAATGGCATCCAAGACTTCCACTTCAAGTATTGGTTATCCGTCACTATTGTTTATATTTGACATTAAGTCAGGGCTTTCTCCACCACCATCATTATTACTTGTATCATCATTATCATCATCTTTGTCATTAGGTGGCATGCTGGTAGGCATTGGCTGTCATGCTTCTCCATAGATCACTCTCTCTCATCTTTGGAATACCCTCCCATCCTATATAAAAAATATAAATTATACTCCTTCCTACAACTGCAAGCTTTCCCAATATCTATTTGATGTCGACTACATGCCTCCATGAATTATAAAACTTAAAAGTTATCTTAAACTGCTCTTACAGACACCGAATACAATTAATTGTTTTCTGAATAGTCCCCAAAATTTTGTTTAGTAGATAGTCATTTATAATGTATGTAGTTACTTCTGTACTGAGTGAATGTTTAAGAGCGAAACGTAAATGTTATATTTTATTTTATGTCTCTCAGCTTCAGTATTAGTTATGTTTGTTATATGAACAGCATATTTGTAGAATGTCTGGAATAGAGTGAAAGATGTATGATAAAGGGCAGAATGTCAGACAGGCCTGCGTGCCCAATTCTTAACCCTTTTGAAATAAAGATCAGTCAATCAATCAATCTCTGTGAACCTTAAGTGCCCAGGGCTCATGGGGCTTCTGCAAGGGTTTTCCACAAATGCCTGTCCTTTGCCTTTTTTTCTGCTCTTGCCCAGGTGAGCCTTCTGTTGCTCAACATCCTTTCTGTTGTTCTTCTCCATGTCTCTTTTGGTCTACCCTTACTTCTGTTCCCCTGTGGTGTCCATCTTAGTGCTATTTTTGATAGTGAGTTGTCAGTCATCCGGAGCACACGTCCCAACCATCACCAGCGTCTTTCCTCAATAATAAATCTCAGTCTTTGATATTTCTCCATTTAGATCCATTTCAGTGATGTATTTTGTCCACTTCTCTACAGTGTCCTCCTTCCCGTTATCATATTGCTCTACTTTGATATCAGACAACCTGTGTTATATTTTGTTTTTCTGCCTATCATTTCACGTATTAATTTTTGCATACATTTGGAGTCTTTTTGATGATGGTCTTCAGTTTGTCTGCACTGCACTTGTAGCCAGTCTTCATTAGTTTGTTTGCATTTGCCTCTTATCTCTTTGTAAATCCATCCAGGAGTTTGTTTTAGCAAATAACAAGCCCAGAGATATCATCTTTAAGGTGTCTTATTTATTTGTAATGATAATGCTTAATCTGCTGTCAGTTCCTGTTTAGATATATTTACTTATTCACCTGTTGTGTACCAGTATTAATGTATTGGTGAAAAAATTTAGCTACCTGAATGAGGCAAATCTTTCTGGACACCCTGCGTTTTTCTTTCATTTTTTAGTCTTCACCTTATCTTTTATTTAAACTGTATTCACTGCATAAAAGAGAAAGCAAGCAGTTTTTCCTATGTTATACTGAAACTTTGTTTATCTTCCTAATATAAGAAGTTGAAGGCTTTTATTTTAGTTGTCAAACTTTTACATTTGTATCCTGTATTTTTATACTTCATTTGTGTAAAATTTCTATGTATATCATATTTTCACATAATGTAATTTTGATAATTTTTCATTTCTATATAGACCAGATGCCCTGCTTCAGAAGTTGCAAAGTGCTTTTGATCAAGTGGATATAATAGTAACAACAGGTGGTGTATCTATGGGTGACAAGGATTACCTCAAGCAGGTGCTAGAGTCTGACCTCAAAGCTAAGCTTCACTTTGCCAGAGTCTTTATGAAACCTGGGTAAGTAGTTGTTTCGTGGAATGTCATTTGTTTATTTTGGTTTACCACATTTGCTAGTTACTAGTGGATCTTCAGCCCATTGTCTCTGCACAAAGTCAAGTTCTGTATAACTGAAGTGCTCCTTCACTTGCTTTTAATTTTAAACTGTACCAGGTATTTTGTTTTTGTAGACAGGTACAGATTTTTTAAGTAGTTCAAATGCTAACCATACAGGTAAACAAAGCAACCCTGTTGTGTCTTGGAGGCACATAGGGTTGTGGTGTTAGTGTCCATATTGTCCGTGACCTGTCCGCAAACTAGAGGATGATATGGTCAGCATCATACCTGGCCACCTTTCCTTCCCAAACTTTGGAAAATGTTGGGTACGCATTTCTGCAGCTGGGTTACTGGGACACCTCAGGCTGGTTTTGAACCCCTGACCTTTGCCATGAGAAACTAGTACACTAACCACTTTGTCACTTAGATGCCCAACTACACAACACTGTGCTAAATTACTTTTTTTAAGACATAAACATTTCTTTGAAAAAAGGAAGACAAGCTGATATAATAGCATAGAAATTGAATTAGTAAATCTGATTCATCAGAGACATCAGAGGTCGTAAACTGTAAACACATCACCGACACTTTCAGAGAGAGATATCTATTAGGGTCGTACTGAAAGTTGTGAGCAAAAGTTTTTTTAAAATCATAATTTATAGATAGAGAAAATATAAATGTATCACCTTAAACTGCATCCTTTGCACTTGTAGAGGTCACATGACCTTCAGAGCATAAACAAAATGATGGGTGCTAAAGTTTCATTTCATCACCATGCTGTTATTGAGTTCCTCGTTAAAGAGGAAATCCCCACTGCTGAAATTCACCAAAGACTTCATCTTGCTTATGGAGATGTGTGTATGGGTGCTAGCAGTGTTAGGAGGTGGGTGAAACATTTCAAAGATGGAAACACGAGCATCCAAGACATGCCTTGCAGCAGTCGCCCTCGAACTGCCACCACTAAACGCAATATGGACAGGTTTGATGACATCATTAAAGAAGACAGACGTGTCACTGTATCTGAAATCACTGTAAATCATGGAATAGGACACAGTGCAGTACAGGAAATGATTTAAACCCTAGGCCGTAGAAAAGTTTGTACCCTCTAGGTCCCACAGGAGAGAATGTCCAGAAAGCAGTGTGTCTGTGCTGTTGGTCAGCTGGAACGGAATTCTACCGGAAGGGTATTTTCAAACTTGCAGAGCAATGGGAAAAATGTGTGCAGAGAAATGGAGATTATGTTGAAAAGTGACGAAAAGGATGCAGACTGAGGTGATACATTTATATTTTCTCTGTCTATAAATTCTGATTTTTAAAATATTTTTGCTCACGACTTTTGGTACGACCCTCGTAGATGTAGTAAAAGAATTCTACACTTTATATATTCAAGTGCAAGTAGTTTTTTTTTTAAAGATACTTATCTGGCATTGTTTGTTGTAACTGAACAATTCACATGTCACAAGAAGATATGGAACCAACTGATGATTAAAGCTAGCATGAGAGAAAATTGATGCATCAAAGGATGTACTAGATAATCTTGTTTCAAGGTGGTATCTGCAGTTTAGTTTATAAGCTTGAACATGTATATATTGGTGTTATACTGTGCATTCTCCCCAAGAAAAGTTGTGGTGTATCTTCAACTTGCTCTCTCCTGTACTATCACAGTGCCAAGCTGATTCTTGGTCATCTCTTGATGTTTCTCACCCATCTATATCATTGTCATCTCCTTAATGTTTTCTTTCACCATTTCCCTCAAGTATGGTTTTCATTGTGGTATTATAATGTGCTGTTTTCCTGTTTTCTGTTTTATTTGTTTTTTGTTTGTACTTGTAGTCTGACATAAACACTTGGTGATAAAGTGACGCCACAAAGCATTCTTGAAAAATCACAAACTGTAAAACACTTTTATTTGTTCTTCATCTACAGAGCTCAGCATATTCATGCTGTCAAGTTTCTTACTAGCGAGCTGACTCTGTTTCTGCACTTATTTGCTATGTAGATGTAAAGTAGTTCCTGCTCATTCTTAAATACTTCTACCTGGGTGCTGTTTGCAGTCTTGCTAATGTTGGTTCTGCTGAAGGTTTTCCTAAGGACTGTTCTAACTCCTTGGCTGTTGTCCTTGATCAGAGTCTCTCTAACAACTTGTCCTTGACCACTACCTGTAACCAACTGTTACTTGTTCTAGTATTATGGCTCTTCAGATTTACAGTTGCAAGCAAACCCATCCTAGATTCTGTATGTCCATCTAACAAACTGTCCAGTGTCACATCAAAGATTTATTGCTCTGATGGTCCCTTTACTGATACCTTATTCCTGCCCACCTTCCAGGTAGAGAGGTTAAGTTTTACTCTACTGGTCATCAGTTGCTAACAGTGTTCAAACTGTTCATTCTAATTCTTGCTAAAAGACTATAATAAAATGTGTTAATTGCAGTGTAATTACATTATACCTCTTGGATGTGGCCAAAATATTTTGCTTGTTTTGTTCTAATATTTTCATTATTTCTGTCTTCAGTTTCAAATGATCTAATAATTTTTTTCTTTCCATGAAATACACTTCATTTTTCTGGACATTCACATTTTTGGCAGCTCCAATTTTCTTTTCTGTTTTCTTTAAAGTGCATGCATCTAACATCATAAAGGATTGTGGAATATACATTACATTTGACATTTGCCATTTTTAGTTGCTGTTATTAGTTTGGAGATAAAGATCTGATCTGCTGCTGGTTCATTTAGCTATTCCAGTTCTTCTATTTCCAATTTCACACTTTTCACAAACTAAGATGTCAAGGGGGCTGAGATAAAGGAATGTTTTCATACATTAGATGGAAGTATGATAGGCTTGCATAATTAATGGCTTGTAAAGATGCAGTTCAGTCTCTTTAAAGTTTGACATATTATGTAGGGGAAAAAATGTATGTTAACAGTTTTGTGATTACACCTGTACAGATGAGAGTGCTGAAAATAAGACACTGTGCCACTGGTGCAAACAGTGTCATACATCCAGTCTTAGTGATAGCAATTCGTTGTGAAGAGGTCATAAATTTTGGGATAGGCTTTGTGAGATAAGTGCACTTCAGAATATAATTGCATAGCATTCCTAGCTCTGCCATCCTACATGAGGACTACACAAGAAAGGGTCAGAAGAGAAAACTTAGAGGACTTTCACTGATTATGAATAACAGGAACTCAACCCAGAAACAGGACAGAGGGATCTGTCAGCATGAGAGATCAGTAGAAAGGCTGACATATATGGATTGCAAGTCCTGAAATACTGAAGTGTTAGTTCCTTCACATTGAATGAAATGGATCCCCAGTGTATAAATAGCAACAATAGAAGTATGGACTAGTTATAATGCATTTTTCAATGACATAATTTATTATATCATTGAACAACAACAAATATAAGAGAAAGTTAAATATTTTAGTATGTGAAAAAATATAATGACTACACTCTGATATAGATGTGACTGATAAATATGAAAAAAAATTGTCAACATCATTAAGGGCCTCTACAATGAATATGTTTGTGCAGTTGAAACAGAAGAAAGGATGAGCAATTGGTTCCAGATTTAAACAGGCATGAAACAAGGATGTATACTATCTTCTTTGCTTTTTGGAATTTCCATAGACTTCATAATGAAAAAATGCTGCACAAGTAACACAGGTATTGATTGGGTACATGGGACCTAACTAAAAGATCTTGATTTTGCTGATGACATAACTCTTATCAGTAACAATGTGAATTCCATGCAAGAAAAAACAGATATCCTGTCTAGAAAAATAGGACTTGAAATTAACAAGGACAAAACAAAAATAATGAAACCTCCCATTAATCAAAATGGAAAAATACATATAGAAGGGACAGATATTGAAGAAGTCAATCAATTTGCATACCTTGGCAGCTACATAGATCAGGATGGTGACACCAGAAAGGATGTTAGAATTGTAAAAAGCAGCATCAATCTTCAAGAATCTTGAGAACATATGGCATTCAAAAGTTATAAGCACAAAAACCAACTTAAGATTATTCAGCTCAAATGTAATATCAACCTTTTTTATGCATGCAAAGCTGGAAAACAACTAAAGAAATAGACAAGAAATTAGACTCTTTTGAAAACAAATGCCTAAGGAAAATACTCGGCATCAAGTGGAACAAATTCAAGAACAGTGCAGAGATAAGACAGATGAGCAAACAACAACCAGTCTCATGAGTAATCAGGAAAATGAGATGGACATATGTTGGTCACGTGATGAGAAGAAACGATCAGAAAATCCCAAACTATCAAGTGGAACACAACAGGCCGAAGAAAAAGAGGCAGACCACGTGAATCTCTAAAGAGAACATTGTTAAGAGAGGCCAAATTAGGAGGCATAAAATCCCTTGATAAGGTTGAAAAGCTTGCTGAAAACAGGACAAATTGGTGAACTACCTTATGAGGCCTATGTGATGTCTAACGGCACGGGAAGGATATAAGATAAGATAAATATGAATAGAAACCAACAGTCTACAAGATATAATACACTTCCTCAATAAGAATATATTCTTTCATATATCTAGAGAATGCTTACAACAGACCATCTTTTCATTTTCTGATATGCTGGTAGCTGGGACTCAACATCTCTATACATTTCTTGTTAATAGGATATCAATTTTTACTTAGCATTATAGGAAAGTAATAGATAAGGCAACTGGACACACGAGCTAAGACCGGGCCCATCATACGATTCACAGGCGCATGAGATAAGACCAGGCTACCATAAGGTTCACAAGACACTTGAGCTAAGACCAGGCCTACCATAAGATTCGCAGGGCACATGAGCTGCCATAACGTTCACAGGACACATGAGCTGAGACAGGCCTACCATAAGGTTCTCAAGAAACATAAGCTGAAACAGGCATATCTTAAGTTTCACAAGACACATGAACTAAGACCAGGCCTACCATAAGATTCGCAGGGCACATGAGCTACCATAACGTTCACAGGACACATGAGCTGAGACAGGCCTACCATAAGGTTCTCAAGAAACATAAGCTGAGACAGGCATATCTTAAGTTTCACAAGACACATGAACTAAGACCAGGCCTACCATAAGGTTCACAACACATGAACTAATACCAGGCCTACCTTAAAGTTCACAAGACACATGAGCTAAGACGAAACCTACCATAAGGTTCATGAGACACATGACCTGAGACAGGCCTACCATAAGGTTCACAGGACACATGAACTGAGACCAGGCCTACTATAAGGTGCACTTTTATCACCAATTCAGGCATATAAGAAAGTTCAGATTTTCACTAGAAAGACAAGACTACAAGCTGGCATGTAAACTGATTAACTTAACATGTTTAGAAGAGTTCAGCATGGCCATACATGACGAAAGTGGATGTGTTGTGGCGGATGTGTCGTGTGATCTTGTATTGTGCCCTGTCACACAGGTGTTAACGGGCTGATAGGCTGGTTCAACTGTTTGTTGAAGATGGTCAGGCATTGGGTCGAGCAGATATCATTAATGCATACAAGAGAGTGACTTTGCCGATATCAGTATCTTTCTTAAGACTGAAGGAACAAGGAATGGAGTTCACAAACATGAATGGCGGGCGGTGATCACTAGAAGGATGGTTGGTCAACATAGATTTGACAACAACGATAGATCGACGTATACATAGGAGGAGATTGGGACATTTATGGGGTGACTGGAGTACGACTGATAACCATTTCCAGAGGTGTAACTAGAGTTGTTTGGGCTTAGAGCGTATTAAAACATGAGGTTTCTTGAAACATTTGGAGTAGGGAAAAAAACGAAAAGTACGCTTTATAAAAATTAGAAATCAGTTTCCTTTCGCTTTTAAGCAGGAAAATTGCGCCCATAGCATGCACCTGTCAACGTACGCTTTTGGTCCTTTCTAACTTCATGTTGATCTTGACTTAGCGTCCATGAGGCAGTGGAAAAATCTCATTCTGTGCATGCTGAATTTCTGCTCGGTGATAGAATTCCATAAGGCCGGACATTGTCCTGGTGAGGAATTACTCAAAGTCCATGGTCGCTCAGTAACCATTGAGTGTGCGGGCTAACAGTTTCATCAGATTACTAGAATGTTATATGATTGCCCTGGGTGACCATCTCCGCACTGTTACGCTCCCCCAGCTGTACTGGACAGGTACCACGACGCAGTTGTCTGGAGTTCTCTAACCAACAATAGATACACACGTTAACATCCGTTAGCTTGAGCCAGCTGTAACCTGGCCTTATCAGTGAGCATCATATTTCTCCACTGTGCTGCCTAGCCCCCAGCAGCTGAGTACACGGTGACAAGGCAGAAGCGCCTGTCCTACACTGGACGATGTGCCTGAGCCCTTTCTCTCGTAATCATCTCCTCACAGTACTACAGTTTATTCAGTCCCTACCAAGGATGTTGCCAGAGGTGCTGGTGGTAGACAGTCGTAAGTGAGGCCCAACAGTGTTGCTGCCCTGCTGAGATGCAGGATGCACCCTCTGTTCTGGACTGACTTGTGCTACATATGAAGTGTTGAACACTACAGACAGAACTACACGACAGTAGTTGACACGGTGCAGCCTCCATGTAACATTCCAACAGCCATCAAGCAGTGTTCTTCGCACTGCCTTGTTGTTTCATATGAATATATAGCTTCTTTCCTTTCACAAGACCTGTGGGGTTGCACCTCTCCGTACGTGCATGATACTAATCTTGCACATTACAGAACAGTCATACACTGTTTTGTGGACGAGTTGTGTGTGGCCTTCTGTATGTTCCATGCCATAAAATCTTGACAGGCTGTATCTTGTCAGTGATTGTAATCTTGAATAATTTTCACCAAGTCCTCATTTTGAAAATACTGCAGAGAAATAGACGAAGATACTACAGTAAGTGTGAGTTCGTGTTTGCAGTTTAAAAACAGTTGCGTTACAAGTATGTGATTGTATTAAGAGAACAGAACTGAGATGAGTCTTGCTTTTTTTTAATTAAAAAATATTTTTTTTATACTGAGCTAGGAAAATACGCGCAGAAAGAACGACAGTGGCTCATATGACAGGAGTTGGTTATGAAAACTATGCTGTGTGCACGAACCTCTCGAGAGTTCGTGAGAAAAACTTACATTGTGCCACTTTCATCACAAAGAAACATGCCGCTGTCCTGCCCTTTATCTGTTTCTTTGACAGACGCATCTATTCCTGAATACTTTATATAATGTCCTAACACAGCGTCATATCTCGATCCACAGTGAAGGTAATACCACAGGTGTTTGCCTGGAATGCAGGGATGTTCAGAAATGTTATGCGGCCATCGTTGATATTCAGTGCACTTACCTAAGGCGGAGAGCCAACAAGATCAAGTCTATGGCACAGCGTGTCTAATGCGGATATATGCTCTTGTGTTGTAGTACAAAATCTATGTCCCGTAGCATTTGCATGCTTTAGGGGTGTGAAGTGTTAGTGCCTTCATATTTCTAGGCCACTACAACATTTGTGGTAGAGATGCCAGCACCTGTCCTCGCTGCATTTGTTTTCCAGGGATACTCCGGGTACATTTTTTTTTTTTTTGAGGCTGGGTTAACCTTGGTGCAGGTCGGTCCGAAAAAAAAATTCCTCCTCAGTGCGAAATGGAACCAGGGAGATTGTGATTGACAGGCGAATGCAGTGTTGTAAATTTGCGTTGAAGTATAGTTCATTTGGTTTGGGTTATTCTCAGGTGACCACTGTCAGAAGAAGAATGCATTTTTCGTCATAGTTTTGACTGGAAAAGTTTTCATGCTCTTTACATACAAGCAAACATGCTGCACATGTCACATCAGTCTTCCTATTCCTTCCTTTGGTTCACATTTTCCAGTCTTGACTCCTGCATCTTATATCTTTCGGTGTTGAGGGGACAAATAGACGTATTGATAGGGCTCGACGATTTGCTTCATATAATGGATTATTTAGTGCTTCTGTAGTTTCCTCTCTCCATCTCCTGCGTGGGCGGCCTCTTCCTCTGTGACCTACAAATCTTAGTGTGAATATTGTCAGTGATATACTGTCTTGTGGTAACCGTGTAACATGGCCAGACCATTTCACTTGCTGTTTCTGGATATAGTGTAATACATGTTCCATTCGTGTTGTAAATGAGATATAGTTTTACATCATAACATTTATAATTAGCATAGATGGCTGTATTTTGTTATAATGTATCTGGTTTTCATGTTAATCAAGAAAATCTCGTGATTTTTACTCGTTTGGTCTTCTTTTAAAACTATGCTGTTTAAAATGAGCTACAAGCTACAACTGAATGAAGGTACGGGAGAAACTAGTCATTCTGTGTAATTTGTGTGCGGTATTCTGGCATAGAACTTTGAAATCTTGCTTTTTATAGTCAGCGCAGTGATGACGTTAAACCACAAGCATTATGTCGTAAGCGAGACGGTCACTGTTGGTTTGTTGTTTTTTTTTTGGAGACACGAAGACGACTCAAAAAGCCAGTTTCTAGGCAGAAGCCACCGCCATATAGCGAGCGCTGTTCTGTTAGCCAGTCAGAAGATGCTCGTTCACCTGTTTGTTCAGAACCCACGAAGAGTTGTTGTTTCGATAAGTGTGCTGTCTCTTTCTTCTACTACATTCATATGTACTATTTTCTGTTGTAAGGAAAACTACGTACAGGTTCCATTTTGTTAGAAACTTAAAATCGTTGTTGCTTGTATGAAAAACGGATGCATCATCTGGCACAGACTGTATCGCTACAATACAGCACTCATATATTTCATCAAAGAAGTCATTCTCTCTCTCTCACTCTCTTTCTCTCTCTCTTTCTCTCACTTTTCTTCTTTCACGGGAATACTTAGGCCCTTTAAACCCGTTGACATTTGGGACTGAGGTGCGTTTGCCAGTTGCTGTCTGCATCCCATTTCTCCACCTGCCGAAGGTAGAATGAACCACCTTCTGCTGTTGATTATCTTCTCTCTCTCTCTCTCTCTCTCATGTTGTTTAACTCTTTCTATTTCCATATTTTTTCCGGTTAGAACGGGACAGTGGATTTCAGGTGTTGCCAAAACTTTTTTTTTTTTTTTGTCCTTTATTTTCCGCATGACTTACATTTTTAAATAACTTTCCCAGCTTGGCACTTACAAATTTGAATTCTATTTTAAACTGTCTTCTGGTTCCTCGAGTACGGATGTTCACTTTTCTTCATTAATTTTAGTGACGTTTCTTCTCCAAAGCCATTGAACTACAGCCTCATTTCTTAGGCTGCTATTTCGGCAAATTCTTTGTGTGCTTGCTTGTTTTTTTGTAGCACAGAACTGGCGTTTTATGTAGCTTAGTTACACAGAAGGCGTCCTACTCGTTTTATTTTCAGAAATGTGTGAACAATCGTGTCTTTACTGGTACTGTTTTAGAACCGCTTTTTTCCCTGTTGGTTTCCACTGTTACTCGCTTATAAACAGTCCTGTTTGCTGCAGAGACTTATATGAAAAGTAGTTAAGTGTTACCCATCTTCAGTCTTTAATGATACCAAGAGCCACCAGTCAGAGTCAGCAGTTACCAGGGGAAAGTTAACATTCTTCAGATTTTTTACACAAGTATGCTTACCCTCGTGTGCCGGGGCTTGGGCGGGGCAGTTTCACAAGAGAAAAATTGCCTTTGGCTACAGAACGTTAGACAGAAAAGCGTTCAAGAAGAAACACAAGTGATTGGCTACTGAAATAGGCATTTGTGAAGTTAAATACGGAAAAACAGTCAAGCAGCTTTGTGCAAGGAAAACAAACATCTAGCAGCGCGCTACTCTTGAACGCATTTTTTTTGGACAGCAGCTGTTGCTCGTGCTTCAGCTGTTGCCGTCCGTGTGGCATACGGACAAGAAGAAGATGAATACACGGTAAATTGCGTGTGTTTTAGATGTTTGCGTTTAAATGTTTCTGCTGTTGACTTTCACACCTAATAACGTTCTCGCACAACACTTGGGAGTCATTTATCTCTAGTACTTGAGCGCCAGTTACTAGGGCTAGTAGATCACGCCTGGCCATTCTTCTCTGTTGGTACTCACCTGCTATCTTATCTGCTCGTCTCTCAATTAACTATATAGTACTGACTTACCGTCTCCCAGTCTTTAGATATGATTTCTATTTTGGGTAGGCGTCAGTTTGAGGTGTCGAGAACCCCCTACTGTAATCGCTTTTTGTGTGTGATAGACGCATTCTTTATGGACTCGTGTGGTTCCTCCCTCCCTCCACCTCCCCCTCCCCCCGGCGGGTACCGCCAATAATTTGCCCCGAATGGCTTTATGAGTCATACCTGGAAATTGATGGCTTCTGTGTAAACAGTGCGGCCTGAAGTGATTTCCCTTGGTAGGTAGACTAGAATCGTAGATACAGTCAGGGAGTGTGGTTTGTGAATAGATGGGTCCGTAGCACGCCTACTTTCGGTAGTTTGTAGTACCGTGCAGTGGGGTTTAAGAATGTTTAATTTACGGCATCAAATTGTTGTTGAGAACGTACATATGGAAGCAGTACAGTGAAAAAGAGTGTCAGCGCATTTTAATAGAGAACAGCAAAGAAGACTGCCTTGGTGTAGTGCGACGTTCATTGCAGTCTGGAGATAAATACAACCATGTACAAAGTGGTAATAGAGTCAGGCGATGGTAGGCCACTGTTTGTGTATCTGACACCACAAGTCGATTTTTCTGTCAAATGTCATATTAAAGAGGTTATCATTTTAAAGAAAGCTATAACTGGTTAATGTTAGAATTGCTTGGAATACATTTCATATTTCATACAATTATAATGGGATACTGATTGATTGAACGTTATATAAAGGGCGAAAAATTGGGTATGCAGGCACGTCTGACACTCTGCCCTTTATCATATAACTTTTTGACACCTGCAGACATTCTGCATCAGGCAGTACAAATATGCTGTGCAAGTGACTAACATGATTTTGATGAAAATTGAAATAAAAAAATCTGAAATAACAAAAATGAAATAACAGTGTTGACATGACAAACCTGTTACGCTTCATCCATATCCACATGCGCAATACAGGAAATAACTACTTACATTAATTGTGGATTAATGTATGTATAACATGATATCTCTTGTTGTAAGTAGTGACAGTTCAACATTTAGCATGGCCTTGTAAGTAATGATTATATTTATTATTATTATTATTAATGAATATCTTCTTCTTCTTCTTCTTCTTCTTCTTCGTTCGCACATTAATGAATATGATTGTGAATATATTGTAGTTATAATAGTAACATCTAATAGCAACAGAAAAAGTAAATAGGAAAATTAGAGCAAGGTAGAAAAACAAACTTCCATGACACTAGTATGACTGGACGCTGACACAAGTAAACAGAATAGAAAAGACGAATAGAAGAGACAGACACAATGAAAAGCAAAGACACCTCCGACATGAAAGAGCAAGATAATGACTTAGGTAAATGACAGTTGTATAGACCGAGTTGATGCAGACTGACACGTATGACACGTATTAGCTTGCTAATCTTAGGACGCTATTGCACACGGTTTTAAAATAAAGGAGTGACCAACTCGGCCAGCTGACCAATTAAATATTTGGAGCGTGGCCTATTGGACAATTGACTGACAACGATTAGCCACGGGGCTGTTGGAGAGGAGGGAGCCCGAAGACGGAGGAACAAGGACGATCAGTGAATAGAGACCAGCCCAAACGTCAAAGGAAGGAGCACGAGAAGGAAGGAGCCCCCAAGAAGAGGACGTCGAGAGGCTAAGGGACAAGTGAGGGGGATCGTCAGAAGTGAGCAGACAAGAGAAAAACAGAAGGACAGACAGTCAGAGAAGAGCAGCAGAAGGAGAAGTAGAGAACACACAGCAGAGAGACACAGAGACGACGGAAACACAGAAGAACAAGAAAGAGAACTAGACGTTATAGAATCAGATGTAGTGTTAGACTGAAGTTGTGATTCAAGTGATCAAGGAGATTTGGTACTTTTGGAGCTTCGAGTAAAATGATTTTAGACGAGAAACTAGTTGACCACGTGTTGCAGATCTGTTATAATGCTAAGTTAGGAAATGTTCTCGTATCAAGTGCAGAATATTGTGAAGTTGAGAACATTGAGAAATGATGCATGTATAATATGATAGAGTTTGATATTGTGAACAAATGATTATGTTCTTCAACGACGGAACTAACGAAGATTATGTCATGTTACATCTTAGTACAAGTGATGTTACCAACTGTTGAATCTGATACCTTCATTGTCAGGATTAAATAATACAGTGAACATTTCATCCGGCATGCTCTGGTCTAGCGAATGTGGTAAAGGTTCGTGACACATAGAACTTCGACTTCATCAATATAATAAGAACAAAGAAATTCAGGCAAACAATGATATGATAAGAATTCACAACTTGAAAGTGTTATACACATAGAACATCGTCCTGAGAAACCAAGGCTTTGACTTTAACCAGGACGCAGAAACGGTCTATACTTTGAGGAATAGATCTAAGCACACGTCCAACTCCAAGATCTCACATATATAGTTTAATAGCTTTCTAAGCACTGACCTAGACAGATAACAGCCCGCATACTTCCATACGTCTATCCTCTAGCTTTCACGCTGCTGTTCTCTCTCAAAAGTCCCGCCAAAAACCCCTCTCGTAACTATGTTCAATAACAAAGTCACACGACCAAATGGACAACTTTCACGTGTGTTGTAGTAAGACTGAACAGCTGCGATACTCCTAGTAATCTGTATAGTGCTGTATGATACAAATGTAATAATTCAACCACAGCTTCATATTTTCATGTATTCTCTCTTCGGTCTTTAACACCTGACAGTTTTCTATGTTGTAGTAATCTAAGGTGATGATGTATTGGTATTATGTTATAGATAAAAGTGCTTCTGTCATACTATAGACGCACCTGAGGGATCTCGTGTAAGTGCCATATTTCCTTGACTTTTCGACACACTGGAGGATGATGTAGTCCATCCCCAACTTCAGAGAGAGTCAGGTATTCTTCTCCACTGGGTATGACTGGGGCGTCTTCAGTCTGCTTGGAACCACTGAGCTTCGTTATGTGAAACCAGTGCTGTAAAGATCTCATTTGTTTAAACGTTCTTAATACAGTGTTTTAACTGAACTATCACTAAGAAAGAAATAGGTTTTGACAACATTATGGAGATAGAACTCAGTCAGCCAGTCATTTGCATATCCCTTGCGGAACTTTGCCTCCCTAACAGGTCTCATGTGGGCCTGTCGGTTGTAAGCAAGATGCCCTGCTTATGTCAGTAAAACACCTTTTTTTTAGAGGGGGGGGGTTGCTAGTTGGCTAAGTCGATAGTACGCTGTTCTCTCGTGGCTAGACGGCTGCTCGTCCTACCGGAGTCCGTGTTCGAATCCCAGGTAATTCTCTTGTGATTTTTCTTTCTCTCACGTCTCACTAAAGTGCTTTGTCTACGATTTTTTCCAGGTCTAATCCTACAAAACTGTGTTCTCTCACTTTGCCGTATCAAAGCCTCGTAGTTTCCTATTTATACAAAATTGCTGCTGATGCATCCATTTCCAGATTATCAACGATGTCTTGCAGCCATCTTCGCCTTGGTCTTCCTCTCTTTCTTGTTCCCATTATTTACCCTTCCAAAACGGTCTTCTCTAAATTATCATGGCGTTTAATGTCTTCAAAAATATTAGTTTTCTCTTTAATTCTCTTTACTAGCCAGCCTTCTTCAGTATTAAGTTCTTGTATGAATTTTAAATTAACAAGGACAAAACAAAAATAATGAAACTTCCCATTAATCAAAATGAAAAAAAAATACGCGTAGAAGGGACAGATATTGAAGAAGTCAATCAATTTTCATACCTTGCCAGCTACATAGACGAGGATGGTAACATCAGAAAGAATGTTAGAATTAGAATTGCAAAAGTAGCATCGATCTTCAAGAATCTTGAGAACATATGGCATTCAAAAGTTATAAACACAAAAACCAAGTTAAGACTATTCAATTCAAATGTGATATCCACGTCATTTATGCATGCGAAAGCTGGAAAACAACTAAAGAAATAGACAAGAAATTAGACTCTTTTGAAAACAAATGTCTAAGGAAAATACTCGGCATCAAGTGGAATGAATTCAAGAACAATGCAGAGATAAGACAGATGACTGGACAACAACCAGTTTCATGGGTGATCAGGAAAAGGAGATGGACATATCTTGGTCACGTGATGAGAAGAAACAGTCAGAGAATCACAAAAACAGTGGAACACAACAGGCCGAAGAAAAAGAGGCAAACCACGTGAAACTCTGAAGAGGACATTGTTAAGAGAGGCCAAATTTTAGGCACAAAATCCCTTGATGAGGTTGAAAAGCTCGCTGAAAACAGGACAAATTGGCGAACTACCTTGCGAGGCCTATGTGACGTTTAACGGCACGGGAAGGAGATAAGATAAGTATAGATATATTTATTTTTTGTGTCCATGATATTTGAAGAACTCTTCTGTAGCATTTACATACAAAGGCAAGTATGGGGTTTCTCAGCTGTTTTGTTAAGTGTCAAGGTCTCACACAGGCATATGTTGCGATGGGAAAGATGCATGCCCTTAAAAATTTTATTTTTATAGTTCTGTCTGTTCCTCTCCACAGCTTCTTTAGTTGTTTTACTTTTTGAAGAGCGATAGATGTCCTTTTTTTAATTTCCCTCATTGTGTCTCCATTGTTAGTTAGTAGTGATCCAATATATTCAAAGCTGTCCACTTCTTCCAATTTTTCCTCATTGATACATATTTCGGCTGCCTTATTTGTTTTGTCAGTTGTCATTAATTAGTTTTCTTTGCATTAAGATAGAGGTTCTGCTCCCCCACTGTTCTTACGCACTGACATAATTAGTTTTTCCATTCCTTTTTGTGTTGTGGACAGTAATACTGTGTCATCAGCGTATCTAATCTCTGGTATTTCATAACCTCCAGTTGTTATGACATCGTAATATTCCTGAATATATTATTCAAGATATTATATATAATGTAGTAGATGAACAGTTTGGATTTGTTGAAGGAAAGAGAACACACAATGCCATTTATGCTTTACGAAGACTAACAGAAAGAGCTTTAGAAGTACAGAAAGATCTCTACTTATGCTTCATTGATTACACCAAGGCATTTGACAAGGTGAAACATAATGAAATTATTAAAATGCTTGAAGACATCAATATAGACGGCAAAGACCTGAGGATTGTAAAGCATCTATACTGGCAGCAAGAAGCAGCAATTCAAGTTGAAAATAAAACTGGAAAATATCAACCTATAAAACAAGGGGTGCGACAAAGATGTGTACTATCTCCAGACCTTTTTTCTCTGTACAACGAGAATATTCTAAGAACGATCATCACAGAACCAGGCATAAAAATTGGAGGATACAATATTAACAACCTTCGGTATGCTGATGACACAGTACTGATAGCTGAGGACCGACAAGACCTCCAAAATCTCTTGGATGAAGTGGCCAAAGAAAGTGAACAGAAAGGCCTTACTTTGAACATCAAAAAGACAGAGACTATGGTTATATCTAAGAAACAGAATCCACCAGCATGCAGTATTAAATTAAACGGAACTATTCTAAAGAAGGTCCAGAAATTTAAATACCTTGGAGCAGTAATAACTTCAGATTGGAAATGCAGAACAGAAATTAGGAACAGAATAGGCCAATCAAAGACTACATTTCAGAGAATGAGAAACATATTATGCAACATATCCTTATCAATGAATGTTAGAAAACAAGTCCTAAAATGCTATATTGAACCTATCTTGTTATATGGAAGTGAATCATGGACAATAAGCAAGTCTGCACAAAAATCATTGCAAGTAGTAGATATGTGGTTTATTAGAAGAATGTTGAGATTCCCTGGACAGCAAAAATAACTAAAGAAGAATGTATGAGAAGAGCTGGAGAGACAAAAAACCTTGTCAAAAAAAAAAAAAGGGGGGAGAGACAATGTACTTTCATAGGATATGCAATGAGAAGAGGGGGCATTGAAAATATTATAACAGCAGGAAAAATAGAGGGAAGAAGATCCAGAGGAAGACCAAGAGAAATGATACTGAACAGTCTGACGGGATGGTGTGAGAGGAGATCACCAACTGAACTGATGGCCTGCATGAAGGATCGGGTACTCTGGAGAAGCATAATAGCCAACGCCAGTCGGCACGGCGCTTGATGACGATGATGATAATGATGATGATGATCGTAATATTCTACATCTTCTCTAACATTCCTCATTATATTTTCAGTATACAAGTTAAATAAGTAAGGCTACAATATGCACCCCTGACGGACCCCTTGTTTTATGTCAGACCAAGTTGTTGTTTCACCATTTATTCTCACTGCTGCCTATTGGTCTAGATACAGCAGTGATATTAATTATATCAAATGTATTGAAAATTCCATTTTTTCCATTATTTCCCAAAGTTTATTGTGGTGTACACAATCAAATGATTTTGAATACTCTATACAAGATAAATATAGATTCACATTAAATTTTCTACATTTCTCTATTATCAGTCTTATATTGAATATATGATCTCTTGTTCCTCTTCCTTGTCTAAAACTAGCTTGGACCATATTGACGTCTTCTTCTATTTTCTTACGAAGTCTACCCATTATGATTTTTAACAGAATTTTACTGACATGACTAATCAGGGCAACAGTTCTGTAGTTTGTGCATAATGTCAGGTTACCCTTTTTTGACAGTGGTATGAATACACTTCTTTTCTATTCTTTTGGCCAAATACCTGAATGCTATATCTTTTTACATATTGCATGATAGATTGTTGCACATTCCTTTCCTCCTGCTTCAATAAGTTCAACTGCTATATCATCACATCCTGGTGATTTACCATTTTTCAGATTCTTTATTGCCCATAAAACTTTCAGTTCGGGTTCTTTCTCGTCCAATAATAATTCACACTGTTGATTTCTGCTCAGTTGTTTCATACATTCCTCTGCAATATTCCTTCCATCTTTCTAGAATTTCCTCTGTTCTGTCGTCTTTCCCATCTCGTCACAAATTACACTTAGCTTAGGTGTGACATTCCTCGTCAATGTCTTCAGTTCTTTAAACATTTCACTATCTCTTTCACATTTTTGATGCCCTTCTTATTCTTTCACAACAATCTTGTATGCATTGTTTTTTGTCTTTTTTATGTTTCTTATTACTTCTTTTGTTAAAGATTTATATTTCTCTTTGTTGTTGTTTGTCACTTTCCATTTCGTATTCATTTCTCTACGTTTTTTATAAGTTCTAGTGTGCCTGCTGTAATCTCCATCCATTCTTTTGTATTTTCTTTACTCATTTTCCATGCAAAACGCCATTAGATTGTCACCTGCCTCATTTCTATGTCCTATACTAAATTTCCCCCAAACATATCCTTCGTCTTCTGCTCTTTCTGTATCAATCTTAGCATTAAAATCGCCCATTATTAATACAGTGTCATTTTTTCGTACCTGGTCTATCGTCCTTTGCAGTGTGTTATAAAAGTCTTCTACTTCCTCTTCTGATACCGGCAGAAGAAGAGGAGATAGAACTGAAGGATATAAATACTCATGAAATAATAAGTGAAAAAAATATATAAACAATAGATAGATTACTTAGAGGACTTCTTTCTCATTTCAGGTATTATCACTATATAGCTTTGGTCATCTTCATCTGAAATGTTAGGGAAATAGAAATAAAGGATTATCCAGAAGTACACGAAAGAGAAAGGAGGTCGTGGACAAAATAAAGTTGACATGTAACATAAGATCGATGATTTATAGATTGTACGAAAATTACATGAAATGCTGTGCTTTGTATGGTAAAGGATCGGATGAAAGCGATATTCATTCTGAGAAGATACAATATAACAGATGCAGTGTGTTATTATAGAGCATACAATATACATAATTGCTGTGATGATAAATGAAACTTGTTATTACATATCATTTTGATTAAACTTCGTCAGTACACGCCATAGAGCGTGTTAACTTCTTCCAAAACGTGAAAGTTACAGCCGTTTGTAATGAAAATGCGCATTCGTTCAAGACCTTCCGTAGCTATGGTGAAGATGCTTGCTTCTTGCATTGATTTCTTCTATAAAGTTTAATGCTAGTTTTTAGCTTGTTCGTTTCAGTTTCTTTCTTTATTCTTGTTATATTTGTGTCTGTTGTAGCACTCTACACTGGTTTTTGTTTTTCATATATGAGCTGGTTCATTTCATTATTTAATGTCTTCATTACATCTACCGGGTAATGGTTATTGTTTGTCAGAGTTTAATTTTGATAGAATTGTCCAGGTAATCCCAGGCGGATGTTTCCGGCTTGAGGATGACAAATAAACGGGAACAGGTACTAGCTGGGGGCCGGGGGGGGGGGGTTTGTAGCAGTGTCTTTCGTTACATTTTCTGTAAATTTCATTTGTTATTTTAAAATTATTGTTCAGTTTTCCATTCTATATGTAATATCACAAATTAGGGTCAGTCAATCAAGTGCCGTGCCGTGCCATGCCGCGTGGCGTAGGCGATCATTTCTCTCCACAATTCCCTGTCCTTAGACTTGATTATGAGATCCGCCGGTGACTTTCTTCCTAGCCACACTGACAGCCCATCCAGTAACTTCTCTCTCTCTGTCTGTCTGTCTTCCTCTGTCTCTTCTTCCCTCAATTTTTTTCAATTGCCACAAGGTGTTCCAATTTTCCTCTTCTCAGAAATTGTCATACTGTGCTGTAATATGCCTTTTAACTCCAGCCTCTCTTAAAACTTCTTAGTTGGTTTAATTAGCTGTCCATAGTACTTTCAGCATCCTTCTTATGAACTACATTTCCATGGCCGCCACTTCTCTCTTATTCATGGACCATGCTACACATCCATGAAACAAAATTGCCTCGACAAATTAAAACAAGTTAGGGTAATGGACCAACAAAGGCAAATGTTTCAGCGTGTAAATCTCATCAGAGATCGTCTGCAAGCACTTTCACGGTATTGTATGAATATTTTCAGTGTTCATAGTTTCCTCTAGATAGTCCATTCCTTCGCTTTCGCCATGAGCTTCTTATAAGTCGGTAAATGATGGCACAGTTCTACCACACGGTAAAAGTATGTGTTGAACCAAGAAATCTATTTTAGAAGTTGATGAAGTTTTCATCGTCTGACTTCCACCTAAAGTAGTAGTATTATAATACGCGGGGAAGTTTCCCACACGTGTACGATACTAGTAGCAGAATAGCTCTGATGTAAACGTGAGTCTGAACAAGCCACCAGAAATCTGTATAAGATAGCAGCGTCCGCCTACTTCCTGGTTTATCGCTGTGATATATATTACACTTTCCGCTTCCTCTTACCAGCCAGCGCTGGTCAGACTTTGTTTAATTTGACCGGATTGTGTTTAATTGACTGCTTTGCCACCCACAACCTTGTGTACTGCGGTACGAGAGCTTGATAAGACTGCTCTGATTGTTCCCGCGTGTCCATCCCACTGCCAATATCTAGCTGCTAGCCTTGTACTCAGGGATCTTCTACAGCCCACCGCTTCAAGCATATTAACATTCTTTTGGAGACGATAGCTGGGTTCAGTAACTAGGTGTTAACAAATATAGGGCAGATGTAGTCAGAGTGAGGATGTTAGGGACGAGACCCACAGCTGGGTGGGTGTGAAGTGATGTGGCAGCATTATCAATACGTGTAGATTTTTTTTTTATATACAAGCTGGTTTTTACCACGAGGCCGGCTATATGGTGAGAGAGTGTACAAGGAGAATGAGTTATTTGACATAACAAACTTTTTCTTGCCCGTAACGCAAGTTTTCCCTTGAACGTCTTCATTGTTGTTTTAATACATCTCCTGGTACGGGTTTTATTTTACTGAAAAAAAGGATGTAAGCACATACAAGATAACGTGACCTTGTCTAGTGCTAATTTGAATTTGATGTCACTTACTGAACTCTCCACATTCTATTTTGAGCAATCTCTTAAATCTTCCTGCAAGAACTGACACCTTTTTTTGATTGTTGTAAAGGTTTACTTTGATGAGTGGAGCCAACCAGACACGGAGAAGACTGTTGTTTTCATCCCAGCGATAACGTTACCACCTCTTACATATATGTAAAGGATAGAGTTGAAGACTGCGGTAAAGCTGGTTATCTTGTAGTAGAGATAGTCAGAGGTTTTTGGTGGAGTTTTTTTATGAGAAGAATTAGCAAAGTAGGTAATGAGGTGAGCAGCTTGGCCCCCTCAACTGTTATTTCTGTTCCCTCATTTTTCAGCAAATAGTTTTTATTTTACCCATATTTCCCCGCCTTACCTGAATATATCTAGCCACATTTTGTGCTTGACGTCCTGACCAAGAGGATCTTTGCTGACTAGTTGCCTTTTTTTATTTGTGTGTTTATTTGTTGTTTCGTCATTTTCTTTGTCCTCGATAAAGACACATCGCCGAAATGCTGGTTTGTTACAGTTTGTTTTACATGTCTACACTTCTACCGGCATTTCGTGCCAGACTTTCTTACAAGGAGGAGGCCAAAAGACAAAGTCATACATTTTTCATACATTTTTCGGGTTTTTTTCAGATATGTATTTTTATGTGGTCCTTGAAAAAGGTTTTTGCCGAAATATTGGATTATTGTATGTCTTTCATTTATATGTAATGGTATTGCTTTCTGCCGTCTTGTTTTTGCCCAGTTTCCTCTCTCTTTCTTTCGTTTCGTAAAACTGTACCATAAACTTGTCTGTTTTCATTACTAGAACCACTTTTACCACAATATGTCTATACTTGCTTATCACATTGCCTCCTTTGTCACTCTCTCTCTCTCATCTTTGTAAAACTGCACCTGTATCTGCACTTTACATGTATGTAATATGTGACCAGATAAGACTTCGCTTGTCACATTCTCACGAGACTTCGCGTCTTCCTACGTGAGTAATACAGCTCCATGATTTTTTTTTTTGTGCATTCATTGCTTGAAGACAACGACCGGTACCATGTGTAAAAATTAGTATATTGAAAGTCCATTTAAGAAGCTTCGTATTACTCATCTTGCCATTTTACTATGTTGTAAA
This sequence comes from Achatina immaculata, assembly GCA_009760885.1. NCBI lineage: Eukaryota > Metazoa > Mollusca > Gastropoda > Stylommatophora > Achatinidae > Lissachatina > Lissachatina immaculata. Next base: position 39,820,602 of record CM019702.1, on the reverse strand, counting down.
CAGTGATTTCCTTGAACATGTACTTTCTTGTATTTTACGCCTTTTCCGTTCACCGTTGTTAACTTTAATCTTTCTAAAACAGACTATACCAGTCTTTCTAAAACAATCAGACTGTACTTTATTGGTTTCTGCATTTTATTCTGTTCTTAGTTGTATGGAATGGGGAGGGGAGAGGGAAGATGAAAATGCTGTAATTTAACAGTATTCTTTCTGATCTGTCAAGGTAGCTAACAGAATATAATGCTTTGTTTTGTTAGAGGTGAAATGGTGGGAACACCAGAAAGCCCGCTTTGTTAGTAGTAGGGTAATGTGTGGTCCGAGAACAAGAACAAAGTTTTACATTGTACAGGGACGAGAACTGGGTTTTGATCTTCGCATCTTGCCACTATAATCTCAGAGCTCCCAGTGATATATATATATATATATATATTTTTTTTTTTTCAGATGTTTAGCTTTGTTGCTGCGTTAATGTAAGGCAATGGCTGTTCTGATTCAAAACTAGAAGGCCAAGTTTAATTGTTTGTGAGCCAGTCTATTAAATGTCTCAGTCGCTAAGCTATAGGAAGGAAGTATATTTTACGTTCACCATATGCTTCATCCAGACGGCTCTGGTTGCAGGACTGCAACTGTGAAATAGCGCATAAAGAGTAGCAGGCGTTTATCTTGCGTGATCTTTACTCAGAAAACCTGCATGAGCATTTATTGTGCAAGAAGCTGTAAAAAATAGCAGACAAGTCTGCTCATGCAGGCGCTACAAGTTTAGTATGCTAATTTCATTTTTAAATTGCTCTCTCTCTCTCTCTCTCTCTCTCACACATGCACACACACACATACAAGTTGAGTGAAACGTGAATGGTAAAGGGCAGAATGTCAGACGGACCTGCATGCCCAATTCTTCACCCTTTGCAAATAAATGTATCAGTCAGTCTCCCCGTAAAATTCTCTCTCTCTCTCTCTCTCTCTCTCTGACTGCCCCCGAAACCCCCCCCCCCCCTCAAAAATGTTTTTAGGTCATCATAATTTGTTGAGGATATACAAACAAATTGTTTTACAAGTTCGGAGCTAAACGCCCCCAACATTCCCCATAAATGCCATCCACGCCTCTTCTGTCTTGAGAACTACTTGAATGTACGGGTTAAAATTAGTTGTAAAACTCGTGTTTAACTCGTCTCGCAGATCCAGCTCTAGCATGCTTACAATTTTATTTGGAGAATTCTTAGTTCTTCCACAGAGTGAAGCTTAACTGACCTGACCTCTGGTTCTGGTGATGACCCGCTTTAAATATCCGCGTATAAATGTGATACTGTAACAAAGTATTATCACATGACTGTTGACTTAAGTAATGGAAAGGCTGACAAACAGAGAGTAGAATCAGTTTCATGGTAGATGGCCTTTGTTGAAAAGTATAAGTTTTTGAAAGCGGGTGTTCTTGCCTTCTTTACCCAAACAGAAAGCCGACGACGTTTGCCACGCTGACGTACAAAGGGAAACCACGACTTATACTTGCCCTTCCTGGTAACCCGGTCTCTGCCATTGTTACTTGCAACCTGTATGTGATTCCTGCTGTACGCAAGATGTCTGGCTGTCCACGACCTCAGAGAACTGTCATTAAAGTCAAGGTAGGAGTGTGTAAACAAATAAGAATTATATTTATTATGAATTTAAAGGGGGGTTATTGTTTTCTTTTTAGTTTTTCTCCACATTATAATGCCTGTACCTGTGTGAATTAAACCATTCTCTTATTTTACTATACTATTGTACTGATGGTAATCGTTCTATATCTTTACCCTTTTTAAATCAATTATTTGAAGCCAGGAACTTTCTTTATCTTATGTTTCATCAGTCTTCTGCCCCCAGAACTATCTTTATCATATGTTTCATCAATCATCTGCCCCCAGAACTATCTTTATCATATGTTTCATCAGTCATCTGCCCCCAAAACTTTCGTGGCTTATCATGGTTGTTACTTAATGTAAATCATGCTTGAGCTGAACAACAGTTCTGAACTTCACAAAAACATACAGCCAACATGGACATGAATTCATTAATTCAAAATTATAACCTCAAGACATTTATATCAATTTAATTTCATCAATGAACACGATCGTAAACAACGGGGCACAACTTGTTTTGATGGCAGTTGATGTTCATGAAGCATAAACATACAGTTTTGAATGAACACATGATATTGAACATAAATAATGAATGGCATGGAAATATATGTGAATTCAAACAATATTCAGGTTCTAAGGACTATTATAGCCGGAGGTGGGGTGGGGGATACCCTCTCCACTCCAATGAAATGTCTCCAAGGCGTGCGTCTCAAATAACCTCTGAAAGTCAAGTCCAGCTCCTGGTCTTCTCGTGGCAGAACTGTTCAGATTGACAGAAGTGGCGAAGGCGAATATCTGGCGCCTGAAAACCAGACGCTTCGGGTAGATGAGAGTCATGTTTGGTAGCTCATCTACCGCTACTGACGAGATTCTTCAGCTGCAGGCCAGTGGGGAAAGGTGCGAATGGGGTTGCCGCGCTGCGCCACAGTGGAAAAGGTGAAGAAAAGGATTAAGTGAAGTAATCAGTAATCTCGAGGTCAGGACTGCTCAAATCACGGTAACTCTGCTCTAGAGGCCGGCCACGTCCGATGTACACCTATACTGCTGAAATATGCCTAAACCGGCTTAAACCAGGGGTGAAACTTGATGGCTGCTCATGTCATGGTACCTCCGCTCTAGAGGTCGGTAACGTCCTAAATCGCCTATACTGGGATAATACGCCTAAACCGGCTCAACCCAGGGGTGAAACTTACTAGTGGCGAGGATTCGTCCTCCTGGACAAAAGCTCTGTCCTGGTCACAACTAGGAAAGGAAGCAGCCACGACCACAGAATGCTAAAGTCGGAGACACTGGACCAGGGCAGTCTAGAGAGACAACCACCTCTCACTTGGCGGAAATGTATGCGTATCCTAATCACGCTGAGGTTTTCCGGTGAGAAAGTCCAACGCTGGACTGAATGGGCAACCACCTCTCACCTGGCGGGGATACACGGGTATCCCAAAACACATCGTGATTTTTCAGTGAGAAAGTCCAACTCTAGATTAAACTGGTGCAACGAAAACCACGGTGTCACGCATTCCCGCTTCTGAGACCCACCGAGAATACAGGCTCAAGCCCTGCGATACTCTGAACCTCTTGTGGTCCTGTGGGGGACCATGGTACCTATTGAGGACCACAGGAGTAAATTCAGTAGGATCACGGGGCGGTCTTGGTGGTAGAAGTGAACGAAGAAGAAGAAGAAGTAATATTCATAGATAACCTCTATCTCTAGAGACAGCTGCATCAAAAACTTCATGTGAAATTAACAATTGATGATGATCAGTGAAATAGAAAATGTCCAAGTATTCCAGGACTAACACATATTACACATGGCTGGCCAGCAATATATATGACCACATCACTTATAGACAAATCACATTTCTTAATCAGCCCAAAACCCATCTTCAGGCCTGTTACATAAATGTTTGTTGCATTTTTAACTTCAGCCTGTCATTCTACATAGACAATTTTTTTTTTACAACTTACACTTATGACAACTTATAACAAAACCATACATAAATAAGGAGGCATAGGTGGAGATCATTGCTTTCTTACCACAGTGCAGAATTACTGAGACGAACACTGCTCATGCAGAAAAACAACAACAAGCTCCCTACATCACCTGTGCCACGTTATTGAACGAATATGAATCTCCCCTCACAAACTAACAAGTCGGAACTTTTCACGAAATTATGTTTCATTTGGCTCCGTGTCTGCGCCCACATGAAATGAAATAAAACATGTCCAGAAATGTAGTAGTTTACCAATGAGTACTTTATTCAGACATTTTCTACAAACTCAGAAGTTCTCTATATAGTAAATCAACAATTAGTAACAGTCCTCTCTGCAGCAGTAATGAATCAAATTTGACAGTAGGATAGCAAACTGTATCAAGAAATGAGAAAGCAGCTTTGGTCCTTGGCAGTGTTGAGAGAGAGATGTTTTTTTTAGCCATGTTCTTTGCAGTTGCATTTGTGTCTTAGATATTTAAATAAAAAAAGACAGTAAAAGAGCATTTCTTTTCCTGTCAATAATCTTTAGTGTAGACATTAATGTTGGGTGACATGCAGTCCCCCTTTTTTGACATGGTCAGTGCTACAGGTAAAAAAAAGAAAACAGGATGAAGTAAGTGTTTGTGTGGAGTGATCAAGCATGTTGTCCATGTGCCAGTCATGAAAGTTGTTGTCTGGCTTCAGATAAAGAGTCAGTCATTATCAGGTGCAGTGATACAAGGCATTGGCTGTCATGTCTCTCCACAAATCTTGTTCATTGATATTTTTTATTTAGGGTTTTTTTTTTTTAGGTGGCCTTGTCCAGACTGTCCATTGTTTTTTTTTTTTCTTGGTCTTCTTCTCCTCGCTTCCCATTTATCTTTCCTGTTGTGATGTTTTCAGCCCCTCTTCTCATTATATGTCCATTGAGTGATTTAATTAGGTTCCTTTCTACATTTGCTTTTCTTAGCCGTTTCCTGTATGTCACCTTAGCTGTTCATATTATTCTTAATATTCTTCCAAGAAAGTACATCTCTGTTGCGTCTAGTGATCTTTGCATCAATCTGTTGATTGTCCATTACTCGCTTCTGTAAAGTAGGAAAGGCTAAATGTAGCATTTTAGGAGTTTAAAAGAAGGATTGTAAAATCAGGACAGCAAGGTTTACCAGACTTTACTTACTGCTAAACAAGAGGAAATGGTAAGTCTCTCTATAATACTACAACATAAAGAGAAGGAAGATTAACATGCTTTTCTTTTTTTTTTTTTAATTTAGAATAAATTTTGATTAGGCTGCCATGTTCAGAAGATCAGCGGGTTTCATTGTCACAAAAATGTCACTTTTTGTTTTTTTTTCTTTCAGAATGTAAAAAAAAAACCCACCCTGCATGTTAATCTGAGAGTTGTTTGGTAGTAATTTCTGTCAGAGGGGAAATCAAATGGCAGTGTTATTTTTTACAATGTACAGTCAGATGCAAACAGTTTTCAGGTGTTAGTATATAAAAAATAATTACATAAACATACGCAAAGCCACATAAAGCTGTTCCTAAGTCTGACTACCACCAGATACACACACTTTGTTGGTAGCATTGAAATTAAGTGATGAGACCTGAGGAAACTTGTGGAGTTAATAATGCCCTGGCTGCATATACAGGGTGATAGTCTTCCATATACTGGGAATAATTTCATTTCACTCTAAATCTTACATATGTCTGACTAAACAGATCATTTGGTGCTTGCAGTTAAGCATGCATTGTTTTGTTTCAGGTGGACAGAGACATTCCACTGGATCCAAGACCTGAGTACCACCGTGCTATTTTAACCTGGGAGAAAGATGAAGCGACCCCTACTGCACATACAACAGGAAACCAGATCAGTTCTCGCCTGTTAAGTATGAGCTCTGCTAATGTTCTCATGGTCTTGCCACCAATCTCTAAAACACTTACTCACATTGAGAAGGATTCATTGGTTGATGCAATAGTTATAGGTCCTGTATAAATAAGGTTAAAAAAAAAAAACCCAACTAAGTCCCTTTGAGGGATTTGATAGATTCAGACATCAGAGTCTTCTTTAGAAAACTACTTGTAGGGTTGTTTGTTTAGTGTGGCAAGCTGTTTATTAGCTGTACCTAAAGTTAGCTTATCTGGCCTGTAGAAATAGCAGGAAGTAGAACATCTGTCTTTTCTTGAAAACAATACATTTTGAGGTTTTGGTGATTGAGGAAGGTTTAAGTCTCTCCTGGTGTTGAAATGTGGAGGTCATGCATGTCAGAAGCTGATTTTAGTTGTACTGAAAATGTAGTCTACCATACCCAGCATAAATGAAATCTTTTAAAGCAGTTTTCTCAAAACTTAAATGTTTTTGACATTTATCTTCTAGCAAGCATAAACTTTTTCATCTTTGTTTAAATGCTTTAGAAAATCATCTGATTTTAGTACATTTTTTTCAGTTGAAAATTTTGGTATACTAACATCCTTATGTATCAAAATTCCAATATGATACTAACTTCATGACATCCTACTATAAATATCATTTATTGAGTAAATCTTTGGTTTCAGAAGTAAACAATACACTCATTCTTCCTAAGATTACGGTATGCCACAAAAAATATAGAAATTATGAAATTTTAATATGTATCAGATGAGAATTCAGTTAATGCCACATGAACAAAAAGTGTCACGTACCATCATCAACAACATTAAAGTAAGTACAAAATAGTCTCTGTTTATGTCAGCTGTGGACATCTTAATGTATCCCCAAATCTCTGTTTATGTCAGTTGTGGACATCTTACTGTATCTCCCAATCTCTTTTTATGCCAGCTGTGGACATCTTACTGTAGTTCCCAGTTTTATGTCAGCTGTAGACATCTTACTGTAGTTTCCAGTCTCTGTTTATGTCATCTGTGGACATTTTACTGTATCTCCCAGTCACTGTTTATGTTAGCTGTGGACATCTTACTGTATCTCCCAAATCTCTGTTTATGTTAGCTTACTGTATCTTCCTATCTGTTTTTATGTCAGCTGTGGACATCTTACTGTAGTTCCCAGTTTATGTCAGTTGTGGACATCTTACTGTAGTTCCAAGTCTCTGTTTATGTAGGCTGTGGGCATCTTCCTGCAGCTCCCAGTCTCCGACTCAGTTGTGGAAATCTTACTGTAGCTTCCTGTCTTTGGCTTAGCTGTGGACACCATACTGTAGCTTCCAGTCTTTGGCTTAGCTGTGGACACCTTACTGTAGCTTCCAGTCTCTGACAGCTGTGGACACCATACTGTAGCTTCCAGTCTCTGACTTAGCTGTGGACACTTTACTGTAGCTTCCAGTCTCTGACTTAGCTGTGGACACTTTACTGTAGCTTCCAGTCTCTGACTTAGCTGTGGACACCTTATTGTAGCTTCCAGTCTCTGACTCAGCTGTGGACACCATACTGTAGCTTCCAGTCTCTGACTTAGCTGTGGACACTTTACTGTAGCTTCCAGTCTCTGACTTAGCTGTGGACACCTTATTGTAGCTTCCAGTCTCTGACTCAGCTGTGGACACCTTATTGTAGCTTCCAGTCTCTGACTTAGCTGTGGACACCTTACTATAGCTTCCAGTCTCTGACTTAGCTGTGGACACCTTATTGTAGCTTCCAGTCTCTGACTCAGCTGTGGACACCTTACTATAGCTTCCAGTCTCTGACTTAGCTGTGGACACCATACTATAGCTTCCAGTCTCTGACTTAGCTGTGGACACTTTACTGTAGCTTCCAGTCTCTGACTTAGCTGTGGACACCTTACTGTAGCTTCCAGTCTCTGACTTAGCTGTGGACACCTTATTGTAGCTTCCAGTCTCTGACTTAGCTGTGGACACCTTATTGTAGCTTCCAGTCTCTGACTTAGCTGTGGACACCTTATTGTAGCTTCCAGTCTCTGACTTAGCTGTGGACACCTTATTGTAGCTTCCAGTCTCTGACTTAGTTGTGGACACCTTACTATAGCTTCCAGTCTCTGACTTATCTGTGGACATCTTACTGTAGCTTCCAGTCTCTGACTTAGCTGTGGACACCTTATTGTAGCTTCCAGTCTTTGACTCAGCTGTGGACACATTACTGTAGCTCCTAGTCTCCCATTAAGTTTATTTCATGTAGTTACATAAAGCACAATGTGGAGTGTATGAAAAGAAAGGGTTTATTAAATATTTACTTATTCAGATTTTGCTTTTTCATGCATATTATTTTCAATAACAAATTCTGAAAATCTGTGACTGAATGAAAGTTGTATGATGAGGGGCAGAATGGTAGATGGGCCTGCCTGTTAAATTCTTAACCTTTTAAAATAAAGTTCATAAAAGAATGTTTATTTTTTTAATTCTAGTTTCATAAAACATAAAAAATAGATGATTAAATCACAGAAACAATGTGCTTGTTATGAAAATTGCATAGAATTACAAGATTTCTAAACCTGGGATTGTGGGTGAGTGACAGTCCTAATTTGAGACTGTTAGATCCAGCGGGTTTGAGATTTTATCTGTAGAGAGGTGAAGAGGGAGGTGAATTTCTAGCACTATCAGGTTATAGATAGGAACTGTTTTATACAACCAGGAAATCTGATTTTAGAAAGTCTGCAGCAGGTGATTTCTGTCTTCACAGTTATTCTCTGTAATTGTATGTTTAAAGCTTTCAGATCAGAATTTGTGAAGTAAACTTTCTGATTTCATAGCAGTTTTTAATGTTGCATCCTAGGAAGATTTATGTTGCAGTGCTTCACTAAGCTTAGTCTGCAGACTATAGGTCGGGGGTTGCCTGATATAAACTGATAAAATCCTTTCATTGCCATGCCCACCACCTTCCTAGTTTCATTACTTTTTTTTACTTTACATTGTGCATCAGTTTTCATGTTGGAACTTTTATTTGTTCCTCTTTAAAGTTCACTAAAATGAAGGTATTTGTATTAATGAGTCACCTCGTGTTCAAGTAATACAGGTAGATAGAGGTGTATGGTACAGTTTTACAAAGCGATAGAGGGAGTGAGAAAAGTGAGAAAAAACACAAATAATGAAAAACATACAACATCCAATATTTCAGCGTGAGCCTTTTTCAGGGATTACATACAGAACCAAACACAACATAAAATGAAGAAAAAGGAAAGCTGTGTTGGGTACAAGGAAGGATAGCACAAAGTCGTTTTTATTTTTCGTCTTTATTTTATGTTGTGTTTGTTTCTGTATGTGATCCTTGAAAAAGGCTCACGCTGAAATATTGGATGTTGTATGTTTTTCATTATTTGTGTTTTTTCTCACTTTTCTCACTCCCTCTATCGCTTTGTAAAACTGTACCATACACCTCTATCTACCTGTATTACTAAAACCAGTTTTACTGCAGTCTCTATCTCTTTTACCTCATGTTCAACATCTGGTGTTCCTTTATGTCAGCGAATATGATTCACTGTTATCATGTGTCCTTTCTTTAGTATTTTCATGTAACCATTTTTTTGAAGTTTCAAATGAATTATCAGACCAGTATATAATGCCTTTTTTTTTTTTTTTTAAATTTCTACAAGTTGACTCAAATGTTGTGCTTTTGGATTTTGTGTTGTTCTAACATCATGATATATAGATAGGTGTGTAGCTGATGATTTTAATATATGAGAGTCTACAAGAGTAATTATGCACAGTATTGGAACAATATTTTTTATGCAGAATCTAACCATGTAAAAATTATATCATAACTAGAGACAGAATGAAAACACCATAAGTAAATAGTATTTTAATTAAAATGTTATAGCAGGATGAGATTATAAGTTATGTATTAGATAAAATTTTAATATTTATAAGAAAACAACAGTCATGTATAAGAGAAAGATATATCTGAGTGTAACAACTGATTGAAGTCATTACTGTGTTAATAGTTTTTGTGACGTGAGTGACAGAATTATAGAATCAGCTGTACACCACCTGAGTTACTGAAAGTTTTTTTGACATCCAGTATATCTTGGATGTGCTTGTAGCCTCTTAGGATAATATCAACATTTCACTAAAAGTATCTGCAAAGTTGAATGCCTGTTTATGTTGAGTGGGTTTAAAAAGAAAGAAACAAAAAAAAACACTTGATTTTCATTATCTGTTGTTGTATTCAGAATTGTTGATAGTAAAACGTTTTCATTATCTATTGTTGTATTCAGAATTGTTGATAGTAAAACGTTTTCATTATCTATTGTTGTATTCAGAATTGTTGATAGTAAAACGTTTTCATTATCTATTGTTGTATTCAGAATTGTTGATAGTAAAAGTTTTCATTATCTGTTGTTATATTCAGAATTGTTGATAGTAAAATGTTTTCATTATCTGTTGTTGTATTCAGAATTGTTGATAGTAAAACGTTTTAATTATCTGTTGTTGTATTCAGAATTGTTTATAGTAAAACGTTTTCATTATCTATTGTTGTATTCAGAATTGTTGATAGTAAAACGTTTTCATTATCTATTGTTGTATTCAGAATTGTTGATAGTAAAAAGTTTTCATTATCTATTGTTGTATTCAGAATTGTTGATAGTAAAACATTTTCATTATCTATTGTTGTATTCAGAATTGTTGATAGTAAAACATTTTCTCATTGTTGTTTCCGGTGAGGAAAATGCTACAGAAGTTTGGCGGTAAATATCTTTCCAGGATAATTTACTTTTTTTTTTTTTTGGCTTAATGTCCTTTAACTGTGTTTAAATTTCCTTGTCTGTGGTCAGTGCCACACATCTTTGACTAGTTTCTCCCTTTGGATACACGTGATTACTAGAGCATTTTTTTATCTGAAGCTGCTTAGCTAGTTCTTTAGAGTCTTTGGATACTCCTATTCTGTCACTGCATGGAGTTTTCAACTTTCCCCATTGTTTTCAAGAAGCAGATACATCCAGTCTATAAATTTTTTATTGTGTGTTATTGCTGTGTTATGGTCTGGTGTCATTGGGCATAAATGATGTCCCCGGTTTGGGCAAGATTGGTCCATTAAGATGTCCTTTTGGCTGCTGCTCTTAAAAAGCATGAATTGACTGGAGAATGAAACCATGGTGGTGTTTTCCCCGGCAGTGTGTGTATGGTTTTATTCACTACACTGTGTCTAAACAGACCATTTAGCAAGGCATGTGGGGAAGTTTGTTTTAGGCCATGTGCTGTTTGTTCAGGTATTCATAGATGACCTCTGTCTCTAGAGACAACTGCACTGTCAGTCATGCCTGGACAAAGGATGTGCCACTGTTAACATGGCACTGCAAATACATAGATTAGAATATAATCTGATTAGAAATAACACAGACTGTATGAAACATAATCAGCAGCATCTGTTGGTAAGGCAAATGATAACTGTAAATCAAGCCTTAAAAATTATCCAACACTTTATCTGAAGGAGTGTTAGAGTGATAGATTCCTGGAAAGTTTGTTCATGAGATGGTACATTATATTTCAGTGATAGGTTATTAGAAAGTTTGTTCATCAAACAGTACATTATGTTTTAGTGATAAGTTCTTGGAAAGTTTGTTCATCAAACAGTACATTATGTTTTAGTGATAAGTTCTTGGAAAGTTTGTTCATCAAACAGTACATCATATTTTCTTGTGGGTGCTGGTGATGATGTTATAGATACAGATAGTTTTTATTTTCTATTTTAGAAATACATTTTTTTCTCTACTGTTCGTATTCTTTTCTTCATATGCACTGCATTTTAAAATATTTTATTTCTAAATAGACTTATATTGTGGAAACATAATCAGACTTTTTTAATGTATACTTTTATAGTACTTATTAGACTTAATCTAAATAAGTACATATAGAGGTTTTGGTTAATTTTTGGTTGTTCTTCCTGTTTATATTATACTCCTTTGCATGTTTTGCAGCAAGGTGATATTCTTTAATGTGATTATGTTTTGCACAAAATGAGCCTGGTTTTGATATTATATGCTTATTTATATATAGTGGCTTTTGACTATTGAAATCAGAATTGTCACATGTTTTATGGCTATGATTATAGATAGATATCTTATTTGGAGGTGTAAAAACTTATGTGTGGTTATAACCAGACTTTTTTTATTTTTTTTATTTTCTGATGCAATTTCTGTTAGATGTTACTGTTTTGGGCATACATTATATTGTTGGGGGGGGGGGGGTGAAGGTGTGAGTAGTTTCTCGTTTGGTTTTGTATTTTATTGTTTGGGTGGATTTGTTGCAGTGTTTGTATTCTTCCTTGCTAGAAAGGAGCTGCTGTGAGTGATGGTGTTCTTTCATTGTTTGGATGAATTTTGTTTGTGTGATTGTATTATTTCTTGTTTGGATGGATTGTGTCTTGAATATTGTATTCTTATTTGTATTGATTGTATCTTGGGGGTTATATTCTGCTTTGTGTGGATTGTATGTCTGAGATAGTACTCTTATTTGTATAGACTGTATCTCTGAGATAATATTCTTCTTTGTGTAGATTCTGTCTCTCTGTATTTTTCTCTGAACCTTAAGTGCCCATGGCACATGGGGCTTCAGCAAGGGTATTCCAAAAATGCCTGTCCTTTTTCTTTTTTTTCCCATTCTTGCCCAGGTGAACCCTCTATTACTCAACATCCTCTCTGTTGTTCTTCTCCATGTCTCTTTTGGCCTACCCTTACTTCTGTTCCCCTGTGGTGTCCATCTTAGTGCTATATTTGGTAGTGAGTTGTCAGTCATTCGGAGCACATGTCCCAACCATCGCCAGCGTCTTTCCTCAGTAATTGCTGTCATTTGCTTCATCTGTACTCTGCCAACAATATGTTATTTCTTATGGTGTTTGGCCAAAATATTCTTCTAATTTTTTGTAAACATTTGGTCTGGAAAGAATTCAACCTTTTTTCTGTAGTTTTGGTGACTTTTCAGCATGGAGTTGTACACTTAGAACATTACTCTTAAATATCCTGATTTTTGTGATCATGCTTCATTTTTTAGATTTAGAACATTACTCTTAAATATCCTGATTTTTGTGATCATGCTTCATTTTTTAGATTTAGAACATTACTCTTAAATATCCTGATTTTTGTGATCATGCTTCATTTTTTAGATTTAGAACATTACTCTTAAATATCCTGATTTTTGTGATCATGCTTCATTTTTTAGATTTAGAACATTACTCTTAAATATCCTGATTTTTGTGATCATGCTTCATTTTTTAGATTTAGAACATTACTCTTAAATATCCTGATTTTTGTGATCATGCTTCATTTTTTAGATTTAGAACATTACTCTTAAATATCCTGATTTTTGTGATCATGCTTCATTTTTTAGATTTAGAACATTACTCTTAAATATCCTGATTTTTGTGATCATGCTTCATTTTTTAGATTTAGAACATTACTCTTAAATATCCTGATTTTTGTGATCATGCTTCATTTTTTAGATTTAGAACATTACTATCCTGATTTTTGTGATCATGCTTCATTTTTTAGATTTAGAACATTACTCTTAAATATCCTGATTTTTGTGATCATGCTTCATTTTTTAGATTTAGAACATTACTATCCTGATTTTTGTGATCATGCTTCATTTTTTAGATTTAGAACATTACTCTTAAATATCCTGATTTTTGTGATCATGCTTCATTTTTTAGATTTAGAACATTACTCTTAAATATCCTGATTTTTGTGATCATGCTTCATTTTTTAGATTTAGAACATTACTATCCTGATTTTTGTGATCATGCTTCATTTTTTAGATTTAGAACATTACTCTTAAATATCCTGATTTTTGTGATCATGCTTCATTTTTTAGATTTCCATATAGTCTGCAGCATTGCAAAAGCCTGATTTGTTTTAGTAAGTCTACTGTTGATGTCCTTTGTGCTGTCTCCATTTTCTACTACTCTACTGCCAGGATATACAAATTCATTGACCTCTTACACTAACATGCTATCTATTCTGAGTAAATTTCTGTTGTTAACATTTTACTTCATTAATTTCTTCTTTCCTATGCTGATCTTTAATCCTATATTGTTAGCATTCTGAGTTAGCTTGCTTATTTTATCTTGCATATCTTTGTGCCTGCTTGACAGTAGACAAATGTCACCGGCAAAGTCAAGGTCCTCCAGCACTGTGTCAAGGGTCCATTGTAATCCTCTGCATTTATCTGATGTTGCCTCCTCCATTAACCAATCTTATAGATTGTATATCTGAGATAATATTCTTCTTTGTATAGATTGTATCTCTGAGATAATAACCTTCTTTGAGTAGATTGTATCTCTGAGATAATATTCTTCTTTGTGTAGATTGTATTTCTGAGATAATATTCTTCTTTGTATAGATTGTGTCTCTGAAATAATATTCTTCTTTGTTAGATTGTATGTCAGAGATAATATTCTTCTTTGTTAGATTGTATGTCAGAGATAATATTCTTCTTTGTTAGATTGTATGTCAGAGATAATATTCTTCTTTGTTAGATTGTATGTCAGAGATAATATTCTTCTTTGTTAGATTGTATGTCAGAGATAATATTCTTCTTTGTTAGATTGTATGTCAGAGATAATATTCTTCTTTGTTACTTAGAGATTGTATTCTTCTTTATGTAAACTGTGTCTTAGAAAGTGTATTTTTTTGTGCAGTCTGTGTCTAAGCAATTCTATTCTTTCTTTTTTGAGTAATGTATGAATGATTCACTATGTGATTTTGTATGTCATTGATTACGTTTGTGTAAAACTTTGAATGGAATGTATTGTTTCACATCTGTATGCCTGCTTATTACTTTGGATCAGCAGTTTCAGATACAATTTTGTTGTCACAGTGTTCAGACTTCATACTTCAGAATGTGTTTAGTTTGTATCAGAATATTTGTCGTTAAACATCTGATCTCATTATACACCATGCTCAGTAAAATGTTTGAAGTACACACACATTATGGCTAATAATGAACACTGAGACAGTGCAGGGCCCATTTAGTCGAGTTTCTGTATTGACTAGATTTAAGTGTGGACTGACGGTGTGGAGGGGAAAGGTGGGAATTGCCTGTGTAGGTCCTTGGAAACATATCTGTGGTGCTGGTGGACATTGAACAGCCTGGCGTGTGTATATTAAACTATCAGTGGCCGGAGCTGGTGTATACATGGACTGTCAGCAGCTACACTGCTGGTGGCCCTGGTAGCATTCACTAGCGAAGTCGGTGGTCTACAAAAACATTTTCTCACAGTTCTTGGACAGCTGAATAAATAGAGAATCGTTTCTCATGCAAAGAAAATGTGCACCACAACCCTCTCCCTCCTGTCCATCCAGTTGTAAAAATGAGCGCCTGGTACATTGTGTTAGGAAAAACTGCATCTGAAATAGGATCATGTTTAATTGCAAGTCGAAGCACACCGAAATAAACTAACGTTACTGTCGGTGCATGATGGATAAAATACAGACTTTCGCGTTAAAATCATTTCCATGCATATAGAGCCACCAGTCTAAAACGAGTGAATGCAAATAACAAACCTAACACATATAATCTTATAAATAACACATTCAGAAATATCACACACGGAGGCAAGGCAAGTCTATCGAGCTTGTACAATGTATGGCCGCACTGTACAATACACGACCACGCTAATAACATCCTGATCGGTAATACGGTCAACGAGGCAAAACAGTCGTAAATAGAACTCGTGAAGGCGGTTAGAATAGTTTCATAATGTGTGTGGGGGGAGGGAGGGGAGAAGACATTGCGGAAAGCAAATTAAACACATGGGGGTGGGGGGGATAAAATAGAGTGTATTGACAAATTGCTTTATTGGGCCATGACCACAAGTATGTGGGATGTCGATTACTACCATCATGAAGCGACCTTAAGTGTGTTGATATGTAGGTAGTGGTTTGACTTTTAACGGAAGTGTTCTGTCATGGTTTGTTTTATTTACGCAGACATGACAAAATATATAAATATGAAAGCTAATTCGTGACAGAGAACTTGTGCTTGGTCTGTATCAACAGCAGAGTGCGCGCTACAGAAATAGAAATATGAATTCGGTTAATATTGCGAGACATAAGCCCCGTCGGATATTTGTAGACTTTGAGAGGTCACAAATAATTGCCAGGCGTTGCTTATACAGGTTTTGTGACTGATTGAACATGAATATCTGTGCTCACACAGTATAAACTTAGACACAGTTCTAGATGCATGAATGCTTTTACGTGAATTTCTTTTTATCTTTTACTGCACCGAGAGCTGTTGGTTCAGTTTACCCTTGTATTCCCCCATACAGGCAAGCTTTCTTAGATGTAGTTAATATTTATTTCATTTTGTTAAAAATACAGTTCCGACAGACTGCATCTTCAAGTCACAGCACTGCCATATGTGAAGTATGAATAGTGCCTAACCGAGGCTTTGTATAATACGTACCGCAGGAAGACAACAACAACAAAATATTTAAGGACTGCCAGAGAGTCTTTATTAGAGTCTAATATTATAATAACAGGAAAAATAGAGGGAAGAAGATCAAGAGGAAGACCAAGAGAAATGATACTGGACAGTCTGACGGGATGGTGTGAGAGGAGATCACCAACTGAGCTGATGGCTTGCATGTAGGATCGTGTACTCTGGAGAAGCATAATAGCCAACCCCAGTCGGCACGGCACATGATGATGATGATGACAGAGAGTCTTCTAGCACTTTTCTTATATTTATAAATACCATAACATCGGTTCTGCATCTGTTGCAAAGTTTTTATCACGTAAAAATCGTTCAAAAACTCTAATTGTTGCTGACTGTAGTTGAAAGGATCAGGAATGCTGTACTGGACATTCAAGAGTTAATACTAATCCAAGTGGACATAAAAACTGACATACTTTATCTTATGTTAGTTGTTGATTTTCTGCACCAGTAAACCAGTGACTTGTTATTTTTGTTGTTGTTGTTTACTCACTTTCACGCCAAATTTGTTGTTTTTAATATTGGAAGTAATTTCACTTGATATTTTTTTATTATGCAGGATAATGTAAGATTTTAAAAGTAGTGGTATAAACAGAATAATCGTGTTTTGTTGTTGATTTTTTTTTTTTTTAGTGAGGGAGGGAGGAGCGGAGCAGAGTGAATGAGGGAGGAGTGGAGGTGAGGGAGGGAGGAGCGGAGGTGAATGAGTGACTCATTGTAAATAAAAGGAAAGTCAACAAAATTATATTCAAAATATTTTCACAGCCCAAGCACAGAGAAAATGGTATACCTACCTACATGCTCCTCTCATCTTCTGTTTCCTCGAGGAAAGGGGGAAAAATGTTCCCAAACTTTGTAAGGATGTTTTTTTTTTCTTTGGAGTCTGTCAGTTGAAACATCAGAGCAGTTTGATCTGAGCGTGGGTACTTGAGACATGCTGACCTCAGGAAAATAGTGACTACAATGTTCCTGCTTCACTACATAATAGTCAGAGCTACAACAGTGGCCATCGCTAACAGATTTATGTTACCTTTCTCAAATAGTAAGCTAGATTTGACAGCTTGATCATGTATTTCTTGTATAACCTACGCATCTATCACAAGACAAGAACGTGTAGCTACCAACACAAGTAGTAAGCTAGATTTGACAGCTTGATCATGTATTTCTTGTATAACCCACGCATCTATCACAAGACAAGAACGTGTAGCTACCAACACAAGTAGTAAGCTAGATTTGACAGTTTGATCATGTATTTCTTGTATAACCCACGCATCTATCACAAGACAAGAACGTGTAGCTACCAACACAAGTAGTAAGCTAGATTTGACAATTTGATCATGTATTTCTTGTATAACCCACGCATCTATCACAAGACAAGAACGTGTGGCTACCAACACAAGTAGTAAGCTAGATTTGAAAGTTTGATCATGTATTTCTTGTATAACCCGCACACCTATCACAAGACAAGAACGTATAGCTACCAACACAAGTAGTAAGCTAGATTTGACAGTTTGATCATGTATTTCTTGTATAACCCGCACACCTATCACAAGACAAGAACGTGTGGCTACCAACACAAGTAGTAAGCTAGATTTGACAGTTTGATCATGTAGAATGTTGTATAACCCGCACATCTATCACAAGACAAGAACGTGTGGCTACCAACACAAGTATGAAGCTACAAGAAACGGATTGACAACGTAGAATTTTTGTCTAACCCGCAAATCTACTACAAGGCAAGCACATTTGCCCACCAAAACAAGTAGGAAGCTAAATGTAACGGCCTGATAACGTAGAATTCTGTCTAACTCGCTCATCGCACAAAAGAGGATGTGTCTGTAACGACGCTTTACGGTGCAGGTATCATGAAATTAAAGAGCAGTTTGCAGAGCTTTTTTTATAGCTTCCTGAGTTACAGCCAGTGGTCTGAATAAAGAGCCCCCTTTTATCCAAACGAAAACAAGACCCAGTTTTGTGGAGTCGAAGTGGAAAGAGTACTCGCACCTCCAACGAAAGTAATTTAATAAATTAATAGAGATAATTGTGGGAACACTGCATACAAGTTTGCTATTTATAGTTCAGAATTGTATCTTTCATCTGTTTCTAATAGTTTACCAAATTTACTGTCTGCAAAGTGGAGGGGGGGGGGGGATTAATGTGAGAAGCAAAACTGTTTCCCTTACGAACATGACAACACAGAAGATGAGAAGTCAAGTCAAGAAACTGAAACTTCTTGTGAGTGTATGAGCAAAGTAAAGAGCTTGATGAGTCAAAATAGAAAACTTAGTGCGTGAAAGACACAAACGTAGGACTGGGTGTGGAAGAAAATGCGTGGCTGTGTGCGAAATACTAGATTTGTAACGTTTTGTTACGTATATATCTTCTGGTGGCTGAGGTAGCGAAGTGTTAGTGTAGGAACTAAGAATTGACTGAACGAACAGAAAACTTTCCCCATATTGATTGGCACTTCAGATTTATCAAGACGAAAATCACCTTACTACGAATATTGCGGGTAGAACATAAGGATGCCTTAGCGCTGTACTCTTTGAGTCGAGGTTGATTTACCTCAAGATTCAGCAGGACCGTGGACAGCCAGTTCGGGTCCTGGGCTGAAACCCCCGAGCACGGAAGGTAACTCTCAAGTAGTCTCTAATAAGATAAGAAAAAGAACAAGGATCGCCGGATCCCTGGGGTACAACCCTGGCTTTCCTCCTTCTCCCAGGCCTAAAATTTAAATATAACAGAATTGAATCTCATAATCTCAGGTTATCTTAGGAGTTGTTAACCTTTTTACAATTACAGACCCCTATGAATTGTAAAGTATGTCTCAACACCCCTCCATCAGATTGTAAAAATCACCATCTCCACCAGCCCTGTTATGTGTCAGCATAACTTGAAAAGATGTTAAAATCTTGATTTTACTATACCTATGGATCCCTAGAAAGAGAACAGCAGGAAGATTTTAATTCAACAGTAGTGTTGTTCAGAGACCCAGTTTTACACTTTCCATCACTGGGCTCCCATTCCCCTAACCCAGTTTTATATCTCCCATCATTGGATTCCCATTCCCCTAATCCAGCTTTACACCTCCCATTATTGGGCTTCCATTCCCCTAACCCAGTTTTACACCTCCCATTATTGGGCTTCCATTCCCCTAACCCAGTTTTACACCTCCCATTATTGGGCTCCCATTCCCCTAACCCAGTTTTACACCTCCCATCATTGGGCTCCCATTCCCCTATGTGTTATATACACCCCACTGATAAGAATCTCTGGATTAGCAGGTTGGAAGTTAGAACAGACCGGCATCTTTGCACTCCTCATAGTCCCTGTGTGCTCTGATCTCCTTTGCAGTAACTCCATCAGCCTACAACTGAGTGAAAGCACACGTCCTACGTTAATCGACCGCACACCTGATTACTTTTAATTAGCTGCTAGTGTTAATCAGCTCACAAGTTTCAACCTGAGCTTCGTCGTTCTTCAAGGATGCTGAATCATAATTATCAATGAAATCAGCTTCAGAGAAATAAAGAAAAGCTCAGGCAATATATATAGACTATATATGTGTGATATATATATATATATATATGTATATATATACATATATAGTGTAAATGGCAATTTTGTATTGCCTGCAACAGAGCAACCAGTCTTGTAAGTGTTGCATATACAATAATAAAATCTCACTATTCTGTGGATTCGTTTGCAGTAAACTACTCAGGCGAAACTAGCCAGGTTCTATATATCTGCTATGGTCATGCTATCGCGATTAGTGGCAAATTTTTTTACAGTTATTGAATACAAAATATGACACCCTCCCTCATGCCGGAGTTAAATTTAAAGAAATAAAAAAGTGAGTTCTTGTTTCTGAAAGGTCATTATTTAAAATTTTTAAAAAAAACACATTTCATGCCATCTCAAATTCATGCAGTATGGAAAATGTTCCACTCCAGTTCTTAACTTTTCAGACACGCTTCCAACCATCTTTTCTTTACAGCATAGGGTTGCTGTGGTAATTCTAGTACATGAGAAGCGAAACGTCTTAACGCAGTGCTCCAGACTGATGCAGTGTTACTAAGTTCTGCATTAAAATCCACAGAGATGAAACCTTCATTGACCTGCAGACAGCCGTGTATACCGGACGTGCAAGCTTTCTCAAGAGTGGTAATACAGTGGATACCATTCCACTGCGGTATGTATACTTGGTAACAAAGCAGCAGACATCCTAGCAAAAGAAGCTAGCAGATTCCTTCAAACAGATACAAGCATGACATACCGGGAAGCTAAATATATGATAACAATCATCTTCAAGAGTAAATGGGCAAAAGAACAGCCTGGTCACGAGAAAAATAACGCGTACTTCCAGCTCGACAGAGAGGAGCAAGTGACCATTTTTCATCTCCGCACTGGTCACAACAGACTGAGGTACCACCTTTTCCTGCTTCACACCGGTCACGACAGAATCCACCAACATGCAGTATAAAATTAAACGGAACTATTCTAAAGCAGGTGCAGATATCAATGACTGTTAGAAAACGAGTCCTAAAATGCTATATTCAACCTATCTTGTTATATGGAAGTGAATCATGGACAATAGGCAAGTCTGCACAAAAATCATTGGAAGCAGCAGAAATGTGGTTTATTAGAAGAATACTGCGAATCCACTGGACAGCAAAAATAACTAATGAAGAATGTATGAGAAGAGCTGGAGAGACAAAAAATAAGAGAGAGACAATGTACTTTCATAGGACATGCAATGAGAAGAGGGGGCATTGAAAATATTATAACAACAGGAAAAATAGAAGGAAGAAGATCAAGAGGAAGACCAAGAGAAATGATACTGGACAGTCTGACGGGATGGTATGAGAGGAGATCACCAACTGAGTTGATGGCCTGCATGAAGGATCGTGTACTCTGGAGAAGCATAATAGCCAACGCTAGTAGGCACGGCACCTGATGATGATGATGATGATGAATGGTCACAACAGACTGAGTTACCACCTTTTTCTGCTCCACACTGGTCACAACAGACTGAGGTACCATCTTTTCAACAGGTTCAAGATCGGCCCGACCAACATGTCCACATGTGACACGGGTAGGATAACGGAAGAACATATTCTACAAGAATGCCCAACATGTGAGGTGCAGAAAAAAAAAACTGTGGCCAATACTCATATTAGTTCAAGAAAAGTTATATGGGGGAAGTACGCAAGCTCCAGTTGACCGGCAATTACAACAAAAGTATACAAGTCGACATTCGAGAATGATGCAATCTAAAGTATTTACAACGACGAGGGTCAAGGGTTAACCTAATAGTTATTATTTCAAACTACACCTTAAAGGACAAGAGGTACCATACGTCCCGCCTCTGAGGTCAGCTAAGACCTGAAACTAGAAAACATGTCTGCTTTCTGTTACAACAGTTTATTGCTACTGGAGTCTTCTTTCATTTCCAAGCTGACGGGCTGATAATTACAACAAGGAAGAATCTGTAAGACGGTTATAGTAATCCATGCGAGAAGATCTAGACCACTATATTTCCTTTAACTCCTAATTGCTAGCACAAAAAAAAACAAAAAAAAAACTCACAGTTTGGAAGTGCTATTAGTGCGAGGAGGGCTAAAAGATTATTAGGTTTACCGGTAGATTTGTTTATGTTTGTAACATGCAAGCTCAGCTGAGCATTTCCGAAGTAAGTTCGTTATGGTTCATTTCATCCAAGGCACGACATTGCTGGATGACTGAGCTTTCGGTGTGGGATGGTACTTCTGGCTCACTGGAGAAGAAATAAACGAGAGAAAACACAGCAAGACGGATCCTGTGGCAGAGCTGCATGGTTTATTTCTTTCCTTCCATCTTTCTGAAGCTGCAAATTCATGTTCGTTCCATGCAGCCAAGCCAGATGAGAGGAGAATGAAGGTGGTGCATCGCTCCGTGGCTCTGGAAGGCTATATAATTGGGTCCGTTGAGAATGACAAGGAAAATGCTACCCAGTAGGGCAGGAAGCAGACTTACAGGATTCCTCTCAGAGGTCACGTCTCCTGCTGACACTGAGATAACTTCCCACCACACACTCATGTTGGGATGAGTAGCGATTGTGATGGCTTTCCTGGACCCCCCCCCCCCCACTCTCCACCAGCTGGACCCAGTAAAGCATGCTTTACGACAGGCCCTATGACCATGAAGCCAGGCGTACCCCCACCCCCTTTCCCCTCAGAGGTGGACCCAGTAAAGCATGCTTTACGACAGCCCCTACGACCATGAAGCCAGGTGTAGCCCCATTAGCCATGCTAAAGAACGCATTAACCTCTCTGTGATGAAATCTCGATGTCTTTGGCCAGTTATAATTCACTGGCCTAAATAATAGTTCTCTCACTCCCTCCTCTCCCTGGCCTGGTTTCGTGGCCCCGATTGCTAAGTTTATTGTCAACTTGTGGATATGAATTGCCCATCTTACCAGAGTTTAAAGTTCGAATCTCAACGACCTCTCTCCTTCTCATGTCTGGGTTATTCGCCATCTTTATTTTCTCATTGAGCCAATTACAAAAAGAGGGTTAACGCTTCCGATCGAGTAATTACTTCCGGTCCAGAAAAAACCAGGAGTGAAGGGGGTTAAAAAATGAAGGCACATTAAAAATACCCTCCCACGCCCACGCCCACCCCCACCCAAAAAAAGTACTTGGGTTACCTATACCATCAAGGTCATCTGTGGCTATAAGTTTTAAAAAGCAAAAAAAAAAAAATCAGTTTTGGGGGAGGGGAGGAGGATGTGAACGAGAAGTGTTGAAAGGAAGGTGGTAAAGATATGAAAAACAAACAATCTGCTCACGAATTTTACGACTGGAGTTTTAAATTCAGTGGCAGAAAGCACAAAACTTTGATAGATACGAACGTTAAAATCTTTCCTGCCGCGCTAGACAGAAACACGTTAGAGCTAGGAAGATGATTAGTGCAGGGAGAAATGGATGGGATTGTAGTAGTAGTAGTAGTAGTAGTAGTAGTAGTAGTAGTAGTAGTGTAGTTTAGTTGAGTAGTAGTAGTAGTTATTGTTGATGTTATGTAGTAATATTAGTAGTGTAGCAGCAGCAGCAGCAGCAGTAGTAGTAGTTGTAGTAGTAGTAGTAGTAGTAGTAATTATAGCTGCAGCAACAATGGACAAATCGGTATATCATAATGTTATGTTATGTGTTCATACTTTCCTTTACAAACTAGCATACTTGAAGGTGATGTGATGCGCATTACGCCTGGCCGCCTTCCCTCTCTCATATTCATTTACCTACATATACAGATGAGTGATCCTGACGGCCGTTTCCTGCAGGATTCAAACCATCGACCTCCGCCATGGGAGGCTAGTGAACTAACCACTATGCTATTCAGGTGCCTTTGAGGTATGCAAGGCTGGGCATAAAGTGGAAGGCCGCACACAAAGAAAAAAAAGGCCTCGTTTAACCGTGAGCCACGTATTTGTTGGCCTTGATTCAGTGGATCCCTGAGAACATGTGGTGTGAATGAATCTTCATCAACTAACATCGTAATGACTCACAAGTGCGCCACAGATCAAGGCAAAGAGAGCTGCCCAGAAATTATTTAGATGTGCGAGGTCGCAGTACGGTGCCCCGCACGCTCATGTTTCACGAAAAAAAAAAAAGAGGCCGAAATGATGCCTGACCCCCCACAGTTCTATTCCTGGCGCTGAGAAGAAAAATGATAGCAGATTTCTCATGGCCCGCCCCAGGGGTCGGGGCAGATATGAGAAGAAGACAGATTAAAACACTAAAATTGGTTTTATTATAAAACCGGAGCCTAAGTTTTCTGGAAGCCAATGTCAGCTACAATCTTATAATGAAATCTCAGACATGTGAACGCTGCGTGCCTGTTTATCTGTGATTCTAGCTTTTACATATACATATACGTATAGCTGATAGGCGTTATAACTATTTTTGCTGGAACATAATATTCTAACTTCATATGTGAGAAGAATGATATAAAAGGGGTTCATTATTCTAGTGGAGTCAAATTTTTCAAAAAACGAAAAGTGCTAATGTATTCCAGAATATAATCAGACGGTGGGCATTAGTGATTATATTGATATTATATATATCAATATATCCTGCAGTGAAGTTGTATGACGAACGGACGGACGGACAGACAGACAAACAGACAGACAGACAGATATACAAGTGAAAGTATTTTGTTCAATGAAACCTAAAAACAAGGTAAAACTGACGCAAATCAACATTTTCCATTTTCATAACTCCTAGTAAATATATTTTCAGAAATATGAGATGTGTGGCTTCATTTATAGAGATACACACTTTATAAATAGAATAGGTCTACTGATGAGGCCGGGGCGGGGGGGGGGGGAGGCCGCGAGTGTCCAGCTGATGAAAACAGAATGGCTAATTATTAGGTCAAGGGAGAGAAGAGAGGGATATCCAACACAGAATAAACATTTCTGTTGGACGCCAGGATATGGAACGGTAATAAAAAGATTATAAACCAAAACGGCTACCAGCATAGATCTGGAGCTACTCACCAAGACAACGATAACTTGTGATATGACAGAAACACGGACGTGGAATTTTACATCAAGAAGACTAGAACTTGTGATATGAGGGAAGCACAGCCATGGAACTACACACCAAGAAGACTAGAACTTGTGATATGAGGGAAGCACAGCCATGGAACTACACACCAAGAAGACTAGAACTTGTGATATGAGGGAAGCACAGCCATGGAACTACACACCAAGAAGACTAGAACTTGTGA